>JARPUW010000259.1:0-484105 GCA_030533445.1 Cyprinodon diabolis
GTGAGATAATGCCATTTTGGCCTCTGGAGTTGTAACAGACAAACCATTAATGATACAGCCATGATCTTTTCTGGCAATCATCTAGTGCTGAAAACTAACAATATAAAGTAGATTTGAGCAGATGTTTTTGGTTCCAAGCTTCAAAACAGAAGTTGAGGCCAAAACGCTCTTTTCACAGTGAGATAATGCCATTTTGGCCTCTGGAGTTGTAACAGACAAACCATTAATGATACAGCCATGATCTTTTCTGGCAATCATCTAGAGCTGAAAACTAACAATATAAAGTAGATTTGAGCAGATGTTTTTGGTTCCAAGCTTCAAAACAGAAGTTGAGGCCAAAACGCTCTTTTCACAGTGAGATAATGCCATTTTGGCCTCTGGAGTTGTAACAGACAAACCATTAATGATACAGCCATGATCTTTTCTGGCAATCATCTAGAGCTGAAAACTAACAATATAAAGTAGATTTGAGCAGATGTTTTTGGTTACAAGCTTCAAAACAGAAGGTTGAGGCCAAAACGCTCTTTTCACAGTGAGATAATGCCATTTTGGCCTCTGGAGTTGTAACAGACAAACCATTAATGATACAGCCATGATCTTTTCTGGCAATCATCTAGAGCTGAAAACTAACAATATAAAGTAGATTTGAGCAGATGTTTATGGTTCCAAGCTTCAAAACAGAAGTTGAGGCCAAAACGCTCATTTCACAGTGAGATAATGCCATTTTGGCCTCTGGAGTTGTAACAGACAAACCATTAATGATACAGCCATGATCTTTTCTGGCAATCATCTAGTGCTGAAAACTAACAATATAAAGTAGATTTGAGCAGATGTTTTTGGTTCCAAGCTTCAAAACAGAAGTTGAGGCCAAAACGCTCTTTTCACAGTGAGATAATGCCATTTTGGCCTCTGGAGTTGTAACAGACAAACCATTAATGATACAGCCATGATCTTTTCTGGCAATCATCTAGTGCTGAAAACTAACAATATAAAGTAGATTTGAACAGATGTTTTTGGTTCCAAGCTTCAAAACAGAAGTTGAGGCCAAAACGCTCTTTTCACAGTGAGATAATGCCATTTTGGCCTCTGGAGTTGTAACAGACAAACCATTAATGATACAGCCATGATATTTTCTGGCAATCATCTAGAGCTGAAAACTAACAATATAAAGTAGATTTGAGCAGATGTTTTTGGTTCCAAGCTTCAAAACAGAAGTTGAGGCCAAAACGCTCTTTTCACAGTGAGATAATGCCATTTTGGCCTCTGGAGTTGTAACAGACAAACCATTAATGATACAGCCATGATCTTTTCTGGCAATCATCTAGAGCTGAAAACTAACAATATAAAGTAGATTTGAGCAGATGTTTTTGGTTACAAGCTTCAAAACAGAAGGTTGAGGCCAAAACGCTCTTTTCACAGTGAGATAATGCCATTTTGGCCTCTGGAGTTGTAACAGACAAACCATTAATGATACAGCCATGATCTTTTCTGGCAATCATCTAGAGCTGAAAACTAACAATATAAAGTAGATTTGAGCAGATGTTTATGGTTCCAAGCTTCAAAACAGAAGTTGAGGCCAAAACGCTCATTTCACAGTGAGATAATGCCATTTTGGCCTCTGGAGTTGTAACAGACAAACCATTAATGATACAGCCATGATCTTTTCTGGCAATCATCTAGTGCTGAAAACTAACAATATAAAGTAGATTTGAGCAGATGTTTTTGGTTCCAAGCTTCAAAACAGAAGTTGAGGCCAAAACGCTCTTTTCACAGTGAGATAATGCCATTTTGGCCTCTGGAGTTGTAACAGACAAACCATTAATGATACAGCCATGATCTTTTCTGGCAATCATCTAGTGCTGAAAACTAACAATATAAAGTAGATTTGAGCAGATGTTTTTGGTTCCAAGCTTCAAAACAGAAGTTGAGGCCAAAACGCTCTTTTCACAGTGAGATAATGCCATTTTGGCCTCTGGAGTTGTAACAGACAAACCATTAATGATACAGCCATGATCTTTTCTGGCAATCATCTAGAGCTGAAAACTAACAATATAAAGTAGATTTGAGCAGATGTTTTTGGTTACAAGCTTCAAAACAGAAGGTTGAGGCCAAAACGCTCTTTTCACAGTGAGATAATGCCATTTTGGCCTCTGGAGTTGTAACAGACAAACCATTAATGATACAGCCATGATCTTTTCTGGCAATCATCTAGAGCTGAAAACTAACAATATAAAGTAGATTTGAGCAGATGTTTATGGTTCCAAGCTTCAAAACAGAAGTTGAGGCCAAAACGCTCATTTCACAGTGAGATAATGCCATTTTGGCCTCTGGAGTTGTAACAGACAAACCATTAATGATACAGCCATGATCTTTTCTGGCAATCATCTAGTGCTGAAAACTAACAATATAAAGTAGATTTGAGCAGATGTTTTTGGTTCCAAGCTTCAAAACAGAAGTTGAGGCCAAAACGCTCTTTTCACAGTGAGATAATGCCATTTTGGCCTCTGGAGTTGTAACAGACAAACCATTAATGATACAGCCATGATCTTTTCTGGCAATCATCTAGAGCTGAAAACTAACAATATAAAGTAGATTTGAGCAGATGTTTTTGGTTCCAAGCTTCAAAACAGAAGTTGAGGCCAAAACGCTCTTTTCACAGTGAGATAATGCCATTTTGGCCTCTGGAGTTGTAACAGACAAACCATTAATGATACAGCCATGATCTTTTCTGGCAATCATCTAGTGCTGAAAACTAACAATATAAAGTAGATTTGAGCAGATGTTTTTGGTTCCAAGCTTCAAAACAGAAGTTGAGGCCAAAACGCTCTTTTCACAGTGAGATAATGCCATTTTGGCCTCTGGAGTTGTAACAGACAAACCATTAATGATACAGCCATGATCTTTTCTGGCAATCATCTAGAGCTGAAAACTAACAATATAAAGTAGATTTGAGCAGATGTTTTTGGTTCCAAGCTTCAAAACAGAAGTTGAGGCCAAAACGCTCTTTTCACAGTGAGATAATGCCATTTTGGCCTCTGGAGTTGTAACAGACAAACCATTAATGATACAGCCATGATCTTTTCTGGCAATCATCTAGAGCTGAAAACTAACAATATAAAGTAGATTTGAGCAGATGTTTTTGGTTACAAGCTTCAAAACAGAAGGTTGAGGCCAAAACGCTCTTTTCACAGTGAGATAATGCCATTTTGGCCTCTGGAGTTGTAACAGACAAACCATTAATGATACAGCCATGATCTTTTCTGGCAATCATCTAGAGCTGAAAACTAACAATATAAAGTAGATTTGAGCAGATGTTTATGGTTCCAAGCTTCAAAACAGAAGTTGAGGCCAAAACGCTCATTTCACAGTGAGATAATGCCATTTTGGCCTCTGGAGTTGTAACAGACAAACCATTAATGATACAGCCATGATCTTTTCTGGCAATCATCTAGTGCTGAAAACTAACAATATAAAGTAGATTTGAGCAGATGTTTTTGGTTCCAAGCTTCAAAACAGAAGTTGAGGCCAAAACGCTCTTTTCACAGTGAGATAATGCCATTTTGGCCTCTGGAGTTGTAACAGACAAACCATTAATGATACAGCCATGATCTTTTCTGGCAATCATCTAGTGCTGAAAACTAACAATATAAAGTAGATTTGAGCAGATGTTTTTGGTTCCAAGCTTCAAAACAGAAGTTGAGGCCAAAACGCTCTTTTCACAGTGAGATAATGCCATTTTGGCCTCTGGAGTTGTAACAGACAAACCATTAATGATACAGCCATGATATTTTCTGGCAATCATCTAGAGCTGAAAACTAACAATATAAAGTAGATTTGAGCAGATGTTTTTGGTTACAAGCTTCAAAACAGAAGGTTGAGGCCAAAACGCTCTTTTCACAGTGAGATAGTGCCATTTTGGCCTCTGGAGTTGTAACAGACAAACCATTAATGATACAGCCATGATCTTTTCTGGCAATCATCTAGAGCTGAAAACTAACAATATAAAGTAGATTTGAGCAGATGTTTATGGTTCCAAGCTTCAAAACAGAAGTTGAGGCCAAAACGCTCATTTCACAGTGAGATAATGCCATTTTGGCCTCTGGAGTTGTAACAGACAAACCATTAATGATACAGCCATGATCTTTTCTGGCAATCATCTAGAGCTGAAAACTAACAATATAAAGTAGATTTGAGCAGATGTTTATGGTTCCAAGCTTCAAAACAGAAGTTGAGGCCAAAACGCTCATTTCACAGTGAGATAATGCCATTTTGGCCTCTGGAGTTGTAACAGACAAACCATTAATGATACAGCCATGATCTTTTCTGGCAATCATCTAGTGCTGAAAACTAACAATATAAAGTAGATTTGAGCAGATGTTTTTGGTTCCAAGCTTCAAAACAGAAGTTGAGGCCAAAACGCTCTTTTCACAGTGAGATAATGCCATTTTGGCCTCTGGAGTTGTAACAGACAAACCATTAATGATACAGCCATGATCTTTTCTGGCAATCATCTAGAGCTGAAAACTAACAATATAAAGTAGATTTGAGCAGATGTTTTTGGTTACAAGCTTCAAAACAGAAGGTTGAGGCCAAAACGCTCTTTTCACAGTGAGATAGTGCCATTTTGGCCTCTGGAGTTGTAACAGACAAACCATTAATGATACAGCCATGATCTTTTCTGGCAATCATCTAGAGCTGAAAACTAACAATATAAAGTAGATTTGAGCAGATGTTTTTGGTTACAAGCTTCAAAACAGAAGGTTGAGGCCAAAACGCTCTTTTCACAGTGAGATAATGCCATTTTGGCCTCTGGAGTTGTAACAGACAAACCATTAATGATACAGCCATGATCTTTTCTGGCAATCATCTAGAGCTGAAAACTAACAATATAAAGTAGATTTGAGCAGATGTTTATGGTTCCAAGCTTCAAAACAGAAGTTGAGGCCAAAACGCTCATTTCACAGTGAGATAATGCCATTTTGGCCTCTGGAGTTGTAACAGACAAACCATTAATGATACAGCCATGATCTTTTCTGGCAATCATCTAGTGCTGAAAACTAACAATATAAAGTAGATTTGAGCAGATGTTTTTGGTTCCAAGCTTCAAAACAGAAGTTGAGGCCAAAACGCTCTTTTCACAGTGAGATAATGCCATTTTGGCCTCTGGAGTTGTAACAGACAAACCATTAATGATACAGCCATGATCTTTTCTGGCAATCATCTAGAGCTGAAAACTAACAATATAAAGTAGATTTGAGCAGATGTTTTTGGTTACAAGCTTCAAAACAGAAGGTTGAGGCCAAAACGCTCTTTTCACAGTGAGATAATGCCATTTTGGCCTCTGGAGTTGTAACAGACAAACCATTAATGATACAGCCATGATCTTTTCTGGCAATCATCTAGTGCTGAAAACTAACAATATAAAGTAGATTTGAGCAGATGTTTTTGGTTCCAAGCTTCAAAACAGAAGTTGAGGCCAAAACGCTCTTTTCACAGTGAGATAATGCCATTTTGGCCTCTGGAGTTGTAACAGACAAACCATTAATGATACAGCCATGATCTTTTCTGGCAATCATCTAGAGCTGAAAACGAACAATATAAAGTAGATTTGAGCAGATGTTTTTGGTTCCAAGCTTCAAAACAGAAGTTGAGGCCAAAACGCTCTTTTCACAGTGAGATAATGCCATTTTGGCCTCTGGAGTTGTAACAGACAAACCATTAATGATACAGCCATGATCTTTTCTGGCAATCATCTAGTGCTGAAAACTAACAATATAAAGTAGATTTGAGCAGATGTTTTTGGTTCCAAGCTTCAAAACAGAAGTTGAGGCCAAAACGCTCTTTTCACAGTGAGATAATGCCATTTTGGCCTCTGGAGTTGTAACAGACAAACCATTAATGATACAGCCATGATCTTTTCTGGCAATCATCTAGAGCTGAAAACTAACAATATAAAGTAGATTTGAGCAGATGTTTTTGGTTACAAGCTTCAAAACAGAAGGTTGAGGCCAAAACGCTCTTTTCACAGTGAGATAATGCCATTTTGGCCTCTGGAGTTGTAACAGACAAACCATTAATGATACAGCCATGATCTTTTCTGGCAATCATCTAGAGCTGAAAACTAACAATATAAAGTAGATTTGAGCAGATGTTTATGGTTCCAAGCTTCAAAACAGAAGTTGAGGCCAAAACGCTCATTTCACAGTGAGATAATGCCATTTTGGCCTCTGGAGTTGTAACAGACAAACCATTAATGATACAGCCATGATCTTTTCTGGCAATCATCTAGTGCTGAAAACTAACAATATAAAGTAGATTTGAGCAGATGTTTTTGGTTCCAAGCTTCAAAACAGAAGTTGAGGCCAAAACGCTCTTTTCACAGTGAGATAATGCCATTTTGGCCTCTGGAGTTGTAACAGACAAACCATTAATGATACAGCCATGATCTTTTCTGGCAATCATCTAGAGCTGAAAACTAACAATATAAAGTAGATTTGAGCAGATGTTTTTGGTTCCAAGCTTCAAAACAGAAGTTGAGGCCAAAACGCTCTTTTCACAGTGAGATAATGCCATTTTGGCCTCTGGAGTTGTAACAGACAAACCATTAATGATACAGCCATGATCTTTTCTGGCAATCATCTAGTGCTGAAAACTAACAATATAAAGTAGATTTGAGCAGATGTTTTTGGTTCCAAGCTTCAAAACAGAAGTTGAGGCCAAAACGCTCTTTTCACAGTGAGATAATGCCATTTTGGCCTCTGGAGTTGTAACAGACAAACCATTAATGATACAGCCATGATCTTTTCTGGCAATCATCTAGAGCTGAAAACTAACAATATAAAGTAGATTTGAGCAGATGTTTTTGGTTCCAAGCTTCAAAACAGAAGTTGAGGCCAAAACGCTCTTTTCACAGTGAGATAATGCCATTTTGGCCTCTGGAGTTGTAACAGACAAACCATTAATGATACAGCCATGATCTTTTCTGGCAATCATCTAGAGCTGAAAACTAACAATATAAAGTAGATTTGAGCAGATGTTTTTGGTTACAAGCTTCAAAACAGAAGGTTGAGGCCAAAACGCTCTTTTCACAGTGAGATAATGCCATTTTGGCCTCTGGAGTTGTAACAGACAAACCATTAATGATACAGCCATGATCTTTTCTGGCAATCATCTAGAGCTGAAAACTAACAATATAAAGTAGATTTGAGCAGATGTTTATGGTTCCAAGCTTCAAAACAGAAGTTGAGGCCAAAACGCTCATTTCACAGTGAGATAATGCCATTTTGGCCTCTGGAGTTGTAACAGACAAACCATTAATGATACAGCCATGATCTTTTCTGGCAATCATCTAGTGCTGAAAACTAACAATATAAAGTAGATTTGAGCAGATGTTTTTGGTTCCAAGCTTCAAAACAGAAGTTGAGGCCAAAACGCTCTTTTCACAGTGAGATAATGCCATTTTGGCCTCTGGAGTTGTAACAGACAAACCATTAATGATACAGCCATGATCTTTTCTGGCAATCATCTAGTGCTGAAAACTAACAATATAAAGTAGATTTGAGCAGATGTTTTTGGTTCCAAGCTTCAAAACAGAAGTTGAGGCCAAAACGCTCTTTTCACAGTGAGATAATGCCATTTTGGCCTCTGGAGTTGTAACAGACAAACCATTAATGATACAGCCATGATCTTTTCTGGCAATCATCTAGAGCTGAAAACTAACAATATAAAGTAGATTTGAGCAGATGTTTTTGGTTACAAGCTTCAAAACAGAAGGTTGAGGCCAAAACGCTCTTTTCACAGTGAGATAGTGCCATTTTGGCCTCTGGAGTTGTAACAGACAAACCATTAATGATACAGCCATGATCTTTTCTGGCAATCATCTAGAGCTGAAAACTAACAATATAAAGTAGATTTGAGCAGATGTTTATGGTTCCAAGCTTCAAAACAGAAGTTGAGGCCAAAACGCTCATTTCACAGTGAGATAATGCCATTTTGGCCTCTGGAGTTGTAACAGACAAACCATTAATGATACAGCCATGATCTTTTCTGGCAATCATCTAGAGCTGAAAACTAACAATATAAAGTAGATTTGAGCAGATGTTTATGGTTCCAAGCTTCAAAACAGAAGTTGAGGCCAAAACGCTCATTTCACAGTGAGATAATGCCATTTTGGCCTCTGGAGTTGTAACAGACAAACCATTAATGATACAGCCATGATCTTTTCTGGCAATCATCTAGTGCTGAAAACTAACAATATAAAGTAGATTTGAGCAGATGTTTTTGGTTCCAAGCTTCAAAACAGAAGTTGAGGCCAAAACGCTCTTTTCACAGTGAGATAATGCCATTTTGGCCTCTGGAGTTGTAACAGACAAACCATTAATGATACAGCCATGATCTTTTCTGGCAATCATCTAGAGCTGAAAACTAACAATATAAAGTAGATTTGAGCAGATGTTTTTGGTTACAAGCTTCAAAACAGAAGGTTGAGGCCAAAACGCTCTTTTCACAGTGAGATAATGCCATTTTGGCCTCTGGAGTTGTAACAGACAAACCATTAATGATACAGCCATGATCTTTTCTGGCAATCATCTAGAGCTGAAAACTAACAATATAAAGTAGATTTGAGCAGATGTTTATGGTTCCAAGCTTCAAAACAGAAGTTGAGGCCAAAACGCTCATTTCACAGTGAGATAATGCCATTTTGGCCTCTGGAGTTGTAACAGACAAACCATTAATGATACAGCCATGATCTTTTCTGGCAATCATCTAGAGCTGAAAACTAACAATATAAAGTAGATTTGAGCAGATGTTTTTGGTTCCAAGCTTCAAAACAGAAGTTGAGGCCAAAACGTTCTTTTCACAGTGAGATAATGCCATTTTGGCCTCTGGAGTTGTAACAGACAAACCATTAATGATACAGCCATGATCTTTTCTGGCAATCATCTAGAGCTGAAAACTAACAATATAAAGTAGATTTGAGCAGATGTTTTTGGTTACAAGCTTCAAAACAGAAGGTTGAGGCCAAAACGCTCTTTTCACAGTGAGATAATGCCATTTTGGCCTCTGGAGTTGTAACAGACAAACCATTAATGATACAGCCATGATCTTTTCTGGCAATCATCTAGAGCTGAAAACTAACAATATAAAGTAGATTTGAGCAGATGTTTATGGTTCCAAGCTTCAAAACAGAAGTTGAGGCCAAAACGCTCATTTCACAGTGAGATAATGCCATTTTGGCCTCTGGAGTTGTAACAGACAAACCATTAATGATACAGCCATGATCTTTTCTGGCAATCATCTAGTGCTGAAAACTAACAATATAAAGTAGATTTGAGCAGATGTTTTTGGTTCCAAGCTTCAAAACAGAAGTTGAGGCCAAAACGCTCTTTTCACAGTGAGATAATGCCATTTTGGCCTCTGGAGTTGTAACAGACAAACCATTAATGATACAGCCATGATCTTTTCTGGCAATCATCTAGAGCTGAAAACTAACAATATAAAGTAGATTTGAGCAGATGTTTTTGGTTACAAGCTTCAAAACAGAAGGTTGAGGCCAAAACGCTCTTTTCACAGTGAGATAATGCCATTTTGGCCTCTGGAGTTGTAACAGACAAACCATTAATGATACAGCCATGATCTTTTCTGGCAATCATCTAGAGCTGAAAACTAACAATATAAAGTAGATTTGAGCAGATGTTTATGGTTCCAAGCTTCAAAACAGAAGTTGAGGCCAAAACGCTCATTTCACAGTGAGATAATGCTATTTTGGCCTCTGGAGTTGTAACAGACAAACCATTAATGATACAGCCATGATCTTTTCTGGCAATCATCTAGAGCTGAAAACTAACAATATAAAGTAGATTTGAGCAGATGTTTTTGGTTCCAAGCTTCAAAACAGAAGTTGAGGCCAAAACGCTCTTTTCACAGTGAGATAATGCCATTTTGGCCTCTGGAGTTGTAACAGACAAACCATTAATGATACAGCCATGATCTTTTCTGGCAATCATCTAGAGCTGAAAACTAACAATATAAAGTAGATTTGAGCAGATGTTTTTGGTTACAAGCTTCAAAACAGAAGGTTGAGGCCAAAACGCTCTTTTCACAGTGAGATAGTGCCATTTTGGCCTCTGGAGTTGTAACAGACAAACCATTAATGATACAGCCATGATCTTTTCTGGCAATCATCTAGAGCTGAAAACTAACAATATAAAGTAGATTTGAGCAGATGTTTTTGCTTCCAAGCTTCAAATCAGAAGTTGAGGCCAAAACGCTCATTTCACAGTGAGATAATGCCATTTTGGCCTCTGGAGTTGTAACAGACAAACCATTAATGATACAGCCATGATCTTTTCTGGCAATCATCTAGAGCTGAAAACTAACAATATAAAGTAGATTTGAGCAGATGTTTATGGTTCCAAGCTTCAAAACAGAAGTTGAGGCCAAAACGCTCATTTCACAGTGAGATAATGCCATTTTGGCCTCTGGAGTTGTAACAGACAAACCATTAATGATACAGCCATGATCTTTTCTGGCAATCATCTAGTGCTGAAAACTAACAATATAAAGTAGATTTGAGCAGATGTTTTTGGTTCCAAGCTTCAAAACAGAAGTTGAGGCCAAAACGCTCTTTTCACAGTGAGATAATGCCATTTTGGCCTCTGGAGTTGTAACAGACAAACCATTAATGATACAGCCATGATCTTTTCTGGCAATCATCTAGAGCTGAAAACTAACAATATAAAGTAGATTTGAGCAGATGTTTTTGGTTACAAGCTTCAAAACAGAAGGTTGAGGCCAAAACGCTCTTTTCACAGTGAGATAATGCCATTTTGGCCTCTGGAGTTGTAACAGACAAACCATTAATGATACAGCCATGATCTTTTCTGGCAATCCTCTAGAGCTGAAAACTAACAATATAAAGTAGATTTGAGCAGATGTTTATGGTTCCAAGCTTCAAAACAGAAGTTGAGGCCAAAACGCTCATTTCACAGTGAGATAATGCCATTTTGGCCTCTGGAGTTGTAACAGACAAACCATTAATGATACAGCCATGATCTTTTCTGGCAATCATCTAGTGCTGAAAACTAACAATATAAAGTAGATTTGAGCAGATGTTTTTGGTTCCAAGCTTCAAAACAGAAGTTGAGGCCAAAACGCTCTTTTCACAGTGAGATAATGCCATTTTGGCCTCTGGAGTTGTAACAGACAAACCATTAATGATACAGCCATGATCTTTTCTGGCAATCATCTAGAGCTGAAAACTAACAATATAAAGTAGATTTGAGCAGATGTTTTTGGTTACAAGCTTCAAAACAGAAGGTTGAGGCCAAAACGCTCTTTTCACAGTGAGATAATGCCATTTTGGCCTCTGGAGTTGTAACAGACAAACCATTAATGATACAGCCATGATCTTTTCTGGCAATCATCTAGAGCTGAAAACTAACAATATAAAGTAGATTTGAGCAGATGTTTATGGTTCCAAGCTTCAAAACAGAAGTTGAGGCCAAAACGCTCATTTCACAGTGAGATAATGCCATTTTGGCCTCTGGAGTTGTAACAGACAAACCATTAATGATACAGCCATGATCTTTTCTGGCAATCATCTAGTGCTGAAAACTAACAATATAAAGTAGATTTGAGCAGATGTTTTTGGTTCCAAGCTTCAAAACAGAAGTTGAGGCCAAAACGCTCTTTTCACAGTGAGATAATGCCATTTTGGCCTCTGGAGTTGTAACAGACAAACCATTAATGATACAGCCATGATCTTTTCTGGCAATCATCTAGAGCTGAAAACTAACAATATAAAGTAGATTTGAGCAGATGTTTTTGGTTACAAGCTTCAAAACAGAAGGTTGAGGCCAAAACGCTCTTTTCACAGTGAGATAATGCCATTTTGGCCTCTGGAGTTGTAACAGACAAACCATTAATGATACAGCCATGATCTTTTCTGGCAATCATCTAGAGCTGAAAACTAACAATATAAAGTAGATTTGAGCAGATGTTTATGGTTCCAAGCTTCAAAACAGAAGTTGAGGCCAAAACGCTCATTTCACAGTGAGATAATGCTATTTTGGCCTCTGGAGTTGTAACAGACAAACCATTAATGATACAGCCATGATCTTTTCTGGCAATCATCTAGAGCTGAAAACTAACAATATAAAGTAGATTTGAGCAGATGTTTTTGGTTCCAAGCTTCAAAACAGAAGTTGAGGCCAAAACGCTCTTTTCACAGTGAGATAATGCCATTTTGGCCTCTGGAGTTGTAACAGACAAACCATTAATGATACAGCCATGATCTTTTCTGGCAATCATCTAGAGCTGAAAACTAACAATATAAAGTAGATTTGAGCAGATGTTTTTGGTTACAAGCTTCAAAACAGAAGGTTGAGGCCAAAACGCTCTTTTCACAGTGAGATAGTGCCATTTTGGCCTCTGGAGTTGTAACAGACAAACCATTAATGATACAGCCATGATCTTTTCTGGCAATCATCTAGAGCTGAAAACTAACAATATAAAGTAGATTTGAGCAGATGTTTTTGCTTCCAAGCTTCAAATCAGAAGTTGAGGCCAAAACGCTCATTTCACAGTGAGATAATGCCATTTTGGCCTCTGGAGTTGTAACAGACAAACCATTAATGATACAGCCATGATCTTTTCTGGCAATCATCTAGAGCTGAAAACTAACAATATAAAGTAGATTTGAGCAGATGTTTATGGTTCCAAGCTTCAAAACAGAAGTTGAGGCCAAAACGCTCATTTCACAGTGAGATAATGCCATTTTGGCCTCTGGAGTTGTAACAGACAAACCATTAATGATACAGCCATGATCTTTTCTGGCAATCATCTAGTGCTGAAAACTAACAATATAAAGTAGATTTGAGCAGATGTTTTTGGTTCCAAGCTTCAAAACAGAAGTTGAGGCCAAAACGCTCTTTTCACAGTGAGATAATGCCATTTTGGCCTCTGGAGTTGTAACAGACAAACCATTAATGATACAGCCATGATCTTTTCTGGCAATCATCTAGAGCTGAAAACTAACAATATAAAGTAGATTTGAGCAGATGTTTTTGGTTACAAGCTTCAAAACAGAAGGTTGAGGCCAAAACGCTCTTTTCACAGTGAGATAATGCCATTTTGGCCTCTGGAGTTGTAACAGACAAACCATTAATGATACAGCCATGATCTTTTCTGGCAATCCTCTAGAGCTGAAAACTAACAATATAAAGTAGATTTGAGCAGATGTTTATGGTTCCAAGCTTCAAAACAGAAGTTGAGGCCAAAACGCTCATTTCACAGTGAGATAATGCCATTTTGGCCTCTGGAGTTGTAACAGACAAACCATTAATGATACAGCCATGATCTTTTCTGGCAATCATCTAGTGCTGAAAACTAACAATATAAAGTAGATTTGAGCAGATGTTTTTGGTTCCAAGCTTCAAAACAGAAGTTGAGGCCAAAACGCTCTTTTCACAGTGAGATAATGCCATTTTGGCCTCTGGAGTTGTAACAGACAAACCATTAATGATACAGCCATGATCTTTTCTGGCAATCATCTAGAGCTGAAAACTAACAATATAAAGTAGATTTGAGCAGATGTTTTTGGTTACAAGCTTCAAAACAGAAGGTTGAGGCCAAAACGCTCTTTTCACAGTGAGATAATGCCATTTTGGCCTCTGGAGTTGTAACAGACAAACCATTAATGATACAGCCATGATCTTTTCTGGCAATCATCTAGAGCTGAAAACTAACAATATAAAGTAGATTTGAGCAGATGTTTATGGTTCCAAGCTTCAAAACAGAAGTTGAGGCCAAAACGCTCATTTCACAGTGAGATAATGCCATTTTGGCCTCTGGAGTTGTAACAGACAAACCATTAATGATACAGCCATGATCTTTTCTGGCAATCATCTAGTGCTGAAAACTAACAATATAAAGTAGATTTGAGCAGATGTTTTTGGTTCCAAGCTTCAAAACAGAAGTTGAGGCCAAAACGCTCTTTTCACAGTGAGATAATGCCATTTTGGCCTCTGGAGTTGTAACAGACAAACCATTAATGATACAGCCATGATCTTTTCTGGCAATCATCTAGAGCTGAAAACTAACAATATAAAGTAGATTTGAGCAGATGTTTTTGGTTACAAGCTTCAAAACAGAAGGTTGAGGCCAAAACGCTCTTTTCACAGTGAGATAATGCCATTTTGGCCTCTGGAGTTGTAACAGACAAACCATTAATGATACAGCCATGATCTTTTCTGGCAATCATCTAGAGCTGAAAACTAACAATATAAAGTAGATTTGAGCAGATGTTTATGGTTCCAAGCTTCAAAACAGAAGTTGAGGCCAAAACGCTCTTTTCACAGTGAGATAATGCCATTTTGGCCTCTGGAGTTGTAACAGACAAACCATTAATGATACAGCCATGATCTTTTCTGGCAATCATCTAGAGCTGAAAACTAACAATATAAAGTAGATTTGAGCAGATGTTTTTGGTTACAAGCTTCAAAACAGAAGGTTGAGGCCAAAACGCTCTTTTCACAGTGAGATAATGCCATTTTGGCCTCTGGAGTTGTAACAGACAAACCATTAATGATACAGCCATGATCTTTTCTGGCAATCATCTAGAGCTGAAAACTAACAATATAAAGTAGATTTGAGCAGATGTTTATGGTTCCAAGCTTCAAAACAGAAGTTGAGGCCAAAACGCTCATTTCACAGTGAGATAATGCCATTTTGGCCTCTGGAGTTGTAACAGACAAACCATTAATGATACAGCCATGATCTTTTCTGGCAATCATCTAGTGCTGAAAACTAACAATATAAAGTAGATTTGAGCAGATGTTTTTGGTTCCAACCTTCAAAACAGAAGTTGAGGCCAAAACGCTCTTTTCACAGTGAGATAATGCCATTTTGGCCTCTGGAGTTGTAACAGACAAACCATTAATGATACAGCCATGATCTTTTCTGGCAATCATCTAGAGCTGAAAACTAACAATATAAAGTAGATTTGAGCAGATGTTTTTGGTTCCAAGCTTCAAAACAGAAGTTGAGGCCAAAACGCTCTTTTCACAGTGAGATAATGCCATTTTGGCCTCTGGAGTTGTAACAGACAAACCATTAATGATACAGCCATGATCTTTTCTGGCAATCATCTAGAGCTGAAAACTAACAATATAAAGTAGATTTGAGCAGATGTTTTTGGTTACAAGCTTCAAAACAGAAGGTTGAGGCCAAAACGCTCTTTTCACAGTGAGATAGTGCCATTTTGGCCTCTGGAGTTGTAACAGACAAACCATTAATGATACAGCCATGATCTTTTCTGGCAATCATCTAGAGCTGAAAACTAACAATATAAAGTAGATTTGAGCAGATGTTTATGGTTCCAAGCTTCAAAACAGAAGTTGAGGCCAAAACGCTCATTTCACAGTGAGATAATGCCATTTTGGCCTCTGGAGTTGTAACAGACAAACCATTAATGATACAGCCATGATCTTTTCTGGCAATCATCTAGTGCTGAAAACTAACAATATAAAGTAGATTTGAGCAGATGTTTTTGGTTCCAAGCTTCAAAACAGAAGTTGAGGCCAAAACGCTCTTTTCACAGTGAGATAATGCCATTTTGGCCTCTGGAGTTGTAACAGACAAACCATTAATGATACAGCCATGATCTTTTCTGGCAATCATCTAGAGCTGAAAACTAACAATATAAAGTAGATTTGAGCAGATGTTTTTGGTTACAAGCTTCAAAACAGAAGGTTGAGGCCAAAACGCTCTTTTCACAGTGAGATAATGCCATTTTGGCCTCTGGAGTTGTAACAGACAAACCATTAATGATACAGCCATGATCTTTTCTGGCAATCATCTAGTGCTGAAAACTAACAATATAAAGTAGATTTGAGCAGATGTTTTTGGTTCCAAGCTTCAAAACAGAAGTTGAGGCCAAAACGCTCTTTTCACAGTGAGATAATGCCATTTTGGCCTCTGGAGTTGTAACAGACAAACCATTAATGATACAGCCATGATCTTTTCTGGCAATCATCTAGAGCTGAAAACTAACAATATAAAGTAGATTTGAGCAGATGTTTTTGGTTACAAGCTTCAAAACAGAAGGTTGAGGCCAAAACGCTCTTTTCACAGTGAGATAATGCCATTTTGGCCTCTGGAGTTGTAACAGACAAACCATTAATGATACAGCCATGATCTTTTCTGGCAATCATCTAGAGCTGAAAACTAACAATATAAAGTAGATTTGAGCAGATGTTTATGGTTCCAAGCTTCAAAACAGAAGTTGAGGCCAAAACGCTCATTTCACAGTGAGATAATGCCATTTTGGCCTCTGGAGTTGTAACAGACAAACCATTAATGATACAGCCATGATCTTTTCTGGCAATCATCTAGTGCTGAAAACTAACAATATAAAGTAGATTTGAGCAGATGTTTTTGGTTCCAAGCTTCAAAACAGAAGTTGAGGCCAAAACGCTCTTTTCACAGTGAGATAATGCCATTTTGGCCTCTGGAGTTGTAACAGACAAACCATTAATGATACAGCCATGATCTTTTCTGGCAATCATCTAGAGCTGAAAACTAACAATATAAAGTAGATTTGAGCAGATGTTTTTGGTTACAAGCTTCAAAACAGAAGGTTGAGGCCAAAACGCTCTTTTCACAGTGAGATAATGCCATTTTGGCCTCTGGAGTTGTAACAGACAAACCATTAATGATACAGCCATGATCTTTTCTGGCAATCATCTAGAGCTGAAAACTAACAATATAAAGTAGATTTGAGCAGATGTTTATGGTTCCAAGCTTCAAAACAGAAGTTGAGGCCAAAACGCTCATTTCACAGTGAGATAATGCCATTTTGGCCTCTGGAGTTGTAACAGACAAACCATTAATGATACAGCCATGATCTTTTCTGGCAATCATCTAGTGCTGAAAACTAACAATATAAAGTAGATTTGAGCAGATGTTTTTGGTTCCAAGCTTCAAAACAGAAGTTGAGGCCAAAACGCTCTTTTCACAGTGAGATAATGCCATTTTGGCCTCTGGAGTTGTAACAGACAAACCATTAATGATACAGCCATGATCTTTTCTGGCAATCATCTAGAGCTGAAAACTAACAATATAAAGTAGATTTGAGCAGATGTTTTTGGTTACAAGCTTCAAAACAGAAGGTTGAGGCCAAAACGCTCTTTTCACAGTGAGATAGTGCCATTTTGGCCTCTGGAGTTGTAACAGACAAACCATTAATGATACAGCCATGATCTTTTCTGGCAATCATCTAGAGCTGAAAACTAACAATATAAAGTAGATTTGAGCAGATGTTTTTGCTTCCAAGCTTCAAATCAGAAGTTGAGGCCAAAACGCTCATTTCACAGTGAGATAATGCCATTTTGGCCTCTGGAGTTGTAACAGACAAACCATTAATGATACAGCCATGATCTTTTCTGGCAATCATCTAGAGCTGAAAACTAACAATATAAAGTAGATTTGAGCAGATGTTTATGGTTCCAAGCTTCAAAACAGAAGTTGAGGCCAAAACGCTCATTTCACAGTGAGATAATGCCATTTTGGCCTCTGGAGTTGTAACAGACAAACCATTAATGATACAGCCATGATCTTTTCTGGCAATCATCTAGTGCTGAAAACTAACAATATAAAGTAGATTTGAGCAGATGTTTTTGGTTCCAAGCTTCAAAACAGAAGTTGAGGCCAAAACGCTCTTTTCACAGTGAGATAATGCCATTTTGGCCTCTGGAGTTGTAACAGACAAACCATTAATGATACAGCCATGATCTTTTCTGGCAATCATCTAGAGCTGAAAACTAACAATATAAAGTAGATTTGAGCAGATGTTTTTGGTTACAAGCTTCAAAACAGAAGGTTGAGGCCAAAACGCTCTTTTCACAGTGAGATAATGCCATTTTGGCCTCTGGAGTTGTAACAGACAAACCATTAATGATACAGCCATGATCTTTTCTGGCAATCATCTAGAGCTGAAAACTAACAATATAAAGTAGATTTGAGCAGATGTTTATGGTTCCAAGCTTCAAAACAGAAGTTGAGGCCAAAACGCTCATTTCACAGTGAGATAATGCCATTTTGGCCTCTGGAGTTGTAACAGACAAACCATTAATGATACAGCCATGATCTTTTCTGGCAATCATCTAGTGCTGAAAACTAACAATATAAAGTAGATTTGAGCAGATGTTTTTGGTTCCAAGCTTCAAAACAGAAGTTGAGGCCAAAACGCTCTTTTCACAGTGAGATAATGCCATTTTGGCCTCTGGAGTTGTAACAGACAAACCATTAATGATACAGCCATGATCTTTTCTGGCAATCATCTAGAGCTGAAAACTAACAATATAAAGTAGATTTGAGCAGATGTTTTTGGTTACAAGCTTCAAAACAGAAGGTTGAGGCCAAAACGCTCTTTTCACAGTGAGATAATGCCATTTTGGCCTCTGGAGTTGTAACAGACAAACCATTAATGATACAGCCATGATCTTTTCTGGCAATCATCTAGAGCTGAAAACTAACAATATAAAGTAGATTTGAGCAGATGTTTATGGTTCCAAGCTTCAAAACAGAAGTTGAGGCCAAAACGCTCATTTCACAGTGAGATAATGCCATTTTGGCCTCTGGAGTTGTAACAGACAAACCATTAATGATACAGCCATGATCTTTTCTGGCAATCATCTAGTGCTGAAAACTAACAATATAAAGTAGATTTGAGCAGATGTTTTTGGTTCCAAGCTTCAAAACAGAAGTTGAGGCCAAAACGCTCTTTTCACAGTGAGATAATGCCATTTTGGCCTCTGGAGTTGTAACAGACAAACCATTAATGATACAGCCATGATCTTTTCTGGCAATCATCTAGAGCTGAAAACTAACAATATAAAGTAGATTTGAGCAGATGTTTTTGGTTACAAGCTTCAAAACAGAAGGTTGAGGCCAAAACGCTCTTTTCACAGTGAGATAATGCCATTTTGGCCTCTGGAGTTGTAACAAACAAACCATTAATGATACAGCCATGATCTTTTCTGGCAATCATCTAGAGCTGAAAACTAACAATATAAAGTAGATTTGAGCAGATGTTTATGGTTCCAAGCTTCAAAACAGAAGTTGAGGCCAAAACGCTCATTTCACAGTGAGATAATGCCATTTTGGCCTCTGGAGTTGTAACAGACAAACCATTAATGATACAGCCATGATCTTTTCTGGCAATCATCTAGTGCTGAAAACTAACAATATAAAGTAGATTTGAGCAGATGTTTTTGGTTACAAGCTTCAAAACAGAAGGTTGAGGCCAAAACGCTCTTTTCACAGTGAGATAGTGCCATTTTGGCCTCTGGAGTTGTAACAGACAAACCATTAATGATACAGCCATGATCTTTTCTGGCAATCATCTAGAGCTGAAAACTAACAATATAAAGTAGATTTGAGCAGATGTTTTTGCTTCCAAGCTTCAAATCAGAAGTTGAGGCCAAAACGCTCATTTCACAGTGAGATAATGCCATTTTGGCCTCTGGAGTTGTAACAGACAAACCATTAATGATACAGCCATGATCTTTTCTGGCAATCATCTAGAGCTGAAAACTAACAATATAAAGTAGATTTGAGCAGATGTTTATGGTTCCAAGCTTCAAAACAGAAGTTGAGGCCAAAACGCTCATTTCACAGTGAGATAATGCCATTTTGGCCTCTGGAGTTGTAACAGACAAACCATTAATGATACAGCCATGATCTTTTCTGGCAATCATCTAGTGCTGAAAACTAACAATATAAAGTAGATTTGAGCAGATGTTTTTGGTTCCAAGCTTCAAAACAGAAGTTGAGGCCAAAACGCTCTTTTCACAGTGAGATAATGCCATTTTGGCCTCTGGAGTTGTAACAGACAAACCATTAATGATACAGCCATGATCTTTTCTGGCAATCATCTAGAGCTGAAAACTAACAATATAAAGTAGATTTGAGCAGATGTTTTTGGTTACAAGCTTCAAAACAGAAGGTTGAGGCCAAAACGCTCTTTTCACAGTGAGATAATGCCATTTTGGCCTCTGGAGTTGTAACAGACAAACCATTAATGATACAGCCATGATCTTTTCTGGCAATCATCTAGAGCTGAAAACTAACAATATAAAGTAGATTTGAGCAGATGTTTATGGTTCCAAGCTTCAAAACAGAAGTTGAGGCCAAAACGCTCATTTCACAGTGAGATAATGCCATTTTGGCCTCTGGAGTTGTAACAGACAAACCATTAATGATACAGCCATGATCTTTTCTGGCAATCATCTAGTGCTGAAAACTAACAATATAAAGTAGATTTGAGCAGATGTTTTTGGTTCCAAGCTTCAAAACAGAAGTTGAGGCCAAAACGCTCTTTTCACAGTGAGATAATGCCATTTTGGCCTCTGGAGTTGTAACAGACAAACCATTAATGATACAGCCATGATCTTTTCTGGCAATCATCTAGAGCTGAAAACTAACAATATAAAGTAGATTTGAGCAGATGTTTTTGGTTACAAGCTTCAAAACAGAAGGTTGAGGCCAAAACGCTCTTTTCACAGTGAGATAATGCCATTTTGGCCTCTGGAGTTGTAACAGACAAACCATTAATGATACAGCCATGATCTTTTCTGGCAATCATCTAGAGCTGAAAACTAACAATATAAAGTAGATTTGAGCAGATGTTTATGGTTCCAAGCTTCAAAACAGAAGTTGAGGCCAAAACGCTCATTTCACAGTGAGATAATGCCATTTTGGCCTCTGGAGTTGTAACAGACAAACCATTAATGATACAGCCATGATCTTTTCTGGCAATCATCTAGTGCTGAAAACTAACAATATAAAGTAGATTTGAGCAGATGTTTTTGGTTCCAAGCTTCAAAACAGAAGTTGAGGCCAAAACGCTCTTTTCACAGTGAGATAATGCCATTTTGGCCTCTGGAGTTGTAACAGACAAACCATTAATGATACAGCCATGATCTTTTCTGGCAATCATCTAGAGCTGAAAACTAACAATATAAAGTAGATTTGAGCAGATGTTTTTGGTTACAAGCTTCAAAACAGAAGGTTGAGGCCAAAACGCTCTTTTCACAGTGAGATAATGCCATTTTGGCCTCTGGAGTTGTAACAAACAAACCATTAATGATACAGCCATGATCTTTTCTGGCAATCATCTAGAGCTGAAAACTAACAATATAAAGTAGATTTGAGCAGATGTTTATGGTTCCAAGCTTCAAAACAGAAGTTGAGGCCAAAACGCTCATTTCACAGTGAGATAATGCCATTTTGGCCTCTGGAGTTGTAACAGACAAACCATTAATGATACAGCCATGATCTTTTCTGGCAATCATCTAGTGCTGAAAACTAACAATATAAAGTAGATTTGAGCAGATGTTTTTGGTTCCAAGCTTCAAAACAGAAGTTGAGGCCAAAACGCTCTTTTCACAGTGAGATAATGCCATTTTGGCCTCTGGAGTTGTAACAGACAAACCATTAATGATACAGCCATGATCTTTTCTGGCAATCATCTAGAGCTGAAAACTAACAATATAAAGTAGATTTGAGCAGATGTTTTTGGTTACAAGCTTCAAAACAGAAGGTTGAGGCCAAAACGCTCTTTTCACAGTGAGATAATGCCATTTTGGCCTCTGGAGTTGTAACAGACAAACCATTAATGATACAGCCATGATCTTTTCTGGCAATCATCTAGAGCTGAAAACTAACAATATAAAGTAGATTTGAGCAGATGTTTTTGGTTACAAGCTTCAAAACAGAAGGTTGAGGCCAAAACGCTCTTTTCACAGTGAGATAATGCCATTTTGGCCTCTGGAGTTGTAACAGACAAACCATTAATGATACAGCCATGATCTTTTCTGGCAATCATCTAGAGCTGAAAACTAACAATATAAAGTAGATTTGAGCAGATGTTTATGGTTCCAAGCTTCAAAACAGAAGTTGAGGCCAAAACGCTCATTTCACAGTGAGATAATGCCATTTTGGCCTCTGGAGTTGTAACAGACAAACCATTAATGATACAGCCATGATCTTTTCTGGCAATCATCTAGTGCTGAAAACTAACAATATAAAGTAGATTTGAGCAGATGTTTTTGAATCCAAGCTTCAAAACAGAAGTTGAGGCCAAAACGCTCTTTTCACAGTGAGATAATGCCATTTTGGCCTCTGGAGTTGTAACAGACAAACCATTAATGATACAGCCATGATCTTTTCTGGCAATCATCTAGAGCTGAAAACTAACAATATAAAGTAGATTTGAGCAGATGTTTTTGGTTCCAAGCTTCAAAACAGAAGTTGAGGCCAAAACGCTCTTTTCACAGTGAGATAATGCCATTTTGGCCTCTGGAGTTGTAACAGACAAACCATTAATGATACAGCCATGATCTTTTCTGGCAATCATCTAGTGCTGAAAACTAACAATATAAAGTAGATTTGAGCAGATGTTTTTGGTTCCAAGCTTCAAAACAGAAGTTGAGGCCAAAACGCTCTTTTCACAGTGAGATAATGCCATTTTGGCCTCTGGAGTTGTAACAGACAAACCATTAATGATACAGCCATGATCTTTTCTGGCAATCATCTAGAGCTGAAAACTAACAATATAAAGTAGATTTGAGCAGATTTTTTTGCTTCCAAGCTTCAAATCAGAAGTTGAGGCCAAAACGCTCATTTCACAGTGAGATAATGCCATTTTGGCCTCTGGAGTTGTAACAGACAAACCATTAATGATACAGCCATGATCTTTTCTGGCAATCATCTAGAGCTGAAAACTAACAATATAAAGTAGATTTGAGCAGATGTTTATGGTTCCAAGCTTCAAAACAGAAGTTGAGGCCAAAACGCTCATTTCACAGTGAGATAATGCCATTTTGGCCTCTGGAGTTGTAACAGACAAACCATTAATGATACAGCCATGATCTTTTCTGGCAATCATCTAGTGCTGAAAACTAACAATATAAAGTAGATTTGAGCAGATGTTTTTGGTTCCAAGCTTCAAAACAGAAGTTGAGGCCAAAACGCTCTTTTCACAGTGAGATAATGCCATTTTGGCCTCTGGAGTTGTAACAGACAAACCATTAATGATACAGCCATGATCTTTTCTGGCAATCATCTAGAGCTGAAAACTAACAATATAAAGTAGATTTGAGCAGATGTTTTTGGTTACAAGCTTCAAAACAGAAGGTTGAGGCCAAAACGCTCTTTTCACAGTGAGATAATGCCATTTTGGCCTCTGGAGTTGTAACAGACAAACCATTAATGATACAGCCATGATCTTTTCTGGCAATCATCTAGAGCTGAAAACTAACAATATAAAGTAGATTTGAGCAGATGTTTATGGTTCCAAGCTTCAAAACAGAAGTTGAGGCCAAAACGCTCATTTCACAGTGAGATAATGCCATTTTGGCCTCTGGAGTTGTAACAGACAAACCATTAATGATACAGCCATGATCTTTTCTGGCAATCATCTAGTGCTGAAAACTAACAATATAAAGTAGATTTGAGCAGATGTTTTTGGTTCCAAGCTTCAAAACAGAAGTTGAGGCCAAAACGCTCTTTTCACAGTGAGATAATGCCATTTTGGCCTCTGGAGTTGTAACAGACAAACCATTAATGATACAGCCATGATCTTTTCTGGCAATCATCTAGAGCTGAAAACTAACAATATAAAGTAGATTTGAGCAGATGTTTTTGGTTACAAGCTTCAAAACAGAAGGTTGAGGCCAAAACGCTCTTTTCACAGTGAGATAATGCCATTTTGGCCTCTGGAGTTGTAACAGACAAACCATTAATGATACAGCCATGATCTTTTCTGGCAATCATCTAGAGCTGAAAACTAACAATATAAAGTAGATTTGAGCAGATGTTTATGGTTCCAAGCTTCAAAACAGAAGTTGAGGCCAAAACGCTCATTTCACAGTGAGATAATGCCATTTTGGCCTCTGGAGTTGTAACAGACAAACCATTAATGATACAGCCATGATCTTTTCTGGCAATCATCTAGTGCTGAAAACTAACAATATAAAGTAGATTTGAGCAGATGTTTTTGGTTCCAAGCTTCAAAACAGAAGTTGAGGCCAAAACGCTCTTTTCACAGTGAGATAATGCCATTTTGGCCTCTGGAGTTGTAACAGACAAACCATTAATGATACAGCCATGATCTTTTCTGGCAATCATCTAGAGCTGAAAACTAACAATATAAAGTAGATTTGAGCAGATGTTTTTGGTTACAAGCTTCAAAACAGAAGGTTGAGGCCAAAACGCTCTTTTCACAGTGAGATAATGCCATTTTGGCCTCTGGAGTTGTAACAGACAAACCATTAATGATACAGCCATGATCTTTTCTGGCAATCATCTAGAGCTGAAAACTAACAATATAAAGTAGATTTGAGCAGATGTTTATGGTTCCAAGCTTCAAAACAGAAGTTGAGGCCAAAACGCTCATTTCACAGTGAGATAATGCCATTTTGGCCTCTGGAGTTGTAACAGACAAACCATTAATGATACAGCCATGATCTTTTCTGGCAATCATCTAGTGCTGAAAACTAACAATATAAAGTAGATTTGAGCAGATGTTTTTGGTTCCAAGCTTCAAAACAGAAGTTGAGGCCAAAACGCTCTTTTCACAGTGAGATAATGCCATTTTGGCCTCTGGAGTTGTAACAGACAAACCATTAATGATACAGCCATGATCTTTTCTGGCAATCATCTAGAGCTGAAAACTAACAATATAAAGTAGATTTGAGCAGATGTTTATGGTTCCAAGCTTCAAAACAGAAGTTGAGGCCAAAACGCTCATTTCACAGTGAGATAATGCCATTTTGGCCTCTGGAGTTGTAACAGACAAACCATTAATGATACAGCCATGATCTTTTCTGGCAATCATCTAGTGCTGAAAACTAACAATATAAAGTAGATTTGAGCAGATGTTTTTGGTTCCAAGCTTCAAAACAGAAGTTGAGGCCAAAACGCTCTTTTCACAGTGAGATAATGCCATTTTGGCCTCTGGAGTTGTAACAGACAAACCATTAATGATACAGCCATGATCTTTTCTGGCAATCATCTAGAGCTGAAAACTAACAATATAAAGTAGATTTGAGCAGATGTTTTTGGTTACAAGCTTCAAAACAGAAGGTTGAGGCCAAAACGCTCTTTTCACAGTGAGATAATGCCATTTTGGCCTCTGGGGTTGTAACAGACAAACCATTAATGATACAGCCATGATCTTTTCTGGCAATCATCTAGAGCTGAAAACTAACAATATAAAGTATATTTGAGCAGATGTTTATGGTTCCAAGCTTCAAAACAGAAGTTGAGGCCAAAACGCTCATTTCACAGTGAGATAATGCCATTTTGGCCTCTGGAGTTGTAACAGACAAACCATTAATGATACAGCCATGATCTTTTCTGGCAATCATCTAGTGCTGAAAACTAACAATATAAAGTAGATTTGAGCAGATGTTTTTGGTTCCAAGCTTCAAAACAGAAGTTGAGGCCAAAACGCTCTTTTCACAGTGAGATAATGCCATTTTGGCCTCTGGAGTTGTAACAGACAAACCATTAATGATACAGCCATGATCTTTTCTGGCAATCATCTAGTGCTGAAAACTAACAATATAAAGTAGATTTGAGCAGATGTTTTTGGTTCCAAGCTTCAAAACAGAAGTTGAGGCCAAAACGCTCTTTTCACAGTGAGATAATGCCATTTTGGCCTCTGGAGTTGTAACAGACAAACCATTAATGATACAGCCATGATCTTTTCTGGCAATCATCTAGAGCTGAAAACGAACAATATAAAGTAGATTTGAGCAGATGTTTTTGGTTCCAAGCTTCAAAACAGAAGTTGAGGCCAAAACGCTCTTTTCACAGTGAGATAATGCCATTTTGGCCTCTGGAGTTGTAACAGACAAACAAACCATTAATGATACAGCCATGATCTTTTCTGGCAATCATCTAGTGCTGAAAACTAACAATATAAAGTAGATTTGAGCAGATGTTTTTGGTTCCAAGCTTCAAAACAGAAGTTGAGGCCAAAACGCTCTTTTCACAGTGAGATAATGCCATTTTGGCCTCTGGAGTTGTAACAGACAAACCATTAATGATACAGCCATGATCTTTTCTGGCAATCATCTAGAGCTGAAAACTAACAATATAAAGTAGATTTGAGCAGATGTTTTTGGTTACAAGCTTCAAAACAGAAGGTTGAGGCCAAAACGCTCTTTTCACAGTGAGATAATGCCATTTTGGCCTCTGGAGTTGTAACAGACAAACCATTAATGATACAGCCATGATCTTTTCTGGCAATCATCTAGAGCTGAAAACTAACAATATAAAGTAGATTTGAGCAGATGTTTATGGTTCCAAGCTTCAAAACAGAAGTTGAGGCCAAAACGCTCATTTCACAGTGAGATAATGCCATTTTGGCCTCTGGAGTTGTAACAGACAAACCATTAATGATACAGCCATGATCTTTTCTGGCAATCATCTAGTGCTGAAAACTAACAATATAAAGTAGATTTGAGCAGATGTTTTTGGTTCCAAGCTTCAAAACAGAAGTTGAGGCCAAAACGCTCTTTTCACAGTGAGATAATGCCATTTTGGCCTCTGGAGTTGTAACAGACAAACCATTAATGATACAGCCATGATCTTTTCTGGCAATCATCTAGAGCTGAAAACTAACAATATAAAGTAGATTTGAGCAGATGTTTTTGGTTACAAGCTTCAAAACAGAAGGTTGAGGCCAAAACGCTCTTTTCACAGTGAGATAGTGCCATTTTGGCCTCTGGAGTTGTAACAGACAAACCATTAATGATACAGCCATGATCTTTTCTGGCAATCATCTAGAGCTGAAAACTAACAATATAAAGTAGATTTGAGCAGATGTTTTTGCTTCCAAGCTTCAAATCAGAAGTTGAGGCCAAAACGCTCATTTCACAGTGAGATAATGCCATTTTGGCCTCTGGAGTTGTAACAGACAAACCATTAATGATACAGCCATGATCTTTTCTGGCAATCATCTAGAGCTGAAAACTAACAATATAAAGTAGATTTGAGCAGATGTTTATGGTTCCAAGCTTCAAAACAGAAGTTGAGGCCAAAACGCTCATTTCACAGTGAGATAATGCCATTTTGGCCTCTGGAGTTGTAACAGACAAACCATTAATGATACAGCCATGATCTTTTCTGGCAATCATCTAGTGCTGAAAACTAACAATATAAAGTAGATTTGAGCAGATGTTTTTGGTTCCAAGCTTCAAAACAGAAGTTGAGGCCAAAACGCTCTTTTCACAGTGAGATAATGCCATTTTGGCCTCTGGAGTTGTAACAGACAAACCATTAATGATACAGCCATGATCTTTTCTGGCAATCATCTAGAGCTGAAAACTAACAATATAAAGTAGATTTGAGCAGATGTTTTTGGTTACAAGCTTCAAAACAGAAGGTTGAGGCCAAAACGCTCTTTTCACAGTGAGATAATGCCATTTTGGCCTCTGGAGTTGTAACAGACAAACCATTAATGATACAGCCATGATCTTTTCTGGCAATCATCTAGAGCTGAAAACTAACAATATAAAGTAGATTTGAGCAGATGTTTATGGTTCCAAGCTTCAAAACAGAAGTTGAGGCCAAAACGCTCATTTCACAGTGAGATAATGCCATTTTGGCCTCTGGAGTTGTAACAGACAAACCATTAATGATACAGCCATGATCTTTTCTGGCAATCATCTAGTGCTGAAAACTAACAATATAAAGTAGATTTGAGCAGATGTTTTTGGTTCCAAGCTTCAAAACAGAAGTTGAGGCCAAAACGCTCTTTTCACAGTGAGATAATGCCATTTTGGCCTCTGGAGTTGTAACAGACAAACCATTAATGATACAGCCATGATCTTTTCTGGCAATCATCTAGAGCTGAAAACTAACAATATAAAGTAGATTTGAGCAGATGTTTTTGGTTACAAGCTTCAAAACAGAAGGTTGAGGCCAAAACGCTCTTTTCACAGTGAGATAATGCCATTTTGGCCTCTGGAGTTGTAACAGACAAACCATTAATGATACAGCCATGATCTTTTCTGGCAATCATCTAGAGCTGAAAACTAACAATATAAAGTAGATTTGAGCAGATGTTTATGGTTCCAAGCTTCAAAACAGAAGTTGAGGCCAAAACGCTCATTTCACAGTGAGATAATGCCATTTTGGCCTCTGGAGTTGTAACAGACAAACCATTAATGATACAGCCATGATCTTTTCTGGCAATCATCTAGAGCTGAAAACTAACAATATAAAGTAGATTTGAGCAGATGTTTTTGGTTCCAAGCTTCAAAACAGAAGTTGAGGCCAAAACGCTCTTTTCACAGTGAGATAATGCCATTTTGGCCTCTGGAGTTGTAACAGACAAACCATTAATGATACAGCCATGATCTTTTCTGGCAATCATCTAGAGCTGAAAACTAAAAATATAAAGTAGATTTGAGCAGATGTTTTTGGTTACAAGCTTCAAAACAGAAGGTTGAGGCCAAAACGCTCTTTTCACAGTGAGATAATGCCATTTTGGCCTCTGGAGTTGTAACAAACAAACCATTAATGATACAGCCATGATCTTTTCTGGCAATCATCTAGAGCTGAAAACTAACAATATAAAGTAGATTTGAGCAGATGTTTATGGTTCCAAGCTTCAAAACAGAAGTTGAGGCCAAAACGCTCATTTCACAGTGAGATAATGCCATTTTGGCCTCTGGAGTTGTAACAGACAAACCATTAATGATACAGCCATGATCTTTTCTGGCAATCATCTAGTGCTGAAAACTAACAATATAAAGTAGATTTGAGCAGATGTTTTTGGTTCCAAGCTTCAAAACAGAAGTTGAGGCCAAAACGCTCTTTTCACAGTGAGATAATGCCATTTTGGCCTCTGGAGTTGTAACAGACAAACCATTAATGATACAGCCATGATCTTTTCTGGCAATCATCTAGAGCTGAAAACTAACAATATAAAGTAGATTTGAGCAGATGTTTTTGGTTACAAGCTTCAAAACAGAAGGTTGAGGCCAAAACGCTCTTTTCACAGTGAGATAATGCCATTTTGGCCTCTGGAGTTGTAACAGACAAACCATTAATGATACAGCCATGATCTTTTCTGGCAATCATCTAGAGCTGAAAACTAACAATATAAAGTAGATTTGAGCAGATGTTTTTGGTTACAAGCTTCAAAACAGAAGGTTGAGGCCAAAACGCTCTTTTCACAGTGAGATAATGCCATTTTGGCCTCTGGAGTTGTAACAGACAAACCATTAATGATACAGCCATGATCTTTTCTGGCAATCATCTAGAGCTGAAAACTAACAATATAAAGTAGATTTGAGCAGATGTTTATGGTTCCAAGCTTCAAAACAGAAGTTGAGGCCAAAACGCTCATTTCACAGTGAGATAATGCCATTTTGGCCTCTGGAGTTGTAACAGACAAACCATTAATGATACAGCCATGATCTTTTCTGGCAATCATCTAGTGCTGAAAACTAACAATATAAAGTAGATTTGAGCAGATGTTTTTGAATCCAAGCTTCAAAACAGAAGTTGAGGCCAAAACGCTCTTTTCACAGTGAGATAATGCCATTTTGGCCTCTGGAGTTGTAACAGACAAACCATTAATGATACAGCCATGATCTTTTCTGGCAATCATCTAGAGCTGAAAACTAACAATATAAAGTAGATTTGAGCAGATGTTTTTGGTTCCAAGCTTCAAAACAGAAGTTGAGGCCAAAACGCTCTTTTCACAGTGAGATAATGCCATTTTGGCCTCTGGAGTTGTAACAGACAAACCATTAATGATACAGCCATGATCTTTTCTGGCAATCATCTAGTGCTGAAAACTAACAATATAAAGTAGATTTGAGCAGATGTTTTTGGTTCCAAGCTTCAAAACAGAAGTTGAGGCCAAAACGCTCTTTTCACAGTGAGATAATGCCATTTTGGCCTCTGGAGTTGTAACAGACAAACCATTAATGATACAGCCATGATCTTTTCTGGCAATCATCTAGAGCTGAAAACTAACAATATAAAGTAGATTTGAGCAGATTTTTTTGCTTCCAAGCTTCAAATCAGAAGTTGAGGCCAAAACGCTCATTTCACAGTGAGATAATGCCATTTTGGCCTCTGGAGTTGTAACAGACAAACCATTAATGATACAGCCATGATCTTTTCTGGCAATCATCTAGAGCTGAAAACTAACAATATAAAGTAGATTTGAGCAGATGTTTATGGTTCCAAGCTTCAAAACAGAAGTTGAGGCCAAAACGCTCATTTCACAGTGAGATAATGCCATTTTGGCCTCTGGAGTTGTAACAGACAAACCATTAATGATACAGCCATGATCTTTTCTGGCAATCATCTAGTGCTGAAAACTAACAATATAAAGTAGATTTGAGCAGATGTTTTTGGTTCCAAGCTTCAAAACAGAAGTTGAGGCCAAAACGCTCTTTTCACAGTGAGATAATGCCATTTTGGCCTCTGGAGTTGTAACAGACAAACCATTAATGATACAGCCATGATCTTTTCTGGCAATCATCTAGAGCTGAAAACTAACAATATAAAGTAGATTTGAGCAGATGTTTTTGGTTACAAGCTTCAAAACAGAAGGTTGAGGCCAAAACGCTCTTTTCACAGTGAGATAATGCCATTTTGGCCTCTGGAGTTGTAACAGACAAACCATTAATGATACAGCCATGATCTTTTCTGGCAATCATCTAGAGCTGAAAACTAACAATATAAAGTAGATTTGAGCAGATGTTTATGGTTCCAAGCTTCAAAACAGAAGTTGAGGCCAAAACGCTCATTTCACAGTGAGATAATGCCATTTTGGCCTCTGGAGTTGTAACAGACAAACCATTAATGATACAGCCATGATCTTTTCTGGCAATCATCTAGTGCTGAAAACTAACAATATAAAGTAGATTTGAGCAGATGTTTTTGGTTCCAAGCTTCAAAACAGAAGTTGAGGCCAAAACGCTCTTTTCACAGTGAGATAATGCCATTTTGGCCTCTGGAGTTGTAACAGACAAACCATTAATGATACAGCCATGATCTTTTCTGGCAATCATCTAGAGCTGAAAACTAACAATATAAAGTAGATTTGAGCAGATGTTTTTGGTTACAAGCTTCAAAACAGAAGGTTGAGGCCAAAACGCTCTTTTCACAGTGAGATAATGCCATTTTGGCCTCTGGAGTTGTAACAGACAAACCATTAATGATACAGCCATGATCTTTTCTGGCAATCATCTAGAGCTGAAAACTAACAATATAAAGTAGATTTGAGCAGATGTTTATGGTTCCAAGCTTCAAAACAGAAGTTGAGGCCAAAACGCTCATTTCACAGTGAGATAATGCCATTTTGGCCTCTGGAGTTGTAACAGACAAACCATTAATGATACAGCCATGATCTTTTCTGGCAATCATCTAGTGCTGAAAACTAACAATATAAAGTAGATTTGAGCAGATGTTTTTGGTTCCAAGCTTCAAAACAGAAGTTGAGGCCAAAACGCTCTTTTCACAGTGAGATAATGCCATTTTGGCCTCTGGAGTTGTAACAGACAAACCATTAATGATACAGCCATGATCTTTTCTGGCAATCATCTAGAGCTGAAAACTAACAATATAAAGTAGATTTGAGCAGATGTTTTTGGTTACAAGCTTCAAAACAGAAGGTTGAGGCCAAAACGCTCTTTTCACAGTGAGATAATGCCATTTTGGCCTCTGGAGTTGTAACAGACAAACCATTAATGATACAGCCATGATCTTTTCTGGCAATCATCTAGAGCTGAAAACTAACAATATAAAGTAGATTTGAGCAGATGTTTATGGTTCCAAGCTTCAAAACAGAAGTTGAGGCCAAAACGCTCATTTCACAGTGAGATAATGCCATTTTGGCCTCTGGAGTTGTAACAGACAAACCATTAATGATACAGCCATGATCTTTTCTGGCAATCATCTAGTGCTGAAAACTAACAATATAAAGTAGATTTGAGCAGATGTTTTTGGTTCCAAGCTTCAAAACAGAAGTTGAGGCCAAAACGCTCTTTTCACAGTGAGATAATGCCATTTTGGCCTCTGGAGTTGTAACAGACAAACCATTAATGATACAGCCATGATCTTTTCTGGCAATCATCTAGAGCTGAAAACTAACAATATAAAGTAGATTTGAGCAGATGTTTATGGTTCCAAGCTTCAAAACAGAAGTTGAGGCCAAAACGCTCATTTCACAGTGAGATAATGCCATTTTGGCCTCTGGAGTTGTAACAGACAAACCATTAATGATACAGCCATGATCTTTTCTGGCAATCATCTAGTGCTGAAAACTAACAATATAAAGTAGATTTGAGCAGATGTTTTTGGTTCCAAGCTTCAAAACAGAAGTTGAGGCCAAAACGCTCTTTTCACAGTGAGATAATGCCATTTTGGCCTCTGGAGTTGTAACAGACAAACCATTAATGATACAGCCATGATCTTTTCTGGCAATCATCTAGAGCTGAAAACTAACAATATAAAGTAGATTTGAGCAGATGTTTTTGGTTACAAGCTTCAAAACAGAAGGTTGAGGCCAAAACGCTCTTTTCACAGTGAGATAATGCCATTTTGGCCTCTGGAGTTGTAACAGACAAACCATTAATGATACAGCCATGATCTTTTCTGGCAATCATCTAGAGCTGAAAACTAACAATATAAAGTATATTTGAGCAGATGTTTATGGTTCCAAGCTTCAAAACAGAAGTTGAGGCCAAAACGCTCATTTCACAGTGAGATAATGCCATTTTGGCCTCTGGAGTTGTAACAGACAAACCATTAATGATACAGCCATGATCTTTTCTGGCAATCATCTAGTGCTGAAAACTAACAATATAAAGTAGATTTGAGCAGATGTTTTTGGTTCCAAGCTTCAAAACAGAAGTTGAGGCCAAAACGCTCTTTTCACAGTGAGATAATGCCATTTTGGCCTCTGGAGTTGTAACAGACAAACCATTAATGATACAGCCATGATCTTTTCTGGCAATCATCTAGTGCTGAAAACTAACAATATAAAGTAGATTTGAGCAGATGTTTTTGGTTCCAAGCTTCAAAACAGAAGTTGAGGCCAAAACGCTCTTTTCACAGTGAGATAATGCCATTTTGGCCTCTGGAGTTGTAACAGACAAACCATTAATGATACAGCCATGATCTTTTCTGGCAATCATCTAGAGCTGAAAACGAACAATATAAAGTAGATTTGAGCAGATGTTTTTGGTTCCAAGCTTCAAAACAGAAGTTGAGGCCAAAACGCTCTTTTCACAGTGAGATAATGCCATTTTGGCCTCTGGAGTTGTAACAGACAAACCATTAATGATACAGCCATGATCTTTTCTGGCAATCATCTAGTGCTGAAAACTAACAATATAAAGTAGATTTGAGCAGATGTTTTTGGTTCCAAGCTTCAAAACAGAAGTTGAGGCCAAAACGCTCTTTTCACAGTGAGATAATGCCATTTTGGCCTCTGGAGTTGTAACAGACAAACCATTAATGATACAGCCATGATCTTTTCTGGCAATCATCTAGAGCTGAAAACTAACAATATAAAGTAGATTTGAGCAGATGTTTATGGTTCCAAGCTTCAAAACAGAAGTTGAGGCCAAAACGCTCATTTCACAGTGAGATAATGCCATTTTGGCCTCTGGAGTTGTAACAGACAAACCATTAATGATACAGCCATGATCTTTTCTGGCAATCATCTAGTGCTGAAAACTAACAATATAAAGTAGATTTGAGCAGATGTTTTTGGTTCCAAGCTTCAAAACAGAAGTTGAGGCCAAAACGCTCTTTTCACAGTGAGATAATGCCATTTTGGCCTCTGGAGTTGTAACAGACAAACCATTAATGATACAGCCATGATCTTTTCTGGCAATCATCTAGAGCTGAAAACTAACAATATAAAGTAGATTTGAGCAGATGTTTATGGTTCCAAGCTTCAAAACAGAAGTTGAGGCCAAAACGCTCATTTCACAGTGAGATAATGCCATTTTGGCCTCTGGAGTTGTAACAGACAAACCATTAATGATACAGCCATGATCTTTTCTGGCAATCATCTAGTGCTGAAAACTAACAATATAAAGTAGATTTGAGCAGATGTTTTTGGTTCCAAGCTTCAAAACAGAAGTTGAGGCCAAAACGCTCTTTTCACAGTGAGATAATGCCATTTTGGCCTCTGGAGTTGTAACAGACAAACCATTAATGATACAGCCATGATCTTTTCTGGCAATCATCTAGAGCTGAAAACTAACAATATAAAGTAGATTTGAGCAGATGTTTATGGTTCCAAGCTTCAAAACAGAAGTTGAGGCCAAAACGCTCATTTCACAGTGAGATAATGCCATTTTGGCCTCTGGAGTTGTAACAGACAAACCATTAATGATACAGCCATGATCTTTTCTGGCAATCATCTAGTGCTGAAAACTAACAATATAAAGTAGATTTGAGCAGATGTTTTTGGTTCCAAGCTTCAAAACAGAAGTTGAGGCCAAAACGCTCTTTTCACAGTGAGATAATGCCATTTTGGCCTCTGGAGTTGTAACAGACAAACCATTAATGATACAGCCATGATCTTTTCTGGCAATCATCTAGTGCTGAAAACTAACAATATAAAGTAGATTTGAGCAGATGTTTTTGGTTCCAAGCTTCAAAACAGAAGTTGAGGCCAAAACGCTCTTTTCACAGTGAGATAATGCCATTTTGGCCTCTGGAGTTGTAACAGACAAACCATTAATGATACAGCCATGATCTTTTCTGGCAATCATCTAGAGCTGAAAACGAACAATATAAAGTAGATTTGAGCAGATGTTTTTGGTTCCAAGCTTCAAAACAGAAGTTGAGGCCAAAACGCTCTTTTCACAGTGAGATAATGCCATTTTGGCCTCTGGAGTTGTAACAGACAAACCATTAATGATACAGCCATGATCTTTTCTGGCAATCATCTAGTGCTGAAAACTAACAATATAAAGTAGATTTGAGCAGATGTTTTTGGTTCCAAGCTTCAAAACAGAAGTTGAGGCCAAAACGCTCTTTTCACAGTGAGATAATGCCATTTTGGCCTCTGGAGTTGTAACAGACAAACCATTAATGATACAGCCATGATCTTTTCTGGCAATCATCTAGAGCTGAAAACTAACAATATAAAGTAGATTTGAGCAGATGTTTTTGGTTACAAGCTTCAAAACAGAAGGTTGAGGCCAAAACGCTCTTTTCACAGTGAGATAATGCCATTTTGGCCTCTGGAGTTGTAACAGACAAACCATTAATGATACAGCCATGATCTTTTCTGGCAATCATCTAGAGCTGAAAACTAACAATATAAAGTAGATTTGAGCAGATGTTTATGGTTCAAAGCTTCAAAACAGAAGTTGAGGCCAAAACGCTCATTTCACAGTGAGATAATGCCATTTTGGCCTCTGGAGTTGTAACAGACAAACCATTAATGATACAGCCATGATCTTTTCTGGCAATCATCTAGTGCTGAAAACTAACAATATAAAGTAGATTTGAACAGATGTTTTTGGTTCCAAGCTTCAAAACAGAAGTTGAGGCCAAAACGCTCTTTTCACAGTGAGATAATGCCATTTTGGCCTCTGGAGTTGTAACAGACAAACCATTAATGATACAGCCATGATCTTTTCTGGCAATCATCTAGAGCTGAAAACTAACAATATAAAGTAGATTTGAGCAGATGTTTTTGGTTCCAAGCTTCAAAACAGAAGTTGAGGCCAAAACGCTCTTTTCACAGTGAGATAATGCCATTTTGGCCTCTGGAGTTGTAACAGACAAACCATTAATGATACAGCCATGATCTTTTCTGGCAATCATCTAGAGCTGAAAACTAACAATATAAAGTAGATTTGAGCAGATGTTTTTGGTTACAAGCTTCAAAACAGAAGGTTGAGGCCAAAACGCTCTTTTCACAGTGAGATAGTGCCATTTTGGCCTCTGGAGTTGTAACAGACAAACCATTAATGATACAGCCATGATCTTTTCTGGCAATCATCTAGAGCTGAAAACTAACAATATAAAGTAGATTTGAGCAGATGTTTTTGCTTCCAAGCTTCAAATCAGAAGTTGAGGCCAAAACGCTCATTTCACAGTGAGATAATGCCATTTTGGCCTCTGGAGTTGTAACAGACAAACCATTAATGATACAGCCATGATCTTTTCTGGCAATCATCTAGAGCTGAAAACTAACAATATAAAGTAGATTTGAGCAGATGTTTATGGTTCCAAGCTTCAAAACAGAAGTTGAGGCCAAAACGCTCATTTCACAGTGAGATAATGCCATTTTGGCCTCTGGAGTTGTAACAGACAAACCATTAATGATACAGCCATGATCTTTTCTGGCAATCATCTAGTGCTGAAAACTAACAATATAAAGTAGATTTGAGCAGATGTTTTTGGTTCCAAGCTTCAAAACAGAAGTTGAGGCCAAAACGCTCTTTTCACAGTGAGATAATGCCATTTTGGCCTCTGGAGTTGTAACAGACAAACCATTAATGATACAGCCATGATCTTTTCTGGCAATCATCTAGTGCTGAAAACTAACAATATAAAGTAGATTTGAGCAGATGTTTTTGGTTACAAGCTTCAAAACAGAAGGTTGAGGCCAAAACGCTCTTTTCACAGTGAGATAATGCCATTTTGGCCTCTGGAGTTGTAACAGACAAACCATTAATGATACAGCCATGATCTTTTCTGGCAATCATCTAGAGCTGAAAACTAACAATATAAAGTAGATTTGAGCAGATGTTTATGGTTCCAAGCTTCAAAACAGAAGTTGAGGCCAAAACGCTCATTTCACAGTGAGATAATGCCATTTTGGCCTCTGGAGTTGTAACAGACAAACCATTAATGATACAGCCATGATCTTTTCTGGCAATCATCTAGTGCTGAAAACTAACAATATAAAGTAGATTTGAGCAGATGTTTTTGGTTCCAAGCTTCAAAACAGAAGTTGAGGCCAAAACGCTCTTTTCACAGTGAGATAATGCCATTTTGGCCTCTGGAGTTGTAACAGACAAACCATTAATGATACAGCCATGATCTTTTCTGGCAATCATCTAGAGCTGAAAACTAACAATATAAAGTAGATTTGAGCAGATGTTTTTGGTTACAAGCTTCAAAACAGAAGGTTGAGGCCAAAACGCTCTTTTCACAGTGAGATAATGCCATTTTGGCCTCTGGAGTTGTAACAGACAAACCATTAATGATACAGCCATGATCTTTTCTGGCAATCATCTAGAGCTGAAAACTAACAATATAAAGTAGATTTGAGCAGATGTTTATGGTTCCAAGCTTCAAAACAGAAGTTGAGGCCAAAACGCTCATTTCACAGTGAGATAATGCCATTTTGGCCTCTGGAGTTGTAACAGACAAACCATTAATGATACAGCCATGATCTTTTCTGGCAATCATCTAGTGCTGAAAACTAACAATATAAAGTAGATTTGAGCAGATGTTTTTGGTTCCAAGCTTCAAAACAGAAGTTGAGGCCAAAACGCTCTTTTCACAGTGAGATAATGCCATTTTGGCCTCTGGAGTTGTAACAGACAAACCATTAATGATACAGCCATGATCTTTTCTGGCAATCATCTAGAGCTGAAAACTAACAATATAAAGTAGATTTGAGCAGATGTTTTTGGTTACAAGCTTCAAAACAGAAGGTTGAGGCCAAAACGCTCTTTTCACAGTGAGATAATGCCATTTTGGCCTCTGGAGTTGTAACAGACAAACCATTAATGATACAGCCATGATCTTTTCTGGCAATCATCTAGAGCTGAAAACTAACAATATAAAGTATATTTGAGCAGATGTTTATGGTTCCAAGCTTCAAAACAGAAGTTGAGGCCAAAACGCTCATTTCACAGTGAGATAATGCCATTTTGGCCTCTGGAGTTGTAACAGACAAACCATTAATGATACAGCCATGATCTTTTCTGGCAATCATCTAGTGCTGAAAACTAACAATATAAAGTAGATTTGAGCAGATGTTTTTGGTTCCAAGCTTCAAAACAGAAGTTGAGGCCAAAACGCTCTTTTCACAGTGAGATAATGCCATTTTGGCCTCTGGAGTTGTAACAGACAAACCATTAATGATACAGCCATGATCTTTTCTGGCAATCATCTAGTGCTGAAAACTAACAATATAAAGTAGATTTGAGCAGATGTTTTTGGTTCCAAGCTTCAAAACAGAAGTTGAGGCCAAAACGCTCTTTTCACAGTGAGATAATGCCATTTTGGCCTCTGGAGTTGTAACAGACAAACCATTAATGATACAGCCATGATCTTTTCTGGCAATCATCTAGAGCTGAAAACGAACAATATAAAGTAGATTTGAGCAGATGTTTTTGGTTCCAAGCTTCAAAACAGAAGTTGAGGCCAAAACGCTCTTTTCACAGTGAGATAATGCCATTTTGGCCTCTGGAGTTGTAACAGACAAACCATTAATGATACAGCCATGATCTTTTCTGGCAATCATCTAGTGCTGAAAACTAACAATATAAAGTAGATTTGAGCAGATGTTTTTGGTTCCAAGCTTCAAAACAGAAGTTGAGGCCAAAACGCTCTTTTCACAGTGAGATAATGCCATTTTGGCCTCTGGAGTTGTAACAGACAAACCATTAATGATACAGCCATGATCTTTTCTGGCAATCATCTAGAGCTGAAAACTAACAATATAAAGTAGATTTGAGCAGATGTTTATGGTTCCAAGCTTCAAAACAGAAGTTGAGGCCAAAACGCTCATTTCACAGTGAGATAATGCCATTTTGGCCTCTGGAGTTGTAACAGACAAACCATTAATGATACAGCCATGATCTTTTCTGGCAATCATCTAGTGCTGAAAACTAACAATATAAAGTAGATTTGAGCAGATGTTTTTGGTTCCAAGCTTCAAAACAGAAGTTGAGGCCAAAACGCTCTTTTCACAGTGAGATAATGCCATTTTGGCCTCTGGAGTTGTAACAGACAAACCATTAATGATACAGCCATGATCTTTTCTGGCAATCATCTAGTGCTGAAAACTAACAATATAAAGTAGATTTGAGCAGATGTTTTTGGTTCCAAGCTTCAAAACAGAAGTTGAGGCCAAAACGCTCTTTTCACAGTGAGATAATGCCATTTTGGCCTCTGGAGTTGTAACAGACAAACCATTAATGATACAGCCATGATCTTTTCTGGCAATCATCTAGAGCTGAAAACGAACAATATAAAGTAGATTTGAGCAGATGTTTTTGGTTCCAAGCTTCAAAACAGAAGTTGAGGCCAAAACGCTCTTTTCACAGTGAGATAATGCCATTTTGGCCTCTGGAGTTGTAACAGACAAACCATTAATGATACAGCCATGATCTTTTCTGGCAATCATCTAGTGCTGATAACTAACAATATAAAGTAGATTTGAGCAGATGTTTTTGGTTCCAAGCTTCAAAACAGAAGTTGAGGCCAAAACGCTCTTTTCACAGTGAGATAATGCCATTTTGGCCTCTGGAGTTGTAACAGACAAACCATTAATGATACAGCCATGATCTTTTCTGGCAATCATCTAGAGCTGAAAACTAACAATATAAAGTAGATTTGAGCAGATGTTTTTGGTTCCAAGCTTCAAAACAGAAGGTTGAGGCCAAAACGCTCTTTTCACAGTGAGATAATGCCATTTTGGCCTCTGGAGTTGTAACAGACAAACCATTAATGATACAGCCATGATCTTTTCTGGCAATCATCTAGAGCTGAAAACTAACAATATAAAGTAGATTTGAGCAGATGTTTATGGTTCCAAGCTTCAAAACAGAAGTTGAGGCCAAAACGCTCATTTCACAGTGAGATAATGCCATTTTGGCCTCTGGAGTTGTAACAGACAAACCATTAATGATACAGCCATGATCTTTTCTGGCAATCATCTAGTGCTGAAAACTAACAATATAAAGTAGATTTGAGCAGATGTTTTTGGTTCCAAGCTTCAAAACAGAAGTTGAGGCCAAAACGCTCTTTTCACAGTGAGATAATGCCATTTTGGCCTCTGGAGTTGTAACAGACAAACCATTAATGATACAGCCATGATCTTTTCTGGCAATCATCTAGAGCTGAAAACTAACAATATAAAGTAGATTTGAGCAGATGTTTTTGGTTCCAAGCTTCAAAACAGAAGTTGAGGCCAAAACGCTCTTTTCACAGTGAGATAATGCCATTTTGGCCTCTGGAGTTGTAACAGACAAACCATTAATGATACAGCCATGATCTTTTCTGGCAATCATCTAGAGCTGAAAACTAACAATATAAAGTAGATTTGAGCAGATGTTTTTGGTTACAAGCTTCAAAACAGAAGGTTGAGGCCAAAACGCTCTTTTCACAGTGAGATAGTGCCATTTTGGCCTCTGGAGTTGTAACAGACAAACCATTAATGATACAGCCATGATCTTTTCTGGCAATAATCTAGAGCTGAAAACTAACAATATAAAGTAGATTTGAGCAGATGTTTTTGCTTCCAAGCTTCAAATCAGAAGTTGAGGCCAAAACGCTCATTTCACAGTGAGATAATGCCATTTTGGCCTCTGGAGTTGTAACAGACAAACCATTAATGATACAGCCATGATCTTTTCTGGCAATCATCTAGAGCTGAAAACTAACAATATAAAGTAGATTTGAGCAGATGTTTATGGTTCCAAGCTTCAAAACAGAAGTTGAGGCCAAAACGCTCATTTCACAGTGAGATAATGCCATTTTGGCCTTTGGAGTTGTAACAGACAAACCATTAATGATACAGCCATGATCTTTTCTGGCAATCATCTAGTGCTGAAAACTAACAATATAAAGTAGATTTGAGCAGATGTTTTTGGTTCCAAGCTTCAAAACAGAAGTTGAGGCCAAAACGCTCTTTTCACAGTGAGATAATGCCATTTTGGCCTCTGGAGTTGTAACAGACAAACCATTAATGATACAGCCATGATCTTTTCTGGCAATCATCTAGTGCTGAAAACTAACAATATAAAGTAGATTTGAGCAGATGTTTTTGGTTCCAAGCTTCAAAACAGAAGTTGAGGCCAAAACGCTCTTTTCACAGTGAGATAATGCCATTTTGGCCTCTGGAGTTGTAACAGACAAACCATTAATGATACAGCCATGATCTTTTCTGGCAATCATCTAGTGCTGAAAACTAACAATATAAAGTAGATTTGAGCAGATGTTTTTGGTTCCAAGCTTCAAAACAGAAGTTGAGGCCAAAACGCTCTTTTCACAGTGAGATAATGCCATTTTGGCCTCTGGAGTTGTAACAGACAAACCATTAATGATACAGCCATGATCTTTTCTGGCAATCATCTAGTGCTGAAAACTAACAATATAAAGTAGATTTGAGCAGATGTTTTTGGTTCCAAGCTTCAAAACAGAAGTTGAGGCCAAAACGCTCTTTTCACAGTGAGATAATGCCATTTTGGCCTCTGGAGTTGTAACAGACAAACCATTAATGATACAGCCATGATCTTTTCTGGCAATCATCTAGAGCTGAAAACTAACAATATAAAGTAGATTTGAGCAGATGTTTTTGGTTACAAGCTTCAAAACAGAAGGTTGAGGCCAAAACGCTCTTTTCACAGTGAGATAATGCCATTTTGGCCTCTGGAGTTGTAACAGACAAACCATTAATGATACAGCCATGATCTTTTCTGGCAATCATCTAGAGCTGAAAACTAACAATATAAAGTAGATTTGAGCAGATGTTTATGGTTCCAAGCTTCAAAACAGAAGTTGAGGCCAAAACGCTCATTTCACAGTGAGATAATGCCATTTTGGCCTCTGGAGTTGTAACAGACAAACCATTAATGATACAGCCATGATCTTTTCTGGCAATCATCTAGTGCTGAAAACTAACAATATAAAGTAGATTTGAGCAGATGTTTTTGGTTCCAAGCTTGAAAACAGAAGTTGAGGCCAAAACGCTCTTTTCACAGTGAGATAATGCCATTTTGGCCTCTGGAGTTGTAACAGACAAACCATTAATGATACAGCCATGATCTTTTCTGGCAATCATCTAGAGCTGAAAACTAACAATATAAAGTAGATTTGAGCAGATGTTTTTGGTTACAAGCTTCAAAACAGAAGGTTGAGGCCAAAACGCTCTTTTCACAGTGAGATAATGCCATTTTGGCCTCTGGAGTTGTAACAGACAAACCATTAATGATACAGCCATGATCTTTTCTGGCAATCATCTAGAGCTGAAAACTAACAATATAAAGTATATTTGAGCAGATGTTTATGGTTCCAAGCTTCAAAACAGAAGTTGAGGCCAAAACGCTCATTTCACAGTGAGATAATGCCATTTTGGCCTCTGGAGTTGTAACAGACAAACCATTAATGATACAGCCATGATCTTTTCTGGCAATCATCTAGTGCTGAAAACTAACAATATAAAGTAGATTTGAGCAGATGTTTTTGGTTCCAAGCTTCAAAACAGAAGTTGAGGCCAAAACGCTCTTTTCACAGTGAGATAATGCCATTTTGGCCTCTGGAGTTGTAACAGACAAACCATTAATGATACAGCCATGATCTTTTCTGGCAATCATCTAGAGCTGAAAACTAACAATATAAAGTAGATTTGAGCAGATGTTTATGGTTCCAAGCTTCAAAACAGAAGTTGAGGCCAAAACGCTCATTTCACAGTGAGATAATGCCATTTTGGCCTCTGGAGTTGTAACAGACAAACCATTAATGATACAGCCATGATCTTTTCTGGCAATCATCTAGTGCTGAAAACTAACAATATAAAGTAGATTTGAGCAGATGTTTTTGGTTCCAAGCTTCAAAACAGAAGTTGAGGCCAAAACGCTCTTTTCACAGTGAGATAATGCCATTTTGGCCTCTGGAGTTGTAACAGACAAACCATTAATGATACAGCCATGATCTTTTCTGGCAATCATCTAGAGCTGAAAACTAACAATATAAAGTAGATTTGAGCAGATGTTTTTGGTTACAAGCTTCAAAACAGAAGGTTGAGGCCAAAACGCTCTTTTCACAGTGAGATAATGCCATTTTGGCCTCTGGAGTTGTAACAGACAAACCATTAATGATACAGCCATGATCTTTTCTGGCAATCATCTAGAGCTGAAAACTAACAATATAAAGTATATTTGAGCAGATGTTTATGGTTCCAAGCTTCAAAACAGAAGTTGAGGCCAAAACGCTCATTTCACAGTGAGATAATGCCATTTTGGCCTCTGGAGTTGTAACAGACAAACCATTAATGATACAGCCATGATCTTTTCTGGCAATCATCTAGTGCTGAAAACTAACAATATAAAGTAGATTTGAGCAGATGTTTTTGGTTCCAAGCTTCAAAACAGAAGTTGAGGCCAAAACGCTCTTTTCACAGTGAGATAATGCCATTTTGGCCTCTGGAGTTGTAACAGACAAACCATTAATGATACAGCCATGATCTTTTCTGGCAATCATCTAGTGCTGAAAACTAACAATATAAAGTAGATTTGAGCAGATGTTTTTGGTTCCAAGCTTCAAAACAGAAGTTGAGGCCAAAACGCTCTTTTCACAGTGAGATAATGCCATTTTGGCCTCTGGAGTTGTAACAGACAAACCATTAATGATACAGCCATGATCTTTTCTGGCAATCATCTAGAGCTGAAAACTAACAATATAAAGTAGATTTGAGCAGATGTTTATGGTTCCAAGCTTCAAAACAGAAGTTGAGGCCAAAACGCTCATTTCACAGTGAGATAATGCCATTTTGGCCTCTGGAGTTGTAACAGACAAACCATTAATGATACAGCCATGATCTTTTCTGGCAATCATCTAGTGCTGAAAACTAACAATATAAAGTAGATTTGAGCAGATGTTTTTGGTTCCAAGCTTCAAAACAGAAGTTGAGGCCAAAACGCTCTTTTCACAGTGAGATAATGCCATTTTGGCCTCTGGAGTTGTAACAGACAAACCATTAATGATACAGCCATGATCTTTTCTGGCAATCATCTAGTGCTGAAAACTAACAATATAAAGTAGATTTGAGCAGATGTTTTTGGTTCCAAGCTTCAAAACAGAAGTTGAGGCCAAAACGCTCTTTTCACAGTGAGATAATGCCATTTTGGCCTCTGGAGTTGTAACAGACAAACCATTAATGATACAGCCATGATCTTTTCTGGCAATCATCTAGAGCTGAAAACGAACAATATAAAGTAGATTTGAGCAGATGTTTTTGGTTCCAAGCTTCAAAACAGAAGTTGAGGCCAAAACGCTCTTTTCACAGTGAGATAATGCCATTTTGGCCTCTGGAGTTGTAACAGACAAACCATTAATGATACAGCCATGATCTTTTCTGGCAATCATCTAGTGCTGAAAACTAACAATATAAAGTAGATTTGAGCAGATGTTTTTGGTTCCAAGCTTCAAAACAGAAGTTGAGGCCAAAACGCTCTTTTCACAGTGAGATAATGCCATTTTGGCCTCTGGAGTTGTAACAGACAAACCATTAATGATACAGCCATGATCTTTTCTGGCAATCATCTAGAGCTGAAAACTAACAATATAAAGTAGATTTGAGCAGATGTTTTTGGTTACAAGCTTCAAAACAGAAGGTTGAGGCCAAAACGCTCTTTTCACAGTGAGATAATGCCATTTTGGCCTCTGGAGTTGTAACAGACAAACCATTAATGATACAGCCATGATCTTTTCTGGCAATCATCTAGAGCTGAAAACTAACAATATAAAGTAGATTTGAGCAGATGTTTATGGTTCCAAGCTTCAAAACAGAAGTTGAGGCCAAAACGCTCATTTCACAGTGAGATAATGCCATTTTGGCCTCTGGAGTTGTAACAGACAAACCATTAATGATACAGCCATGATCTTTTCTGGCAATCATCTAGTGCTGAAAACTAACAATATAAAGTAGATTTGAACAGATGTTTTTGGTTCCAAGCTTCAAAACAGAAGTTGAGGCCAAAACGCTCTTTTCACAGTGAGATAATGCCATTTTGGCCTCTGGAGTTGTAACAGACAAACCATTAATGATACAGCCATGATCTTTTCTGGCAATCATCTAGAGCTGAAAACTAACAATATAAAGTAGATTTGAGCAGATGTTTTTGGTTCCAAGCTTCAAAACAGAAGTTGAGGCCAAAACGCTCTTTTCACAGTGAGATAATGCCATTTTGGCCTCTGGAGTTGTAACAGACAAACCATTAATGATACAGCCATGATCTTTTCTGGCAATCATCTAGAGCTGAAAACTAACAATATAAAGTAGATTTGAGCAGATGTTTTTGGTTACAAGCTTCAAAACAGAAGGTTGAGGCCAAAACGCTCTTTTCACAGTGAGATAGTGCCATTTTGGCCTCTGGAGTTGTAACAGACAAACCATTAATGATACAGCCATGATCTTTTCTGGCAATCATCTAGAGCTGAAAACTAACAATATAAAGTAGATTTGAGCAGATGTTTTTGCTTCCAAGCTTCAAATCAGAAGTTGAGGCCAAAACGCTCATTTCACAGTGAGATAATGCCATTTTGGCCTCTGGAGTTGTAACAGACAAACCATTAATGATACAGCCATGATCTTTTCTGGCAATCATCTAGAGCTGAAAACTAACAATATAAAGTAGATTTGAGCAGATGTTTATGGTTCCAAGCTTCAAAACAGAAGTTGAGGCCAAAACGCTCATTTCACAGTGAGATAATGCCATTTTGGCCTCTGGAGTTGTAACAGACAAACCATTAATGATACAGCCATGATCTTTTCTGGCAATCATCTAGTGCTGAAAACTAACAATATAAAGTAGATTTGAGCAGATGTTTTTGGTTCCAAGCTTCAAAACAGAAGTTGAGGCCAAAACGCTCTTTTCACAGTGAGATAATGCCATTTTGGCCTCTGGAGTTGTAACAGACAAACCATTAATGATACAGCCATGATCTTTTCTGGCAATCATCTAGTGCTGAAAACTAACAATATAAAGTAGATTTGAGCAGATGTTTTTGGTTACAAGCTTCAAAACAGAAGGTTGAGGCCAAAACGCTCTTTTCACAGTGAGATAATGCCATTTTGGCCTCTGGAGTTGTAACAGACAAACCATTAATGATACAGCCATGATCTTTTCTGGCAATCATCTAGAGCTGAAAACTAACAATATAAAGTAGATTTGAGCAGATGTTTATGGTTCCAAGCTTCAAAACAGAAGTTGAGGCCAAAACGCTCATTTCACAGTGAGATAATGCCATTTTGGCCTCTGGAGTTGTAACAGACAAACCATTAATGATACAGCCATGATCTTTTCTGGCAATCATCTAGTGCTGAAAACTAACAATATAAAGTAGATTTGAGCAGATGTTTTTGGTTCCAAGCTTCAAAACAGAAGTTGAGGCCAAAACGCTCTTTTCACAGTGAGATAATGCCATTTTGGCCTCTGGAGTTGTAACAGACAAACCATTAATGATACAGCCATGATCTTTTCTGGCAATCATCTAGAGCTGAAAACTAACAATATAAAGTAGATTTGAGCAGATGTTTTTGGTTACAAGCTTCAAAACAGAAGGTTGAGGCCAAAACGCTCTTTTCACAGTGAGATAATGCCATTTTGGCCTCTGGAGTTGTAACAGACAAACCATTAATGATACAGCCATGATCTTTTCTGGCAATCATCTAGAGCTGAAAACTAACAATATAAAGTAGATTTGAGCAGATGTTTATGGTTCCAAGCTTCAAAACAGAAGTTGAGGCCAAAACGCTCATTTCACAGTGAGATAATGCCATTTTGGCCTCTGGAGTTGTAACAGACAAACCATTAATGATACAGCCATGATCTTTTCTGGCAATCATCTAGTGCTGAAAACTAACAATATAAAGTAGATTTGAGCAGATGTTTTTGGTTCCAAGCTTCAAAACAGAAGTTGAGGCCAAAACGCTCTTTTCACAGTGAGATAATGCCATTTTGGCCTCTGGAGTTGTAACAGACAAACCATTAATGATACAGCCATGATCTTTTCTGGCAATCATCTAGAGCTGAAAACTAACAATATAAAGTAGATTTGAGCAATTGTTTTTGGTTACAAGCTTCAAAACAGAAGGTTGAGGCCAAAACGCTCTTTTCACAGTGAGATAATGCCATTTTGGCCTCTGGAGTTGTAACAGACAAACCATTAATGATACAGCCATGATCTTTTCTGGCAATCATCTAGAGCTGAAAACTAACAATATAAAGTAGATTTGAGCAGATGTTTATGGTTCCAAGCTTCAAAACAGAAGTTGAGGCCAAAACGCTCATTTCACAGTGAGATAATGCCATTTTGGCCTCTGGAGTTGTAACAGACAAACCATTAATGATACAGCCATGATCTTTTCTGGCAATCATCTAGTGCTGAAAACTAACAATATAAAGTAGATTTGAGCAGATGTTTTTGGTTCCAAGCTTCAAAACAGAAGTTGAGGCCAAAACGCTCTTTTCACAGTGAGATAATGCCATTTTGGCCTCTGGAGTTGTAACAGACAAACCATTAATGATACAGCCATGATCTTTTCTGGCAATCATCTAGAGCTGAAAACTAACAATATAAAGTAGATTTGAGCAGATGTTTTTGGTTACAAGCTTCAAAACAGAAGGTTGAGGCCAAAACGCTCTTTTCACAGTGAGATAATGCCATTTTGGCCTCTGGAGTTGTAACAGACAAACCATTAATGATACAGCCATGATCTTTTCTGGCAATCATCTAGAGCTGAAAACTAACAATATAAAGTATATTTGAGCAGATGTTTATGGTTCCAAGCTTCAAAACAGAAGTTGAGGCCAAAACGCTCATTTCACAGTGAGATAATGCCATTTTGGCCTCTGGAGTTGTAACAGACAAACCATTAATGATACAGCCATGATCTTTTCTGGCAATCATCTAGTGCTGAAAACTAACAATATAAAGTAGATTTGAGCAGATGTTTTTGGTTCCAAGCTTCAAAACAGAAGTTGAGGCCAAAACGCTCTTTTCACAGTGAGATAATGCCATTTTGGCCTCTGGAGTTGTAACAGACAAACCATTAATGATACAGCCATGATCTTTTCTGGCAATCATCTAGTGCTGAAAACTAACAATATAAAGTAGATTTGAGCAGATGTTTTTGGTTCCAAGCTTCAAAACAGAAGTTGAGGCCAAAACGCTCTTTTCACAGTGAGATAATGCCATTTTGGCCTCTGGAGTTGTAACAGACAAACCATTAATGATACAGCCATGATCTTTTCTGGCAATCATCTAGAGCTGAAAACGAACAATATAAAGTAGATTTGAGCAGATGTTTTTGGTTCCAAGCTTCAAAACAGAAGTTGAGGCCAAAACGCTCTTTTCACAGTGAGATAATGCCATTTTGGCCTCTGGAGTTGTAACAGACAAACCATTAATGATACAGCCATGATCTTTTCTGGCAATCATCTAGTGCTGAAAACTAACAATATAAAGTAGATTTGAGCAGATGTTTTTGGTTCCAAGCTTCAAAACAGAAGTTGAGGCCAAAACGCTCTTTTCACAGTGAGATAATGCCATTTTGGCCTCTGGAGTTGTAACAGACAAACCATTAATGATACAGCCATGATCTTTTCTGGCAATCATCTAGAGCTGAAAACTAACAATATAAAGTAGATTTGAGCAGATGTTTATGGTTCCAAGCTTCAAAACAGAAGTTGAGGCCAAAACGCTCATTTCACAGTGAGATAATGCCATTTTGGCCTCTGGAGTTGTAACAGACAAACCATTAATGATACAGCCATGATCTTTTCTGGCAATCATCTAGTGCTGAAAACTAACAATATAAAGTAGATTTGAGCAGATGTTTTTGGTTCCAAGCTTCAAAACAGAAGTTGAGGCCAAAACGCTCTTTTCACAGTGAGATAATGCCATTTTGGCCTCTGGAGTTGTAACAGACAAACCATTAATGATACAGCCATGATCTTTTCTGGCAATCATCTAGTGCTGAAAACTAACAATATAAAGTAGATTTGAGCAGATGTTTTTGGTTCCAAGCTTCAAAACAGAAGTTGAGGCCAAAACGCTCTTTTCACAGTGAGATAATGCCATTTTGGCCTCTGGAGTTGTAACAGACAAACCATTAATGATACAGCCATGATCTTTTCTGGCAATCATCTAGAGCTGAAAACGAACAATATAAAGTAGATTTGAGCAGATGTTTTTGGTTCCAAGCTTCAAAACAGAAGTTGAGGCCAAAACGCTCTTTTCACAGTGAGATAATGCCATTTTGGCCTCTGGAGTTGTAACAGACAAACCATTAATGATACAGCCATGATCTTTTCTGGCAATCATCTAGTGCTGAAAACTAACAATATAAAGTAGATTTGAGCAGATGTTTTTGGTTCCAAGCTTCAAAACAGAAGTTGAGGCCAAAACGCTCTTTTCACAGTGAGATAATGCCATTTTGGCCTCTGGAGTTGTAACAGACAAACCATTAATGATACAGCCATGATCTTTTCTGGCAATCATCTAGAGCTGAAAACTAACAATATAAAGTAGATTTGAGCAGATGTTTTTGGTTACAAGCTTCAAAACAGAAGGTTGAGGCCAAAACGCTCTTTTCACAGTGAGATAATGCCATTTTGGCCTCTGGAGTTGTAACAGACAAACCATTAATGATACAGCCATGATCTTTTCTGGCAATCATCTAGAGCTGAAAACTAACAATATAAAGTAGATTTGAGCAGATGTTTATGGTTCCAAGCTTCAAAACAGAAGTTGAGGCCAAAACGCTCATTTCACAGTGAGATAATGCCATTTTGGCCTCTGGAGTTGTAACAGACAAACCATTAATGATACAGCCATGATCTTTTCTGGCAATCATCTAGTGCTGAAAACTAACAATATAAAGTAGATTTGAACAGATGTTTTTGGTTCCAAGCTTCAAAACAGAAGTTGAGGCCAAAACGCTCTTTTCACAGTGAGATAATGCCATTTTGGCCTCTGGAGTTGTAACAGACAAACCATTAATGATACAGCCATGATCTTTTCTGGCAATCATCTAGAGCTGAAAACTAACAATATAAAGTAGATTTGAGCAGATGTTTTTGGTTCCAAGCTTCAAAACAGAAGTTGAGGCCAAAACGCTCTTTTCACAGTGAGATAATGCCATTTTGGCCTCTGGAGTTGTAACAGACAAACCATTAATGATACAGCCATGATCTTTTCTGGCAATCATCTAGAGCTGAAAACTAACAATATAAAGTAGATTTGAGCAGATGTTTTTGGTTACAAGCTTCAAAACAGAAGGTTGAGGCCAAAACGCTCTTTTCACAGTGAGATAGTGCCATTTTGGCCTCTGGAGTTGTAACAGACAAACCATTAATGATACAGCCATGATCTTTTCTGGCAATCATCTAGAGCTGAAAACTAACAATATAAAGTAGATTTGAGCAGATGTTTTTGCTTCCAAGCTTCAAATCAGAAGTTGAGGCCAAAACGCTCATTTCACAGTGAGATAATGCCATTTTGGCCTCTGGAGTTGTAACAGACAAACCATTAATGATACAGCCATGATCTTTTCTGGCAATCATCTAGAGCTGAAAACTAACAATATAAAGTAGATTTGAGCAGATGTTTATGGTTCCAAGCTTCAAAACAGAAGTTGAGGCCAAAACGCTCATTTCACAGTGAGATAATGCCATTTTGGCCTCTGGAGTTGTAACAGACAAACCATTAATGATACAGCCATGATCTTTTCTGGCAATCATCTAGTGCTGAAAACTAACAATATAAAGTAGATTTGAGCAGATGTTTTTGGTTCCAAGCTTCAAAACAGAAGTTGAGGCCAAAACGCTCTTTTCACAGTGAGATAATGCCATTTTGGCCTCTGGAGTTGTAACAGACAAACCATTAATGATACAGCCATGATCTTTTCTGGCAATCATCTAGTGCTGAAAACTAACAATATAAAGTAGATTTGAGCAGATGTTTTTGGTTACAAGCTTCAAAACAGAAGGTTGAGGCCAAAACGCTCTTTTCACAGTGAGATAATGCCATTTTGGCCTCTGGAGTTGTAACAGACAAACCATTAATGATACAGCCATGATCTTTTCTGGCAATCATCTAGAGCTGAAAACTAACAATATAAAGTAGATTTGAGCAGATGTTTATGGTTCCAAGCTTCAAAACAGAAGTTGAGGCCAAAACGCTCATTTCACAGTGAGATAATGCCATTTTGGCCTCTGGAGTTGTAACAGACAAACCATTAATGATACAGCCATGATCTTTTCTGGCAATCATCTAGTGCTGAAAACTAACAATATAAAGTAGATTTGAGCAGATGTTTTTGGTTCCAAGCTTCAAAACAGAAGTTGAGGCCAAAACGCTCTTTTCACAGTGAGATAATGCCATTTTGGCCTCTGGAGTTGTAACAGACAAACCATTAATGATACAGCCATGATCTTTTCTGGCAATCATCTAGAGCTGAAAACTAACAATATAAAGTAGATTTGAGCAGATGTTTTTGGTTACAAGCTTCAAAACAGAAGGTTGAGGCCAAAACGCTCTTTTCACAGTGAGATAATGCCATTTTGGCCTCTGGAGTTGTAACAGACAAACCATTAATGATACAGCCATGATCTTTTCTGGCAATCATCTAGAGCTGAAAACTAACAATATAAAGTAGATTTGAGCAGATGTTTATGGTTCCAAGCTTCAAAACAGAAGTTGAGGCCAAAACGCTCATTTCACAGTGAGATAATGCCATTTTGGCCTCTGGAGTTGTAACAGACAAACCATTAATGATACAGCCATGATCTTTTCTGGCAATCATCTAGTGCTGAAAACTAACAATATAAAGTAGATTTGAGCAGATGTTTTTGGTTCCAAGCTTCAAAACAGAAGTTGAGGCCAAAACGCTCTTTTCACAGTGAGATAATGCCATTTTGGCCTCTGGAGTTGTAACAGACAAACCATTAATGATACAGCCATGATCTTTTCTGGCAATCATCTAGAGCTGAAAACTAACAATATAAAGTAGATTTGAGCAATTGTTTTTGGTTACAAGCTTCAAAACAGAAGGTTGAGGCCAAAACGCTCTTTTCACAGTGAGATAATGCCATTTTGGCCTCTGGAGTTGTAACAGACAAACCATTAATGATACAGCCATGATCTTTTCTGGCAATCATCTAGAGCTGAAAACTAACAATATAAAGTAGATTTGAGCAGATGTTTATGGTTCCAAGCTTCAAAACAGAAGTTGAGGCCAAAACGCTCATTTCACAGTGAGATAATGCCATTTTGGCCTCTGGAGTTGTAACAGACAAACCATTAATGATACAGCCATGATCTTTTCTGGCAATCATCTAGTGCTGAAAACTAACAATATAAAGTAGATTTGAGCAGATGTTTTTGGTTCCAAGCTTCAAAACAGAAGTTGAGGCCAAAACGCTCTTTTCACAGTGAGATAATGCCATTTTGGCCTCTGGAGTTGTAACAGACAAACCATTAATGATACAGCCATGATCTTTTCTGGCAATCATCTAGAGCTGAAAACTAACAATATAAAGTAGATTTGAGCAGATGTTTTTGGTTACAAGCTTCAAAACAGAAGGTTGAGGCCAAAACGCTCTTTTCACAGTGAGATAATGCCATTTTGGCCTCTGGAGTTGTAACAGACAAACCATTAATGATACAGCCATGATCTTTTCTGGCAATCATCTAGAGCTGAAAACTAACAATATAAAGTATATTTGAGCAGATGTTTATGGTTCCAAGCTTCAAAACAGAAGTTGAGGCCAAAACGCTCATTTCACAGTGAGATAATGCCATTTTGGCCTCTGGAGTTGTAACAGACAAACCATTAATGATACAGCCATGATCTTTTCTGGCAATCATCTAGTGCTGAAAACTAACAATATAAAGTAGATTTGAGCAGATGTTTTTGGTTCCAAGCTTCAAAACAGAAGTTGAGGCCAAAACGCTCTTTTCACAGTGAGATAATGCCATTTTGGCCTCTGGAGTTGTAACAGACAAACCATTAATGATACAGCCATGATCTTTTCTGGCAATCATCTAGTGCTGAAAACTAACAATATAAAGTAGATTTGAGCAGATGTTTTTGGTTCCAAGCTTCAAAACAGAAGTTGAGGCCAAAACGCTCTTTTCACAGTGAGATAATGCCATTTTGGCCTCTGGAGTTGTAACAGACAAACCATTAATGATACAGCCATGATCTTTTCTGGCAATCATCTAGAGCTGAAAACGAACAATATAAAGTAGATTTGAGCAGATGTTTTTGGTTCCAAGCTTCAAAACAGAAGTTGAGGCCAAAACGCTCTTTTCACAGTGAGATAATGCCATTTTGGCCTCTGGAGTTGTAACAGACAAACCATTAATGATACAGCCATGATCTTTTCTGGCAATCATCTAGTGCTGAAAACTAACAATATAAAGTAGATTTGAGCAGATGTTTTTGGTTCCAAGCTTCAAAACAGAAGTTGAGGCCAAAACGCTCTTTTCACAGTGAGATAATGCCATTTTGGCCTCTGGAGTTGTAACAGACAAACCATTAATGATACAGCCATGATCTTTTCTGGCAATCATCTAGAGCTGAAAACTAACAATATAAAGTAGATTTGAGCAGATGTTTATGGTTCCAAGCTTCAAAACAGAAGTTGAGGCCAAAACGCTCATTTCACAGTGAGATAATGCCATTTTGGCCTCTGGAGTTGTAACAGACAAACCATTAATGATACAGCCATGATCTTTTCTGGCAATCATCTAGTGCTGAAAACTAACAATATAAAGTAGATTTGAGCAGATGTTTTTGGTTCCAAGCTTCAAAACAGAAGTTGAGGCCAAAACGCTCTTTTCACAGTGAGATAATGCCATTTTGGCCTCTGGAGTTGTAACAGACAAACCATTAATGATACAGCCATGATCTTTTCTGGCAATCATCTAGTGCTGAAAACTAACAATATAAAGTAGATTTGAGCAGATGTTTTTGGTTCCAAGCTTCAAAACAGAAGTTGAGGCCAAAACGCTCTTTTCACAGTGAGATAATGCCATTTTGGCCTCTGGAGTTGTAACAGACAAACCATTAATGATACAGCCATGATCTTTTCTGGCAATCATCTAGAGCTGAAAACGAACAATATAAAGTAGATTTGAGCAGATGTTTTTGGTTCCAAGCTTCAAAACAGAAGTTGAGGCCAAAACGCTCTTTTCACAGTGAGATAATGCCATTTTGGCCTCTGGAGTTGTAACAGACAAACCATTAATGATACAGCCATGATCTTTTCTGGCAATCATCTAGTGCTGATAACTAACAATATAAAGTAGATTTGAGCAGATGTTTTTGGTTCCAAGCTTCAAAACAGAAGTTGAGGCCAAAACGCTCTTTTCACAGTGAGATAATGCCATTTTGGCCTCTGGAGTTGTAACAGACAAACCATTAATGATACAGCCATGATCTTTTCTGGCAATCATCTAGAGCTGAAAACTAACAATATAAAGTAGATTTGAGCAGATGTTTTTGGTTACAAGCTTCAAAACAGAAGGTTGAGGCCAAAACGCTCTTTTCACAGTGAGATAATGCCATTTTGGCCTCTGGAGTTGTAACAGACAAACCATTAATGATACAGCCATGATCTTTTCTGGCAATCATCTAGAGCTGAAAACTAACAATATAAAGTAGATTTGAGCAGATGTTTATGGTTCCAAGCTTCAAAACAGAAGTTGAGGCCAAAACGCTCATTTCACAGTGAGATAATGCCATTTTGGCCTCTGGAGTTGTAACAGACAAACCATTAATGATACAGCCATGATCTTTTCTGGCAATCATCTAGTGCTGAAAACTAACAATATAAAGTAGATTTGAGCAGATGTTTTTGGTTCCAAGCTTCAAAACAGAAGTTGAGGCCAAAACGCTCTTTTCACAGTGAGATAATGCCATTTTGGCCTCTGGAGTTGTAACAGACAAACCATTAATGATACAGCCATGATCTTTTCTGGCAATCATCTAGAGCTGAAAACTAACAATATAAAGTAGATTTGAGCAATTGTTTTTGGTTACAAGCTTCAAAACAGAAGGTTGAGGCCAAAACGCTCTTTTCACAGTGAGATAATGCCATTTTGGCCTCTGGAGTTGTAACAGACAAACCATTAATGATACAGCCATGATCTTTTCTGGCAATCATCTAGAGCTGAAAACTAACAATATAAAGTAGATTTGAGCAGATGTTTATGGTTCCAAGCTTCAAAACAGAAGTTGAGGCCAAAACGCTCATTTCACAGTGAGATAATGCCATTTTGGCCTCTGGAGTTGTAACAGACAAACCATTAATGATACAGCCATGATCTTTTCTGGCAATCATCTAGTGCTGAAAACTAACAATATAAAGTAGATTTGAGCAGATGTTTTTGGTTCCAAGCTTCAAAACAGAAGTTGAGGCCAAAACGCTCTTTTCACAGTGAGATAATGCCATTTTGGCCTCTGGAGTTGTAACAGACAAACCATTAATGATACAGCCATGATCTTTTCTGGCAATCATCTAGAGCTGAAAACTAACAATATAAAGTAGATTTGAGCAGATGTTTTTGGTTACAAGCTTCAAAACAGAAGGTTGAGGCCAAAACGCTCTTTTCACAGTGAGATAATGCCATTTTGGCCTCTGGAGTTGTAACAGACAAACCATTAATGATACAGCCATGATCTTTTCTGGCAATCATCTAGAGCTGAAAACTAACAATATAAAGTATATTTGAGCAGATGTTTATGGTTCCAAGCTTCAAAACAGAAGTTGAGGCCAAAACGCTCATTTCACAGTGAGATAATGCCATTTTGGCCTCTGGAGTTGTAACAGACAAACCATTAATGATACAGCCATGATCTTTTCTGGCAATCATCTAGTGCTGAAAACTAACAATATAAAGTAGATTTGAGCAGATGTTTTTGGTTCCAAGCTTCAAAACAGAAGTTGAGGCCAAAACGCTCTTTTCACAGTGAGATAATGCCATTTTGGCCTCTGGAGTTGTAACAGACAAACCATTAATGATACAGCCATGATCTTTTCTGGCAATCATCTAGTGCTGAAAACTAACAATATAAAGTAGATTTGAGCAGATGTTTTTGGTTCCAAGCTTCAAAACAGAAGTTGAGGCCAAAACGCTCTTTTCACAGTGAGATAATGCCATTTTGGCCTCTGGAGTTGTAACAGACAAACCATTAATGATACAGCCATGATCTTTTCTGGCAATCATCTAGAGCTGAAAACGAACAATATAAAGTAGATTTGAGCAGATGTTTTTGGTTCCAAGCTTCAAAACAGAAGTTGAGGCCAAAACGCTCTTTTCACAGTGAGATAATGCCATTTTGGCCTCTGGAGTTGTAACAGACAAACCATTAATGATACAGCCATGATCTTTTCTGGCAATCATCTAGAGCTGAAAACTAACAATATAAAGTAGATTTGAGCAGATGTTTATGGTTCCAAGCTTCAAAACAGAAGTTGAGGCCAAAACGCTCATTTCACAGTGAGATAATGCCATTTTGGCCTCTGGAGTTGTAACAGACAAACCATTAATGATACAGCCATGATCTTTTCTGGCAATCATCTAGTGCTGAAAACTAACAATATAAAGTAGATTTGAGCAGATGTTTTTGGTTCCAAGCTTCAAAACAGAAGTTGAGGCCAAAACGCTCTTTTCACAGTGAGATAATGCCATTTTGGCCTCTGGAGTTGTAACAGACAAACCATTAATGATACAGCCATGATCTTTTCTGGCAATCATCTAGTGCTGAAAACTAACAATATAAAGTAGATTTGAGCAGATGTTTTTGGTTCCAAGCTTCAAAACAGAAGTTGAGGCCAAAACGCTCTTTTCACAGTGAGATAATGCCATTTTGGCCTCTGGAGTTGTAACAGACAAACCATTAATGATACAGCCATGATCTTTTCTGGCAATCATCTAGAGCTGAAAACGAACAATATAAAGTAGATTTGAGCAGATGTTTTTGGTTCCAAGCTTCAAAACAGAAGTTGAGGCCAAAACGCTCTTTTCACAGTGAGATAATGCCATTTTGGCCTCTGGAGTTGTAACAGACAAACCATTAATGATACAGCCATGATCTTTTCTGGCAATCATCTAGTGCTGAAAACTAACAATATAAAGTAGATTTGAGCAGATGTTTTTGGTTCCAAGCTTCAAAACAGAAGTTGAGGCCAAAACGCTCTTTTCACAGTGAGATAATGCCATTTTGGCCTCTGGAGTTGTAACAGACAAACCATTAATGATACAGCCATGATCTTTTCTGGCAATCATCTAGAGCTGAAAACTAACAATATAAAGTAGATTTGAGCAGATGTTTTTGGTTACAAGCTTCAAAACAGAAGGTTGAGGCCAAAACGCTCTTTTCACAGTGAGATAATGCCATTTTGGCCTCTGGAGTTGTAACAGACAAACCATTAATGATACAGCCATGATCTTTTCTGGCAATCATCTAGAGCTGAAAACTAACAATATAAAGTAGATTTGAGCAGATGTTTATGGTTCCAAGCTTCAAAACAGAAGTTGAGGCCAAAACGCTCATTTCACAGTGAGATAATGCCATTTTGGCCTCTGGAGTTGTAACAGACAAACCATTAATGATACAGCCATGATCTTTTCTGGCAATCATCTAGTGCTGAAAACTAACAATATAAAGTAGATTTGAACAGATGTTTTTGGTTCCAAGCTTCAAAACAGAAGTTGAGGCCAAAACGCTCTTTTCACAGTGAGATAATGCCATTTTGGCCTCTGGAGTTGTAACAGACAAACCATTAATGATACAGCCATGATCTTTTCTGGCAATCATCTAGAGCTGAAAACTAACAATATAAAGTAGATTTGAGCAGATGTTTTTGGTTCCAAGCTTCAAAACAGAAGTTGAGGCCAAAACGCTCTTTTCACAGTGAGATAATGCCATTTTGGCCTCTGGAGTTGTAACAGACAAACCATTAATGATACAGCCATGATCTTTTCTGGCAATCATCTAGAGCTGAAAACTAACAATATAAAGTAGATTTGAGCAGATGTTTTTGGTTACAAGCTTCAAAACAGAAGGTTGAGGCCAAAACGCTCTTTTCACAGTGAGATAGTGCCATTTTGGCCTCTGGAGTTGTAACAGACAAACCATTAATGATACAGCCATGATCTTTTCTGGCAATCATCTAGAGCTGAAAACTAACAATATAAAGTAGATTTGAGCAGATGTTTTTGCTTCCAAGCTTCAAATCAGAAGTTGAGGCCAAAACGCTCATTTCACAGTGAGATAATGCCATTTTGGCCTCTGGAGTTGTAACAGACAAACCATTAATGATACAGCCATGATCTTTTCTGGCAATCATCTAGAGCTGAAAACTAACAATATAAAGTAGATTTGAGCAGATGTTTATGGTTCCAAGCTTCAAAACAGAAGTTGAGGCCAAAACGCTCATTTCACAGTGAGATAATGCCATTTTGGCCTCTGGAGTTGTAACAGACAAACCATTAATGATACAGCCATGATCTTTTCTGGCAATCATCTAGTGCTGAAAACTAACAATATAAAGTAGATTTGAGCAGATGTTTTTGGTTCCAAGCTTCAAAACAGAAGTTGAGGCCAAAACGCTCTTTTCACAGTGAGATAATGCCATTTTGGCCTCTGGAGTTGTAACAGACAAACCATTAATGATACAGCCATGATCTTTTCTGGCAATCATCTAGAGCTGAAAACTAACAATATAAAGTAGATTTGAGCAGATGTTTTTGGTTACAAGCTTCAAAACAGAAGGTTGAGGCCAAAACGCTCTTTTCACAGTGAGATAGTGCCATTTTGGCCTCTGGAGTTGTAACAGACAAACCATTAATGATACAGCCATGATCTTTTCTGGCAATCATCTAGAGCTGAAAACTAACAATATAAAGTAGATTTGAGCAGATGTTTTTGCTTCCAAGCTTCAAATCAGAAGTTGAGGCCAAAACGCTCATTTCACAGTGAGATAATGCCATTTTGGCCTCTGGAGTTGTAACAGACAAACCATTAATGATACAGCCATGATCTTTTCTGGCAATCATCTAGAGCTGAAAACTAACAATATAAAGTAGATTTGAGCAGATGTTTATGGTTCCAAGCTTCAAAACAGAAGTTGAGGCCAAAACGCTCATTTCACAGTGAGATAATGCCATTTTGGCCTCTGGAGTTGTAACAGACAAACCATTAATGATACAGCCATGATCTTTTCTGGCAATCATCTAGTGCTGAAAACTAACAATATAAAGTAGATTTGAGCAGATGTTTTTGGTTCCAAGCTTCAAAACAGAAGTTGAGGCCAAAACGCTCTTTTCACAGTGAGATAATGCCATTTTGGCCTCTGGAGTTGTAACAGACAAACCATTAATGATACAGCCATGATCTTTTCTGGCAATCATCTAGTGCTGAAAACTAACAATATAAAGTAGATTTGAGCAGATGTTTTTGGTTACAAGCTTCAAAACAGAAGGTTGAGGCCAAAACGCTCTTTTCACAGTGAGATAATGCCATTTTGGCCTCTGGAGTTGTAACAGACAAACCATTAATGATACAGCCATGATCTTTTCTGGCAATCATCTAGAGCTGAAAACTAACAATATAAAGTAGATTTGAGCAGATGTTTATGGTTCCAAGCTTCAAAACAGAAGTTGAGGCCAAAACGCTCATTTCACAGTGAGATAATGCCATTTTGGCCTCTGGAGTTGTAACAGACAAACCATTAATGATACAGCCATGATCTTTTCTGGCAATCATCTAGTGCTGAAAACTAACAATATAAAGTAGATTTGAGCAGATGTTTTTGGTTCCAAGCTTCAAAACAGAAGTTGAGGCCAAAACGCTCTTTTCACAGTGAGATAATGCCATTTTGGCCTCTGGAGTTGTAACAGACAAACCATTAATGATACAGCCATGATCTTTTCTGGCAATCATCTAGAGCTGAAAACTAACAATATAAAGTAGATTTGAGCAGATGTTTTTGGTTACAAGCTTCAAAACAGAAGGTTGAGGCCAAAACGCTCTTTTCACAGTGAGATAATGCCATTTTGGCCTCTGGAGTTGTAACAGACAAACCATTAATGATACAGCCATGATCTTTTCTGGCAATCATCTAGAGCTGAAAACTAACAATATAAAGTAGATTTGAGCAGATGTTTATGGTTCCAAGCTTCAAAACAGAAGTTGAGGCCAAAACGCTCATTTCACAGTGAGATAATGCCATTTTGGCCTCTGGAGTTGTAACAGACAAACCATTAATGATACAGCCATGATCTTTTCTGGCAATCATCTAGTGCTGAAAACTAACAATATAAAGTAGATTTGAGCAGATGTTTTTGGTTCCAAGCTTCAAAACAGAAGTTGAGGCCAAAACGCTCTTTTCACAGTGAGATAATGCCATTTTGGCCTCTGGAGTTGTAACAGACAAACCATTAATGATACAGCCATGATCTTTTCTGGCAATCATCTAGAGCTGAAAACTAACAATATAAAGTAGATTTGAGCAATTGTTTTTGGTTACAAGCTTCAAAACAGAAGGTTGAGGCCAAAACGCTCTTTTCACAGTGAGATAATGCCATTTTGGCCTCTGGAGTTGTAACAGACAAACCATTAATGATACAGCCATGATCTTTTCTGGCAATCATCTAGAGCTGAAAACTAACAATATAAAGTAGATTTGAGCAGATGTTTATGGTTCCAAGCTTCAAAACAGAAGTTGAGGCCAAAACGCTCATTTCACAGTGAGATAATGCCATTTTGGCCTCTGGAGTTGTAACAGACAAACCATTAATGATACAGCCATGATCTTTTCTGGCAATCATCTAGTGCTGAAAACTAACAATATAAAGTAGATTTGAGCAGATGTTTTTGGTTCCAAGCTTCAAAACAGAAGTTGAGGCCAAAACGCTCTTTTCACAGTGAGATAATGCCATTTTGGCCTCTGGAGTTGTAACAGACAAACCATTAATGATACAGCCATGATCTTTTCTGGCAATCATCTAGAGCTGAAAACTAACAATATAAAGTAGATTTGAGCAGATGTTTTTGGTTACAAGCTTCAAAACAGAAGGTTGAGGCCAAAACGCTCTTTTCACAGTGAGATAATGCCATTTTGGCCTCTGGAGTTGTAACAGACAAACCATTAATGATACAGCCATGATCTTTTCTGGCAATCATCTAGAGCTGAAAACTAACAATATAAAGTATATTTGAGCAGATGTTTATGGTTCCAAGCTTCAAAACAGAAGTTGAGGCCAAAACGCTCATTTCACAGTGAGATAATGCCATTTTGGCCTCTGGAGTTGTAACAGACAAACCATTAATGATACAGCCATGATCTTTTCTGGCAATCATCTAGTGCTGAAAACTAACAATATAAAGTAGATTTGAGCAGATGTTTTTGGTTCCAAGCTTCAAAACAGAAGTTGAGGCCAAAACGCTCTTTTCACAGTGAGATAATGCCATTTTGGCCTCTGGAGTTGTAACAGACAAACCATTAATGATACAGCCATGATCTTTTCTGGCAATCATCTAGTGCTGAAAACTAACAATATAAAGTAGATTTGAGCAGATGTTTTTGGTTCCAAGCTTCAAAACAGAAGTTGAGGCCAAAACGCTCTTTTCACAGTGAGATAATGCCATTTTGGCCTCTGGAGTTGTAACAGACAAACCATTAATGATACAGCCATGATCTTTTCTGGCAATCATCTAGAGCTGAAAACGAACAATATAAAGTAGATTTGAGCAGATGTTTTTGGTTCCAAGCTTCAAAACAGAAGTTGAGGCCAAAACGCTCTTTTCACAGTGAGATAATGCCATTTTGGCCTCTGGAGTTGTAACAGACAAACCATTAATGATACAGCCATGATCTTTTCTGGCAATCATCTAGTGCTGAAAACTAACAATATAAAGTAGATTTGAGCAGATGTTTTTGGTTCCAAGCTTCAAAACAGAAGTTGAGGCCAAAACGCTCTTTTCACAGTGAGATAATGCCATTTTGGCCTCTGGAGTTGTAACAGACAAACCATTAATGATACAGCCATGATCTTTTCTGGCAATCATCTAGTGCTGAAAACTAACAATATAAAGTAGATTTGAGCAGATGTTTTTGGTTCCAAGCTTCAAAACAGAAGTTGAGGCCAAAACGCTCTTTTCACAGTGAGATAATGCCATTTTGGCCTCTGGAGTTGTAACAGACAAACCATTAATGATACAGCCATGATCTTTTCTGGCAATCATCTAGAGCTGAAAACGAACAATATAAAGTAGATTTGAGCAGATGTTTTTGGTTCCAAGCTTCAAAACAGAAGTTGAGGCCAAAACGCTCTTTTCACAGTGAGATAATGCCATTTTGGCCTCTGGAGTTGTAACAGACAAACCATTAATGATACAGCCATGATCTTTTCTGGCAATCATCTAGTGCTGATAACTAACAATATAAAGTAGATTTGAGCAGATGTTTTTGGTTCCAAGCTTCAAAACAGAAGTTGAGGCCAAAACGCTCTTTTCACAGTGAGATAATGCCATTTTGGCCTCTGGAGTTGTAACAGACAAACCATTAATGATACAGCCATGATCTTTTCTGGCAATCATCTAGAGCTGAAAACTAACAATATAAAGTAGATTTGAGCAGATGTTTTTGGTTACAAGCTTCAAAACAGAAGGTTGAGGCCAAAACGCTCTTTTCACAGTGAGATAATGCCATTTTGGCCTCTGGAGTTGTAACAGACAAACCATTAATGATACAGCCATGATCTTTTCTGGCAATCATCTAGAGCTGAAAACTAACAATATAAAGTAGATTTGAGCAGATGTTTATGGTTCCAAGCTTCAAAACAGAAGTTGAGGCCAAAACGCTCATTTCACAGTGAGATAATGCCATTTTGGCCTCTGGAGTTGTAACAGACAAACCATTAATGATACAGCCATGATCTTTTCTGGCAATCATCTAGTGCTGAAAACTAACAATATAAAGTAGATTTGAGCAGATGTTTTTGGTTCCAAGCTTCAAAACAGAAGTTGAGGCCAAAACGCTCTTTTCACAGTGAGATAATGCCATTTTGGCCTCTGGAGTTGTAACAGACAAACCATTAATGATACAGCCATGATCTTTTCTGGCAATCATCTAGAGCTGAAAACTAACAATATAAAGTAGATTTGAGCAATTGTTTTTGGTTACAAGCTTCAAAACAGAAGGTTGAGGCCAAAACGCTCTTTTCACAGTGAGATAATGCCATTTTGGCCTCTGGAGTTGTAACAGACAAACCATTAATGATACAGCCATGATCTTTTCTGGCAATCATCTAGAGCTGAAAACTAACAATATAAAGTAGATTTGAGCAGATGTTTATGGTTCCAAGCTTCAAAACAGAAGTTGAGGCCAAAACGCTCATTTCACAGTGAGATAATGCCATTTTGGCCTCTGGAGTTGTAACAGACAAACCATTAATGATACAGCCATGATCTTTTCTGGCAATCATCTAGTGCTGAAAACTAACAATATAAAGTAGATTTGAGCAGATGTTTTTGGTTCCAAGCTTCAAAACAGAAGTTGAGGCCAAAACGCTCTTTTCACAGTGAGATAATGCCATTTTGGCCTCTGGAGTTGTAACAGACAAACCATTAATGATACAGCCATGATCTTTTCTGGCAATCATCTAGAGCTGAAAACTAACAATATAAAGTAGATTTGAGCAGATGTTTTTGGTTACAAGCTTCAAAACAGAAGGTTGAGGCCAAAACGCTCTTTTCACAGTGAGATAATGCCATTTTGGCCTCTGGAGTTGTAACAGACAAACCATTAATGATACAGCCATGATCTTTTCTGGCAATCATCTAGAGCTGAAAACTAACAATATAAAGTATATTTGAGCAGATGTTTATGGTTCCAAGCTTCAAAACAGAAGTTGAGGCCAAAACGCTCATTTCACAGTGAGATAATGCCATTTTGGCCTCTGGAGTTGTAACAGACAAACCATTAATGATACAGCCATGATCTTTTCTGGCAATCATCTAGTGCTGAAAACTAACAATATAAAGTAGATTTGAGCAGATGTTTTTGGTTCCAAGCTTCAAAACAGAAGTTGAGGCCAAAACGCTCTTTTCACAGTGAGATAATGCCATTTTGGCCTCTGGAGTTGTAACAGACAAACCATTAATGATACAGCCATGATCTTTTCTGGCAATCATCTAGTGCTGAAAACTAACAATATAAAGTAGATTTGAGCAGATGTTTTTGGTTCCAAGCTTCAAAACAGAAGTTGAGGCCAAAACGCTCTTTTCACAGTGAGATAATGCCATTTTGGCCTCTGGAGTTGTAACAGACAAACCATTAATGATACAGCCATGATCTTTTCTGGCAATCATCTAGAGCTGAAAACGAACAATATAAAGTAGATTTGAGCAGATGTTTTTGGTTCCAAGCTTCAAAACAGAAGTTGAGGCCAAAACGCTCTTTTCACAGTGAGATAATGCCATTTTGGCCTCTGGAGTTGTAACAGACAAACCATTAATGATACAGCCATGATCTTTTCTGGCAATCATCTAGTGCTGAAAACTAACAATATAAAGTAGATTTGAGCAGATGTTTTTGGTTCCAAGCTTCAAAACAGAAGTTGAGGCCAAAACGCTCTTTTCACAGTGAGATAATGCCATTTTGGCCTCTGGAGTTGTAACAGACAAACCATTAATGATACAGCCATGATCTTTTCTGGCAATCATCTAGAGCTGAAAACTAACAATATAAAGTAGATTTGAGCAGATGTTTATGGTTCCAAGCTTCAAAACAGAAGTTGAGGCCAAAACGCTCATTTCACAGTGAGATAATGCCATTTTGGCCTCTGGAGTTGTAACAGACAAACCATTAATGATACAGCCATGATCTTTTCTGGCAATCATCTAGTGCTGAAAACTAACAATATAAAGTAGATTTGAGCAGATGTTTTTGGTTCCAAGCTTCAAAACAGAAGTTGAGGCCAAAACGCTCTTTTCACAGTGAGATAATGCCATTTTGGCCTCTGGAGTTGTAACAGACAAACCATTAATGATACAGCCATGATCTTTTCTGGCAATCATCTAGTGCTGAAAACTAACAATATAAAGTAGATTTGAGCAGATGTTTTTGGTTCCAAGCTTCAAAACAGAAGTTGAGGCCAAAACGCTCTTTTCACAGTGAGATAATGCCATTTTGGCCTCTGGAGTTGTAACAGACAAACCATTAATGATACAGCCATGATCTTTTCTGGCAATCATCTAGAGCTGAAAACGAACAATATAAAGTAGATTTGAGCAGATGTTTTTGGTTCCAAGCTTCAAAACAGAAGTTGAGGCCAAAACGCTCTTTTCACAGTGAGATAATGCCATTTTGGCCTCTGGAGTTGTAACAGACAAATCATTAATGATACAGCCATGATCTTTTCTGGCAATCATCTAGTGCTGATAACTAACAATATAAAGTAGATTTGAGCAGATGTTTTTGGTTCCAAGCTTCAAAACAGAAGTTGAGGCCAAAACGCTCTTTTCACAGTGAGATAATGCCATTTTGGCCTCTGGAGTTGTAACAGACAAACCATTAATGATACAGCCATGATCTTTTCTGGCAATCATCTAGAGCTGAAAACTAACAATATAAAGTAGATTTGAGCAGATGTTTTTGGTTACAAGCTTCAAAACAGAAGGTTGAGGCCAAAACGCTCTTTTCACAGTGAGATAATGCCATTTTGGCCTCTGGAGTTGTAACAGACAAACCATTAATGATACAGCCATGATCTTTTCTGGCAATCATCTAGAGCTGAAAACTAACAATATAAAGTAGATTTGAGCAGATGTTTATGGTTCCAAGCTTCAAAACAGAAGTTGAGGCCAAAACGCTCATTTCACAGTGAGATAATGCCATTTTGGCCTCTGGAGTTGTAACAGACAAACCATTAATGATACAGCCATGATCTTTTCTGGCAATCATCTAGTGCTGAAAACTAACAATATAAAGTAGATTTGAGCAGATGTTTTTGGTTCCAAGCTTCAAAACAGAAGTTGAGGCCAAAACGCTCTTTTCACAGTGAGATAATGCCATTTTGGCCTCTGGAGTTGTAACAGACAAACCATTAATGATACAGCCATGATCTTTTCTGGCAATCATCTAGTGCTGAAAACTAACAATATAAAGTAGATTTGAACAGATGTTTTTGGTTCCAAGCTTCAAAACAGAAGTTGAGGCCAAAACGCTCTTTTCACAGTGAGATAATGCCATTTTGGCCTCTGGAGTTGTAACAGACAAACCATTAATGATACAGCCATGATCTTTTCTGGCAATCATCTAGAGCTGAAAACTAACAATATAAAGTAGATTTGAGCAGATGTTTTTGGTTCCAAGCTTCAAAACAGAAGTTGAGGCCAAAACGCTCTTTTCACAGTGAGATAATGCCATTTTGGCCTCTGGAGTTGTAACAGACAAACCATTAATGATACAGCCATGATCTTTTCTGGCAATCATCTAGAGCTGAAAACTAACAATATAAAGTAGATTTGAGCAGATGTTTTTGGTTACAAGCTTCAAAACAGAAGGTTGAGGCCAAAACGCTCTTTTCACAGTGAGATAGTGCCATTTTGGCCTCTGGAGTTGTAACAGACAAACCATTAATGATACAGCCATGATCTTTTCTGGCAATCATCTAGAGCTGAAAACTAACAATATAAAGTAGATTTGAGCAGATGTTTTTGCTTCCAAGCTTCAAATCAGAAGTTGAGGCCAAAACGCTCATTTCACAGTGAGATAATGCCATTTTGGCCTCTGGAGTTGTAACAGACAAACCATTAATGATACAGCCATGATCTTTTCTGGCAATCATCTAGAGCTGAAAACTAACAATATAAAGTAGATTTGAGCAGATGTTTATGGTTCCAAGCTTCAAAACAGAAGTTGAGGCCAAAACGCTCATTTCACAGTGAGATAATGCCATTTTGGCCTTTAGAGTTGTAACAGACAAACCATTAATGATACAGCCATGATCTTTTCTGGCAATCATCTAGTGCTGAAAACTAACAATATAAAGTAGATTTGAGCAGATGTTTTTGGTTCCAAGCTTCAAAACAGAAGTTGAGGCCAAAACGCTCTTTTCACAGTGAGATAATGCCATTTTGGCCTCTGGAGTTGTAACAGACAAACCATTAATGATACAGCCATGATCTTTTCTGGCAATCATCTAGTGCTGAAAACTAACAATATAAAGTAGATTTGAGCAGATGTTTTTGGTTCCAAGCTTCAAAACAGAAGTTGAGGCCAAAACGCTCTTTTCACAGTGAGATAATGCCATTTTGGCCTCTGGAGTTGTAACAGACAAACCATTAATGATACAGCCATGATCTTTTCTGGCAATCATCTAGTGCTGAAAACTAACAATATAAAGTAGATTTGAGCAGATGTTTTTGGTTCCAAGCTTCAAAACAGAAGTTGAGGCCAAAACGCTCTTTTCACAGTGAGATAATGCCATTTTGGCCTCTGGAGTTGTAACAGACAAACCATTAATGATACAGCCATGATCTTTTCTGGCAATCATCTAGTGCTGAAAACTAACAATATAAAGTAGATTTGAGCAGATGTTTTTGGTTCCAAGCTTCAAAACAGAAGTTGAGGCCAAAACGCTCTTTTCACAGTGAGATAATGCCATTTTGGCCTCTGGAGTTGTAACAGACAAACCATTAATGATACAGCCATGATCTTTTCTGGCAATCATCTAGAGCTGAAAACTAACAATATAAAGTAGATTTGAGCAGATGTTTTTGGTTACAAGCTTCAAAACAGAAGGTTGAGGCCAAAACGCTCTTTTCACAGTGAGATAATGCCATTTTGGCCTCTGGAGTTGTAACAGACAAACCATTAATGATACAGCCATGATCTTTTCTGGCAATCATCTAGAGCTGAAAACTAACAATATAAAGTAGATTTGAGCAGATGTTTATGGTTCCAAGCTTCAAAACAGAAGTTGAGGCCAAAACGCTCATTTCACAGTGAGATAATGCCATTTTGGCCTCTGGAGTTGTAACAGACAAACCATTAATGATACAGCCATGATCTTTTCTGGCAATCATCTAGTGCTGAAAACTAACAATATAAAGTAGATTTGAGCAGATGTTTTTGGTTCCAAGCTTCAAAACAGAAGTTGAGGCCAAAACGCTCTTTTCACAGTGAGATAATGCCATTTTGGCCTCTGGAGTTGTAACAGACAAACCATTAATGATACAGCCATGATCTTTTCTGGCAATCATCTAGAGCTGAAAACTAACAATATAAAGTAGATTTGAGCAGATGTTTTTGGTTACAAGCTTCAAAACAGAAGGTTGAGGCCAAAACGCTCTTTTCACAGTGAGATAATGCCATTTTGGCCTCTGGAGTTGTAACAGACAAACCATTAATGATACAGCCATGATCTTTTCTGGCAATCATCTAGAGCTGAAAACTAACAATATAAAGTATATTTGAGCAGATGTTTATGGTTCCAAGCTTCAAAACAGAAGTTGAGGCCAAAACGCTCATTTCACAGTGAGATAATGCCATTTTGGCCTCTGGAGTTGTAACAGACAAACCATTAATGATACAGCCATGATCTTTTCTGGCAATCATCTAGTGCTGAAAACTAACAATATAAAGTAGATTTGAGCAGATGTTTTTGGTTCCAAGCTTCAAAACAGAAGTTGAGGCCAAAACGCTCTTTTCACAGTGAGATAATGCCATTTTGGCCTCTGGAGTTGTAACAGACAAACCATTAATGATACAGCCATGATCTTTTCTGGCAATCATCTAGTGCTGAAAACTAACAATATAAAGTAGATTTGAGCAGATGTTTTTGGTTCCAAGCTTCAAAACAGAAGTTGAGGCCAAAACGCTCTTTTCACAGTGAGATAATGCCATTTTGGCCTCTGGAGTTGTAACAGACAAACCATTAATGATACAGCCATGATCTTTTCTGGCAATCATCTAGAGCTGAAAACGAACAATATAAAGTAGATTTGAGCAGATGTTTTTGGTTCCAAGCTTCAAAACAGAAGTTGAGGCCAAAACGCTCTTTTCACAGTGAGATAATGCCATTTTGGCCTCTGGAGTTGTAACAGACAAACCATTAATGATACAGCCATGATCTTTTCTGGCAATCATCTAGTGCTGAAAACTAACAATATAAAGTAGATTTGAGCAGATGTTTTTGGTTCCAAGCTTCAAAACAGAAGTTGAGGCCAAAACGCTCTTTTCACAGTGAGATAATGCCATTTTGGCCTCTGGAGTTGTAACAGACAAACCATTAATGATACAGCCATGATCTTTTCTGGCAATCATCTAGAGCTGAAAACTAACAATATAAAGTAGATTTGAGCAGATGTTTATGGTTCCAAGCTTCAAAACAGAAGTTGAGGCCAAAACGCTCATTTCACAGTGAGATAATGCCATTTTGGCCTCTGGAGTTGTAACAGACAAACCATTAATGATACAGCCATGATCTTTTCTGGCAATCATCTAGTGCTGAAAACTAACAATATAAAGTATATTTGAGCAGATGTTTTTGGTTCCAAGCTTCAAAACAGAAGTTGAGGCCAAAACGCTCTTTTCACAGTGAGATAATGCCATTTTGGCCTCTGGAGTTGTAACAGACAAACCATTAATGATACAGCCATGATCTTTTCTGGCAATCATCTAGTGCTGAAAACTAACAATATAAAGTAGATTTGAGCAGATGTTTTTGGTTCCAAGCTTCAAAACAGAAGTTGAGGCCAAAACGCTCTTTTCACAGTGAGATAATGCCATTTTGGCCTCTGGAGTTGTAACAGACAAACCATTAATGATACAGCCATGATCTTTTCTGGCAATCATCTAGAGCTGAAAACGAACAATATAAAGTAGATTTGAGCAGATGTTTTTGGTTCCAAGCTTCAAAACAGAAGTTGAGGCCAAAACGCTCTTTTCACAGTGAGATAATGCCATTTTGGCCTCTGGAGTTGTAACAGACAAACCATTAATGATACAGCCATGATCTTTTCTGGCAATCATCTAGTGCTGAAAACTAACAATATAAAGTAGATTTGAGCAGATGTTTTTGGTTCCAAGCTTCAAAACAGAAGTTGAGGCCAAAACGCTCTTTTCACAGTGAGATAATGCCATTTTGGCCTCTGGAGTTGTAACAGACAAACCATTAATGATACAGCCATGATCTTTTCTGGCAATCATCTAGAGCTGAAAACTAACAATATAAAGTAGATTTGAGCAGATGTTTTTGGTTACAAGCTTCAAAACAGAAGGTTGAGGCCAAAACGCTCTTTTCACAGTGAGATAATGCCATTTTGGCCTCTGGAGTTGTAACAGACAAACCATTAATGATACAGCCATGATCTTTTCTGGCAATCATCTAGAGCTGAAAACTAACAATATAAAGTAGATTTGAGCAGATGTTTATGGTTCCAAGCTTCAAAACAGAAGTTGAGGCCAAAACGCTCATTTCACAGTGAGATAATGCCATTTTGGCCTCTGGAGTTGTAACAGACAAACCATTAATGATACAGCCATGATCTTTTCTGGCAATCATCTAGTGCTGAAAACTAACAATATAAAGTAGATTTGAACAGATGTTTTTGGTTCCAAGCTTCAAAACAGAAGTTGAGGCCAAAACGCTCATTTCACAGTGAGATAATGCCATTTTGGCCTCTGGAGTTGTAACAGACAAACCATTAATGATACAGCCATGATCTTTTCTGGCAATCATCTAGTGCTGAAAACTAACAATATAAAGTAGATTTGAACAGATGTTTTTGGTTCCAAGCTTCAAAACAGAAGTTGAGGCCAAAACGCTCTTTTCACAGTGAGATAATGCCATTTTGGCCTCTGGAGTTGTAACAGACAAACCATTAATGATACAGCCATGATCTTTTCTGGCAATCATCTAGTGCTGAAAACTAACAATATAAAGTAGATTTGAACAGATGTTTTTGGTTCCAAGCTTCAAAACAGAAGTTGAGGCCAAAACGCTCTTTTCACAGTGAGATAATGCCATTTTGGCCTCTGGAGTTGTAACAGACAAACCATTAATGATACAGCCATGATCTTTTCTGGCAATCATCTAGAGCTGAAAACTAACAATATAAAGTAGATTTGAGCAGATGTTTTTGGTTACAAGCTTCAAAACAGAAGGTTGAGGCCAAAACGCTCTTTTCACAGTGAGATAGTGCCATTTTGGCCTCTGGAGTTGTAACAGACAAACCATTAATGATACAGCCATGATCTTTTCTGGCAATCATCTAGAGCTGAAAACTAACAATATAAAGTAGATTTGAGCAGATGTTTTTGCTTCCAAGCTTCAAATCAGAAGTTGAGGCCAAAACGCTCATTTCACAGTGAGATAATGCCATTTTGGCCTCTGGAGTTGTAACAGACAAACCATTAATGATACAGCCATGATCTTTTCTGGCAATCATCTAGAGCTGAAAACTAACAATATAAAGTAGATTTGAGCAGATGTTTATGGTTCCAAGCTTCAAAACAGAAGTTGAGGCCAAAACGCTCATTTCACAGTGAGATAATGCCATTTTGGCCTTTGGAGTTGTAACAGACAAACCATTAATGATACAGCCATGATCTTTTCTGGCAATCATCTAGTGCTGAAAACTAACAATATAAAGTAGATTTGAGCAGATGTTTTTGGTTCCAAGCTTCAAAACAGAAGTTGAGGCCAAAACGCTCTTTTCACAGTGAGATAATGCCATTTTGGCCTCTGGAGTTGTAACAGACAAACCATTAATGATACAGCCATGATCTTTTCTGGCAATCATCTAGTGCTGAAAACTAACAATATAAAGTAGATTTGAGCAGATGTTTTTGGTTCCAAGCTTCAAAACAGAAGTTGAGGCCAAAACGCTCTTTTCACAGTGAGATAATGCCATTTTGGCCTCTGGAGTTGTAACAGACAAACCATTAATGATACAGCCATGATCTTTTCTGGCAATCATCTAGTGCTGAAAACTAACAATATAAAGTAGATTTGAGCAGATGTTTTTGGTTCCAAGCTTCAAAACAGAAGTTGAGGCCAAAACGCTCTTTTCACAGTGAGATAATGCCATTTTGGCCTCTGGAGTTGTAACAGACAAACCATTAATGATACAGCCATGATCTTTTCTGGCAATCATCTAGTGCTGAAAACTAACAATATAAAGTAGATTTGAGCAGATGTTTTTGGTTCCAAGCTTCAAAACAGAAGTTGAGGCCAAAACGCTCTTTTCACAGTGAGATAATGCCATTTTGGCCTCTGGAGTTGTAACAGACAAACCATTAATGATACAGCCATGATCTTTTCTGGCAATCATCTAGAGCTGAAAACTAACAATATAAAGTAGATTTGAGCAGATGTTTTTGGTTACAAGCTTCAAAACAGAAGGTTGAGGCCAAAACGCTCTTTTCACAGTGAGATAATGCCATTTTGGCCTCTGGAGTTGTAACAGACAAACCATTAATGATACAGCCATGATCTTTTCTGGCAATCATCTAGAGCTGAAAACTAACAATATAAAGTAGATTTGAGCAGATGTTTATGGTTCCAAGCTTCAAAACAGAAGTTGAGGCCAAAACGCTCATTTCACAGTGAGATAATGCCATTTTGGCCTCTGGAGTTGTAACAGACAAACCATTAATGATACAGCCATGATCTTTTCTGGCAATCATCTAGTGCTGAAAACTAACAATATAAAGTAGATTTGAGCAGATGTATTTGGTTCCAAGCTTCAAAACAGAAGTTGAGGCCAAAACGCTCTTTTCACAGTGAGATAATGCCATTTTGGCCTCTGGAGTTGTAACAGACAAACCATTAATGATACAGCCATGATCTTTTCTGGCAATCATCTAGTGCTGAAAACTAACAATATAAAGTAGATTTGAACAGATGTTTTTGGTTCCAAGCTTCAAAACAGAAGTTGAGGCCAAAACGCTCTTTTCACAGTGAGATAATGCCATTTTGGCCTCTGGAGTTGTAACAGACAAACCATTAATGATACAGCCATGATCTTTTCTGGCAATCATCTAGAGCTGAAAACTAACAATATAAAGTAGATTTGAGCAGATGTTTTTGGTTACAAGCTTCAAAACAGAAGGTTGAGGCCAAAACGCTCTTTTCACAGTGAGATAGTGCCATTTTGGCCTCTGGAGTTGTAACAGACAAACCATTAATGATACAGCCATGATCTTTTCTGGCAATCATCTAGAGCTGAAAACTAACAATATAAAGTAGATTTGAGCAGATGTTTTTGCTTCCAAGCTTCAAATCAGAAGTTGAGGCCAAAACGCTCATTTCACAGTGAGATAATGCCATTTTGGCCTCTGGAGTTGTAACAGACAAACCATTAATGATACAGCCATGATCTTTTCTGGCAATCATCTAGAGCTGAAAACTAACAATATAAAGTAGATTTGAGCAGATGTTTATGGTTCCAAGCTTCAAAACAGAAGTTGAGGCCAAAACGCTCATTTCACAGTGAGATAATGCCATTTTGGCCTTTGGAGTTGTAACAGACAAACCATTAATGATACAGCCATGATCTTTTCTGGCAATCATCTAGTGCTGAAAACTAACAATATAAAGTAGATTTGAGCAGATGTTTTTGGTTCCAAGCTTCAAAACAGAAGTTGAGGCCAAAACGCTCTTTTCACAGTGAGATAATGCCATTTTGGCCTCTGGAGTTGTAACAGACAAACCATTAATGATACAGCCATGATCTTTTCTGGCAATCATCTAGTGCTGAAAACTAACAATATAAAGTAGATTTGAGCAGATGTTTTTGGTTCCAAGCTTCAAAACAGAAGTTGAGGCCAAAACGCTCTTTTCACAGTGAGATAATGCCATTTTGGCCTCTGGAGTTGTAACAGACAAACCATTAATGATACAGCCATGATCTTTTCTGGCAATCATCTAGTGCTGAAAACTAACAATATAAAGTAGATTTGAGCAGATGTTTTTGGTTCCAAGCTTCAAAACAGAAGTTGAGGCCAAAACGCTCTTTTCACAGTGAGATAATGCCATTTTGGCCTCTGGAGTTGTAACAGACAAACCATTAATGATACAGCCATGATCTTTTCTGGCAATCATCTAGTGCTGAAAACTAACAATATAAAGTAGATTTGAGCAGATGTTTTTGGTTCCAAGCTTCAAAACAGAAGTTGAGGCCAAAACGCTCTTTTCACAGTGAGATAATGCCATTTTGGCCTCTGGAGTTGTAACAGACAAACCATTAATGATACAGCCATGATCTTTTCTGGCAATCATCTAGAGCTGAAAACTAACAATATAAAGTAGATTTGAGCAGATGTTTTTGGTTACAAGCTTCAAAACAGAAGGTTGAGGCCAAAACGCTCTTTTCACAGTGAGATAATGCCATTTTGGCCTCTGGAGTTGTAACAGACAAACCATTAATGATACAGCCATGATCTTTTCTGGCAATCATCTAGAGCTGAAAACTAACAATATAAAGTAGATTTGAGCAGATGTTTATGGTTCCAAGCTTCAAAACAGAAGTTGAGGCCAAAACGCTCATTTCACAGTGAGATAATGCCATTTTGGCCTCTGGAGTTGTAACAGACAAACCATTAATGATACAGCCATGATCTTTTCTGGCAATCATCTAGTGCTGAAAACTAACAATATAAAGTAGATTTGAGCAGATGTTTTTGGTTCCAAGCTTCAAAACAGAAGTTGAGGCCAAAACGCTCTTTTCACAGTGAGATAATGCCATTTTGGCCTCTGGAGTTGTAACAGACAAACCATTAATGATACAGCCATGATCTTTTCTGGCAATCATCTAGTGCTGAAAACTAACAATATAAAGTAGATTTGAACAGATGTTTTTGGTTCCAAGCTTCAAAACAGAAGTTGAGGCCAAAACGCTCTTTTCACAGTGAGATAATGCCATTTTGGCCTCTGGAGTTGTAACAGACAAACCATTAATGATACAGCCATGATCTTTTCTGGCAATCATCTAGAGCTGAAAACTAACAATATAAAGTAGATTTGAGCAGATGTTTTTGGTTCCAAGCTTCAAAACAGAAGTTGAGGCCAAAACGCTCTTTTCACAGTGAGATAATGCCATTTTGGCCTCTGGAGTTGTAACAGACAAACCATTAATGATACAGCCATGATCTTTTCTGGCAATCATCTAGAGCTGAAAACTAACAATATAAAGTAGATTTGAGCAGATGTTTTTGGTTACAAGCTTCAAAACAGAAGGTTGAGGCCAAAACGCTCTTTTCACAGTGAGATAGTGCCATTTTGGCCTCTGGAGTTGTAACAGACAAACCATTAATGATACAGCCATGATCTTTTCTGGCAATCATCTAGAGCTGAAAACTAACAATATAAAGTAGATTTGAGCAGATGTTTTTGCTTCCAAGCTTCAAATCAGAAGTTGAGGCCAAAACGCTCATTTCACAGTGAGATAATGCCATTTTGGCCTCTGGAGTTGTAACAGACAAACCATTAATGATACAGCCATGATCTTTTCTGGCAATCATCTAGAGCTGAAAACGAACAATATAAAGTAGATTTGAGCAGATGTTTTTGGTTCCAAGCTTCAAAACAGAAGTTGAGGCCAAAACGCTCTTTTCACAGTGAGATAATGCCATTTTGGCCTCTGGAGTTGTAACAGACAAACCATTAATGATACAGCCATGATCTTTTCTGGCAATCATCTAGTGCTGAAAACTAACAATATAAAGTAGATTTGAGCAGATGTTTTTGGTTCCAAGCTTCAAAACAGAAGTTGAGGCCAAAACGCTCTTTTCACAGTGAGATAATGCCATTTTGGCCTCTGGAGTTGTAACAGACAAACCATTAATGATACAGCCATGATCTTTTCTGGCAATCATCTAGTGCTGAAAACTAACAATATAAAGTAGATTTGAGCAGATGTTTTTGGTTCCAAGCTTCAAAACAGAAGTTGAGGCCAAAACGCTCTTTTCACAGTGAGATAATGCCATTTTGGCCTCTGGAGTTGTAACAGACAAACCATTAATGATACAGCCATGATCTTTTCTGGCAATCATCTAGTGCTGAAAACTAACAATATAAAGTAGATTTGAGCAGATGTTTTTGGTTCCAAGCTTCAAAACAGAAGTTGAGGCCAAAACGCTCTTTTCACAGTGAGATAATGCCATTTTGGCCTCTGGAGTTGTAACAGACAAACCATTAATGATACAGCCATGATCTTTTCTGGCAATCATCTAGAGCTGAAAACTAACAATATAAAGTAGATTTGAGCAGATGTTTTTGGTTACAAGCTTCAAAACAGAAGGTTGAGGCCAAAACGCTCTTTTCACAGTGAGATAATGCCATTTTGGCCTCTGGAGTTGTAACAGACAAACCATTAATGATACAGCCATGATCTTTTCTGGCAATCATCTAGAGCTGAAAACTAACAATATAAAGTAGATTTGAGCAGATGTTTATGGTTCCAAGCTTCAAAACAGAAGTTGAGGCCAAAACGCTCATTTCACAGTGAGATAATGCCATTTTGGCCTCTGGAGTTGTAACAGACAAACCATTAATGATACAGCCATGATCTTTTCTGGCAATCATCTAGTGCTGAAAACTAACAATATAAAGTAGATTTGAGCAGATGTTTTTGGTTCCAAGCTTCAAAACAGAAGTTGAGGCCAAAACGCTCTTTTCACAGTGAGATAATGCCATTTTGGCCTCTGGAGTTGTAACAGACAAACCATTAATGATACAGCCATGATCTTTTCTGGCAATCATCTAGTGCTGAAAACTAACAATATAAAGTAGATTTGAACAGATGTTTTTGGTTCCAAGCTTCAAAACAGAAGTTGAGGCCAAAACGCTCTTTTCACAGTGAGATAATGCCATTTTGGCCTCTGGAGTTGTAACAGACAAACCATTAATGATACAGCCATGATCTTTTCTGGCAATCATCTAGAGCTGAAAACTAACAATATAAAGTAGATTTGAGCAGATGTTTTTGGTTCCAAGCTTCAAAACAGAAGTTGAGGCCAAAACGCTCTTTTCACAGTGAGATAATGCCATTTTGGCCTCTGGAGTTGTAACAGACAAACCATTAATGATACAGCCATGATCTTTTCTGGCAATCATCTAGAGCTGAAAACTAACAATATAAAGTAGATTTGAGCAGATGTTTTTGGTTACAAGCTTCAAAACAGAAGGTTGAGGCCAAAACGCTCTTTTCACAGTGAGATAGTGCCATTTTGGCCTCTGGAGTTGTAACAGACAAACCATTAATGATACAGCCATGATCTTTTCTGGCAATCATCTAGAGCTGAAAACTAACAATATAAAGTAGATTTGAGCAGATGTTTTTGCTTCCAAGCTTCAAATCAGAAGTTGAGGCCAAAACGCTCATTTCACAGTGAGATAATGCCATTTTGGCCTCTGGAGTTGTAACAGACAAACCATTAATGATACAGCCATGATCTTTTCTGGCAATCATCTAGAGCTGAAAACTAACAATATAAAGTAGATTTGAGCAGATGTTTATGGTTCCAAGCTTCAAAACAGAAGTTGAGGCCAAAACGCTCATTTCACAGTGAGATAATGCCATTTTGGCCTTTGGAGTTGTAACAGACAAACCATTAATGATACAGCCATGATCTTTTCTGGCAATCATCTAGTGCTGAAAACTAACAATATAAAGTAGATTTGAGCAGATGTTTTTGGTTCCAAGCTTCAAAACAGAAGTTGAGGCCAAAACGCTCTTTTCACAGTGAGATAATGCCATTTTGGCCTCTGGAGTTGTAACAGACAAACCATTAATGATACAGCCATGATCTTTTCTGGCAATCATCTAGTGCTGAAAACTAACAATATAAAGTAGATTTGAGCAGATGTTTTTGGTTCCAAGCTTCAAAACAGAAGTTGAGGCCAAAACGCTCTTTTCACAGTGAGATAATGCCATTTTGGCCTCTGGAGTTGTAACAGACAAACCATTAATGATACAGCCATGATCTTTTCTGGCAATCATCTAGTGCTGAAAACTAACAATATAAAGTAGATTTGAGCAGATGTTTTTGGTTCCAAGCTTCAAAACAGAAGTTGAGGCCAAAACGCTCTTTTCACAGTGAGATAATGCCATTTTGGCCTCTGGAGTTGTAACAGACAAACCATTAATGATACAGCCATGATCTTTTCTGGCAATCATCTAGTGCTGAAAACTAACAATATAAAGTAGATTTGAGCAGATGTTTTTGGTTCCAAGCTTCAAAACAGAAGTTGAGGCCAAAACGCTCTTTTCACAGTGAGATAATGCCATTTTGGCCTCTGGAGTTGTAACAGACAAACCATTAATGATACAGCCATGATCTTTTCTGGCAATCATCTAGAGCTGAAAACTAACAATATAAAGTAGATTTGAGCAGATGTTTTTGGTTACAAGCTTCAAAACAGAAGGTTGAGGCCAAAACGCTCTTTTCACAGTGAGATAATGCCATTTTGGCCTCTGGAGTTGTAACAGACAAACCATTAATGATACAGCCATGATCTTTTCTGGCAATCATCTAGAGCTGAAAACTAACAATATAAAGTAGATTTGAGCAGATGTTTATGGTTCCAAGCTTCAAAACAGAAGTTGAGGCCAAAACGCTCATTTCACAGTGAGATAATGCCATTTTGGCCTCTGGAGTTGTAACAGACAAACCATTAATGATACAGCCATGATCTTTTCTGGCAATCATCTAGTGCTGAAAACTAACAATATAAAGTAGATTTGAGCAGATGTTTTTGGTTCCAAGCTTCAAAACAGAAGTTGAGGCCAAAACGCTCTTTTCACAGTGAGATAATGCCATTTTGGCCTCTGGAGTTGTAACAGACAAACCATTAATGATACAGCCATGATCTTTTCTGGCAATCATCTAGAGCTGAAAACTAACAATATAAAGTAGATTTGAGCAGATGTTTTTGGTTACAAGCTTCAAAACAGAAGGTTGAGGCCAAAACGCTCTTTTCACAGTGAGATAATGCCATTTTGGCCTCTGGAGTTGTAACAGACAAACCATTAATGATACAGCCATGATCTTTTCTGGCAATCATCTAGAGCTGAAAACTAACAATATAAAGTATATTTGAGCAGATGTTTATGGTTCCAAGCTTCAAAACAGAAGTTGAGGCCAAAACGCTCATTTCACAGTGAGATAATGCCATTTTGGCCTCTGGAGTTGTAACAGACAAACCATTAATGATACAGCCATGATCTTTTCTGGCAATCATCTAGTGCTGAAAACTAACAATATAAAGTAGATTTGAGCAGATGTTTTTGGTTCCAAGCTTCAAAACAGAAGTTGAGGCCAAAACGCTCTTTTCACAGTGAGATAATGCCATTTTGGCCTCTGGAGTTGTAACAGACAAACCATTAATGATACAGCCATGATCTTTTCTGGCAATCATCTAGTGCTGAAAACTAACAATATAAAGTAGATTTGAGCAGATGTTTTTGGTTCCAAGCTTCAAAACAGAAGTTGAGGCCAAAACGCTCTTTTCACAGTGAGATAATGCCATTTTGGCCTCTGGAGTTGTAACAGACAAACCATTAATGATACAGCCATGATCTTTTCTGGCAATCATCTAGAGCTGAAAACGAACAATATAAAGTAGATTTGAGCAGATGTTTTTGGTTCCAAGCTTCAAAACAGAAGTTGAGGCCAAAACGCTCTTTTCACAGTGAGATAATGCCATTTTGGCCTCTGGAGTTGTAACAGACAAACCATTAATGATACAGCCATGATCTTTTCTGGCAATCATCTAGTGCTGAAAACTAACAATATAAAGTAGATTTGAGCAGATGTTTTTGGTTCCAAGCTTCAAAACAGAAGTTGAGGCCAAAACGCTCTTTTCACAGTGAGATAATGCCATTTTGGCCTCTGGAGTTGTAACAGACAAACCATTAATGATACAGCCATGATCTTTTCTGGCAATCATCTAGAGCTGAAAACTAACAATATAAAGTAGATTTGAGCAGATGTTTATGGTTCCAAGCTTCAAAACAGAAGTTGAGGCCAAAACGCTCATTTCACAGTGAGATAATGCCATTTTGGCCTCTGGAGTTGTAACAGACAAACCATTAATGATACAGCCATGATCTTTTCTGGCAATCATCTAGTGCTGAAAACTAACAATATAAAGTATATTTGAGCAGATGTTTTTGGTTCCAAGCTTCAAAACAGAAGTTGAGGCCAAAACGCTCTTTTCACAGTGAGATAATGCCATTTTGGCCTCTGGAGTTGTAACAGACAAACCATTAATGATACAGCCATGATCTTTTCTGGCAATCATCTAGTGCTGAAAACTAACAATATAAAGTAGATTTGAGCAGATGTTTTTGGTTCCAAGCTTCAAAACAGAAGTTGAGGCCAAAACGCTCTTTTCACAGTGAGATAATGCCATTTTGGCCTCTGGAGTTGTAACAGACAAACCATTAATGATACAGCCATGATCTTTTCTGGCAATCATCTAGAGCTGAAAACGAACAATATAAAGTAGATTTGAGCAGATGTTTTTGGTTCCAAGCTTCAAAACAGAAGTTGAGGCCAAAACGCTCTTTTCACAGTGAGATAATGCCATTTTGGCCTCTGGAGTTGTAACAGACAAACCATTAATGATACAGCCATGATCTTTTCTGGCAATCATCTAGTGCTGAAAACTAACAATATAAAGTAGATTTGAGCAGATGTTTTTGGTTCCAAGCTTCAAAACAGAAGTTGAGGCCAAAACGCTCTTTTCACAGTGAGATAATGCCATTTTGGCCTCTGGAGTTGTAACAGACAAACCATTAATGATACAGCCATGATCTTTTCTGGCAATCATCTAGAGCTGAAAACTAACAATATAAAGTAGATTTGAGCAGATGTTTTTGGTTACAAGCTTCAAAACAGAAGGTTGAGGCCAAAACGCTCTTTTCACAGTGAGATAATGCCATTTTGGCCTCTGGAGTTGTAACAGACAAACCATTAATGATACAGCCATGATCTTTTCTGGCAATCATCTAGAGCTGAAAACTAACAATATAAAGTAGATTTGAGCAGATGTTTATGGTTCCAAGCTTCAAAACAGAAGTTGAGGCCAAAACGCTCATTTCACAGTGAGATAATGCCATTTTGGCCTCTGGAGTTGTAACAGACAAACCATTAATGATACAGCCATGATCTTTTCTGGCAATCATCTAGTGCTGAAAACTAACAATATAAAGTAGATTTGAACAGATGTTTTTGGTTCCAAGCTTCAAAACAGAAGTTGAGGCCAAAACGCTCTTTTCACAGTGAGATAATGCCATTTTGGCCTCTGGAGTTGTAACAGACAAACCATTAATGATACAGCCATGATCTTTTCTGGCAATCATCTAGTGCTGAAAACTAACAATATAAAGTAGATTTGAACAGATGTTTTTGGTTCCAAGCTTCAAAACAGAAGGTTGAGGCCAAAACGCTCTTTTCACAGTGAGATAGTGCCATTTTGGCCTCTGGAGTTGTAACAGACAAACCATTAATGATACAGCCATGATCTTTTCTGGCAATCATCTAGAGCTGAAAACTAACAATATAAAGTAGATTTGAGCAGATGTTTTTGCTTCCAAGCTTCAAATCAGAAGTTGAGGCCAAAACGCTCATTTCACAGTGAGATAATGCCATTTTGGCCTCTGGAGTTGTAACAGACAAACCATTAATGATACAGCCATGATCTTTTCTGGCAATCATCTAGAGCTGAAAACTAACAATATAAAGTAGATTTGAGCAGATGTTTATGGTTCCAAGCTTCAAAACAGAAGTTGAGGCCAAAACGCTCATTTCACAGTGAGATAATGCCATTTTGGCCTTTGGAGTTGTAACAGACAAACCATTAATGATACAGCCATGATCTTTTCTGGCAATCATCTAGTGCTGAAAACTAACAATATAAAGTAGATTTGAGCAGATGTTTTTGGTTCCAAGCTTCAAAACAGAAGTTGAGGCCAAAACGCTCTTTTCACAGTGAGATAATGCCATTTTGGCCTCTGGAGTTGTAACAGACAAACCATTAATGATACAGCCATGATCTTTTCTGGCAATCATCTAGTGCTGAAAACTAACAATATAAAGTAGATTTGAGCAGATGTTTTTGGTTCCAAGCTTCAAAACAGAAGTTGAGGCCAAAACGCTCTTTTCACAGTGAGATAATGCCATTTTGGCCTCTGGAGTTGTAACAGACAAACCATTAATGATACAGCCATGATCTTTTCTGGCAATCATCTAGAGCTGAAAACTAACAATATAAAGTAGATTTGAGCAGATGTTTTTGGTTACAAGCTTCAAAACAGAAGGTTGAGGCCAAAACGCTCTTTTCACAGTGAGATAGTGCCATTTTGGCCTCTGGAGTTGTAACAGACAAACCATTAATGATACAGCCATGATCTTTTCTGGCAATCATCTAGAGCTGAAAACTAACAATATAAAGTAGATTTGAGCAGATGTTTTTGCTTCCAAGCTTCAAATCAGAAGTTGAGGCCAAAACGCTCATTTCACAGTGAGATAATGCCATTTTGGCCTCTGGAGTTGTAACAGACAAACCATTAATGATACAGCCATGATCTTTTCTGGCAATCATCTAGAGCTGAAAACTAACAATATAAAGTAGATTTGAGCAGATGTTTATGGTTCCAAGCTTCAAAACAGAAGTTGAGGCCAAAACGCTCATTTCACAGTGAGATAATGCCATTTTGGCCTTTGGAGTTGTAACAGACAAACCATTAATGATACAGCCATGATCTTTTCTGGCAATCATCTAGTGCTGAAAACTAACAATATAAAGTAGATTTGAGCAGATGTTTTTGGTTCCAAGCTTCAAAACAGAAGTTGAGGCCAAAACGCTCTTTTCACAGTGAGATAATGCCATTTTGGCCTCTGGAGTTGTAACAGACAAACCATTAATGATACAGCCATGATCTTTTCTGGCAATCATCTAGTGCTGAAAACTAACAATATAAAGTAGATTTGAGCAGATGTTTTTGGTTCCAAGCTTCAAAACAGAAGTTGAGGCCAAAACGCTCTTTTCACAGTGAGATAATGCCATTTTGGCCTCTGGAGTTGTAACAGACAAACCATTAATGATACAGCCATGATCTTTTCTGGCAATCATCTAGTGCTGAAAACTAACAATATAAAGTAGATTTGAGCAGATGTTTTTGGTTCCAAGCTTCAAAACAGAAGTTGAGGCCAAAACGCTCTTTTCACAGTGAGATAATGCCATTTTGGCCTCTGGAGTTGTAACAGACAAACCATTAATGATACAGCCATGATCTTTTCTGGCAATCATCTAGTGCTGAAAACTAACAATATAAAGTAGATTTGAGCAGATGTTTTTGGTTCCAAGCTTCAAAACAGAAGTTGAGGCCAAAACGCTCTTTTCACAGTGAGATAATGCCATTTTGGCCTCTGGAGTTGTAACAGACAAACCATTAATGATACAGCCATGATCTTTTCTGGCAATCATCTAGAGCTGAAAACTAACAATATAAAGTATATTTGAGCAGATGTTTATGGTTCCAAGCTTCAAAACAGAAGTTGAGGCCAAAACGCTCATTTCACAGTGAGATAATGCCATTTTGGCCTCTGGAGTTGTAACAGACAAACCATTAATGATACAGCCATGATCTTTTCTGGCAATCATCTAGTGCTGAAAACTAACAATATAAAGTAGATTTGAGCAGATGTTTTTGGTTCCAAGCTTCAAAACAGAAGTTGAGGCCAAAACGCTCTTTTCACAGTGAGATAATGCCATTTTGGCCTCTGGAGTTGTAACAGACAAACCATTAATGATACAGCCATGATCTTTTCTGGCAATCATCTAGTGCTGAAAACTAACAATATAAAGTAGATTTGAGCAGATGTTTTTGGTTCCAAGCTTCAAAACAGAAGTTGAGGCCAAAACGCTCTTTTCACAGTGAGATAATGCCATTTTGGCCTCTGGAGTTGTAACAGACAAACCATTAATGATACAGCCATGATCTTTTCTGGCAATCATCTAGAGCTGAAAACGAACAATATAAAGTAGATTTGAGCAGATGTTTTTGGTTCCAAGCTTCAAAACAGAAGTTGAGGCCAAAACGCTCTTTTCACAGTGAGATAATGCCATTTTGGCCTCTGGAGTTGTAACAGACAAACCATTAATGATACAGCCATGATCTTTTCTGGCAATCATCTAGTGCTGAAAACTAACAATATAAAGTAGATTTGAGCAGATGTTTTTGGTTCCAAGCTTCAAAACAGAAGTTGAGGCCAAAACGCTCTTTTCACAGTGAGATAATGCCATTTTGGCCTCTGGAGTTGTAACAGACAAACCATTAATGATACAGCCATGATCTTTTCTGGCAATCATCTAGAGCTGAAAACTAACAATATAAAGTAGATTTGAGCAGATGTTTATGGTTCCAAGCTTCAAAACAGAAGTTGAGGCCAAAACGCTCATTTCACAGTGAGATAATGCCATTTTGGCCTCTGGAGTTGTAACAGACAAACCATTAATGATACAGCCATGATCTTTTCTGGCAATCATCTAGTGCTGAAAACTAACAATATAAAGTATATTTGAGCAGATGTTTTTGGTTCCAAGCTTCAAAACAGAAGTTGAGGCCAAAACGCTCTTTTCACAGTGAGATAATGCCATTTTGGCCTCTGGAGTTGTAACAGACAAACCATTAATGATACAGCCATGATCTTTTCTGGCAATCATCTAGTGCTGAAAACTAACAATATAAAGTAGATTTGAGCAGATGTTTTTGGTTCCAAGCTTCAAAACAGAAGTTGAGGCCAAAACGCTCTTTTCACAGTGAGATAATGCCATTTTGGCCTCTGGAGTTGTAACAGACAAACCATTAATGATACAGCCATGATCTTTTCTGGCAATCATCTAGAGCTGAAAACGAACAATATAAAGTAGATTTGAGCAGATGTTTTTGGTTCCAAGCTTCAAAACAGAAGTTGAGGCCAAAACGCTCTTTTCACAGTGAGATAATGCCATTTTGGCCTCTGGAGTTGTAACAGACAAACCATTAATGATACAGCCATGATCTTTTCTGGCAATCATCTAGTGCTGAAAACTAACAATATAAAGTAGATTTGAGCAGATGTTTTTGGTTCCAAGCTTCAAAACAGAAGTTGAGGCCAAAACGCTCTTTTCACAGTGAGATAATGCCATTTTGGCCTCTGGAGTTGTAACAGACAAACCATTAATGATACAGCCATGATCTTTTCTGGCAATCATCTAGAGCTGAAAACTAACAATATAAAGTAGATTTGAGCAGATGTTTTTGGTTACAAGCTTCAAAACAGAAGGTTGAGGCCAAAACGCTCTTTTCACAGTGAGATAATGCCATTTTGGCCTCTGGAGTTGTAACAGACAAACCATTAATGATACAGCCATGATCTTTTCTGGCAATCATCTAGAGCTGAAAACTAACAATATAAAGTAGATTTGAGCAGATGTTTATGGTTCCAAGCTTCAAAACAGAAGTTGAGGCCAAAACGCTCATTTCACAGTGAGATAATGCCATTTTGGCCTCTGGAGTTGTAACAGACAAACCATTAATGATACAGCCATGATCTTTTCTGGCAATCATCTAGTGCTGAAAACTAACAATATAAAGTAGATTTGAACAGATGTTTTTGGTTCCAAGCTTCAAAACAGAAGTTGAGGCCAAAACGCTCTTTTCACAGTGAGATAATGCCATTTTGGCCTCTGGAGTTGTAACAGACAAACCATTAATGATACAGCCATGATCTTTTCTGGCAATCATCTAGTGCTGAAAACTAACAATATAAAGTAGATTTGAACAGATGTTTTTGGTTCCAAGCTTCAAAACAGAAGGTTGAGGCCAAAACGCTCTTTTCACAGTGAGATAGTGCCATTTTGGCCTCTGGAGTTGTAACAGACAAACCATTAATGATACAGCCATGATCTTTTCTGGCAATCATCTAGTGCTGAAAACTAACAATATAAAGTAGATTTGAGCAGATGTTTTTGGTTCCAAGCTTCAAAACAGAAGTTGAGGCCAAAACGCTCTTTTCACAGTGAGATAATGCCATTTTGGCCTCTGGAGTTGTAACAGACAAACCATTAATGATACAGCCATGATCTTTTCTGGCAATCATCTAGAGCTGAAAACTAACAATATAAAGTATATTTGAGCAGATGTTTATGGTTCCAAGCTTCAAAACAGAAGTTGAGGCCAAAACGCTCATTTCACAGTGAGATAATGCCATTTTGGCCTCTGGAGTTGTAACAGACAAACCATTAATGATACAGCCATGATCTTTTCTGGCAATCATCTAGTGCTGAAAACTAACAATATAAAGTAGATTTGAGCAGATGTTTTTGGTTCCAAGCTTCAAAACAGAAGTTGAGGCCAAAACGCTCTTTTCACAGTGAGATAATGCCATTTTGGCCTCTGGAGTTGTAACAGACAAACCATTAATGATACAGCCATGATCTTTTCTGGCAATCATCTAGTGCTGAAAACTAACAATATAAAGTAGATTTGAGCAGATGTTTTTGGTTCCAAGCTTCAAAACAGAAGTTGAGGCCAAAACGCTCTTTTCACAGTGAGATAATGCCATTTTGGCCTCTGGAGTTGTAACAGACAAACCATTAATGATACAGCCATGATCTTTTCTGGCAATCATCTAGAGCTGAAAACGAACAATATAAAGTAGATTTGAGCAGATGTTTTTGGTTCCAAGCTTCAAAACAGAAGTTGAGGCCAAAACGCTCTTTTCACAGTGAGATAATGCCATTTTGGCCTCTGGAGTTGTAACAGACAAACCATTAATGATACAGCCATGATCTTTTCTGGCAATCATCTAGTGCTGAAAACTAACAATATAAAGTAGATTTGAGCAGATGTTTTTGGTTCCAAGCTTCAAAACAGAAGTTGAGGCCAAAACGCTCTTTTCACAGTGAGATAATGCCATTTTGGCCTCTGGAGTTGTAACAGACAAACCATTAATGATACAGCCATGATCTTTTCTGGCAATCATCTAGAGCTGAAAACTAACAATATAAAGTAGATTTGAGCAGATGTTTATGGTTCCAAGCTTCAAAACAGAAGTTGAGGCCAAAACGCTCATTTCACAGTGAGATAATGCCATTTTGGCCTCTGGAGTTGTAACAGACAAACCATTAATGATACAGCCATGATCTTTTCTGGCAATCATCTAGTGCTGAAAACTAACAATATAAAGTATATTTGAGCAGATGTTTTTGGTTCCAAGCTTCAAAACAGAAGTTGAGGCCAAAACGCTCTTTTCACAGTGAGATAATGCCATTTTGGCCTCTGGAGTTGTAACAGACAAACCATTAATGATACAGCCATGATCTTTTCTGGCAATCATCTAGTGCTGAAAACTAACAATATAAAGTAGATTTGAGCAGATGTTTTTGGTTCCAAGCTTCAAAACAGAAGTTGAGGCCAAAACGCTCTTTTCACAGTGAGATAATGCCATTTTGGCCTCTGGAGTTGTAACAGACAAACCATTAATGATACAGCCATGATCTTTTCTGGCAATCATCTAGAGCTGAAAACGAACAATATAAAGTAGATTTGAGCAGATGTTTTTGGTTCCAAGCTTCAAAACAGAAGTTGAGGCCAAAACGCTCTTTTCACAGTGAGATAATGCCATTTTGGCCTCTGGAGTTGTAACAGACAAACCATTAATGATACAGCCATGATCTTTTCTGGCAATCATCTAGTGCTGAAAACTAACAATATAAAGTAGATTTGAGCAGATGTTTTTGGTTCCAAGCTTCAAAACAGAAGTTGAGGCCAAAACGCTCTTTTCACAGTGAGATAATGCCATTTTGGCCTCTGGAGTTGTAACAGACAAACCATTAATGATACAGCCATGATCTTTTCTGGCAATCATCTAGAGCTGAAAACTAACAATATAAAGTAGATTTGAGCAGATGTTTTTGGTTACAAGCTTCAAAACAGAAGGTTGAGGCCAAAACGCTCTTTTCACAGTGAGATAATGCCATTTTGGCCTCTGGAGTTGTAACAGACAAACCATTAATGATACAGCCATGATCTTTTCTGGCAATCATCTAGAGCTGAAAACTAACAATATAAAGTAGATTTGAGCAGATGTTTATGGTTCCAAGCTTCAAAACAGAAGTTGAGGCCAAAACGCTCATTTCACAGTGAGATAATGCCATTTTGGCCTCTGGAGTTGTAACAGACAAACCATTAATGATACAGCCATGATCTTTTCTGGCAATCATCTAGTGCTGAAAACTAACAATATAAAGTAGATTTGAACAGATGTTTTTGGTTCCAAGCTTCAAAACAGAAGTTGAGGCCAAAACGCTCTTTTCACAGTGAGATAATGCCATTTTGGCCTCTGGAGTTGTAACAGACAAACCATTAATGATACAGCCATGATCTTTTCTGGCAATCATCTAGTGCTGAAAACTAACAATATAAAGTAGATTTGAACAGATGTTTTTGGTTCCAAGCTTCAAAACAGAAGGTTGAGGCCAAAACGCTCTTTTCACAGTGAGATAGTGCCATTTTGGCCTCTGGAGTTGTAACAGACAAACCATTAATGATACAGCCATGATCTTTTCTGGCAATCATCTAGAGCTGAAAACTAACAATATAAAGTAGATTTGAGCAGATGTTTTTGCTTCCAAGCTTCAAATCAGAAGTTGAGGCCAAAACGCTCATTTCACAGTGAGATAATGCCATTTTGGCCTCTGGAGTTGTAACAGACAAACCATTAATGATACAGCCATGATCTTTTCTGGCAATCATCTAGAGCTGAAAACTAACAATATAAAGTAGATTTGAGCAGATGTTTATGGTTCCAAGCTTCAAAACAGAAGTTGAGGCCAAAACGCTCATTTCACAGTGAGATAATGCCATTTTGGCCTTTGGAGTTGTAACAGACAAACCATTAATGATACAGCCATGATCTTTTCTGGCAATCATCTAGTGCTGAAAACTAACAATATAAAGTAGATTTGAGCAGATGTTTTTGGTTCCAAGCTTCAAAACAGAAGTTGAGGCCAAAACGCTCTTTTCACAGTGAGATAATGCCATTTTGGCCTCTGGAGTTGTAACAGACAAACCATTAATGATACAGCCATGATCTTTTCTGGCAATCATCTAGTGCTGAAAACTAACAATATAAAGTAGATTTGAGCAGATGTTTTTGGTTCCAAGCTTCAAAACAGAAGTTGAGGCCAAAACGCTCTTTTCACAGTGAGATAATGCCATTTTGGCCTCTGGAGTTGTAACAGACAAACCATTAATGATACAGCCATGATCTTTTCTGGCAATCATCTAGAGCTGAAAACTAACAATATAAAGTAGATTTGAGCAGATGTTTTTGGTTACAAGCTTCAAAACAGAAGGTTGAGGCCAAAACGCTCTTTTCACAGTGAGATAGTGCCATTTTGGCCTCTGGAGTTGTAACAGACAAACCATTAATGATACAGCCATGATCTTTTCTGGCAATCATCTAGAGCTGAAAACTAACAATATAAAGTAGATTTGAGCAGATGTTTTTGCTTCCAAGCTTCAAATCAGAAGTTGAGGCCAAAACGCTCATTTCACAGTGAGATAATGCCATTTTGGCCTCTGGAGTTGTAACAGACAAACCATTAATGATACAGCCATGATCTTTTCTGGCAATCATCTAGAGCTGAAAACTAACAATATAAAGTAGATTTGAGCAGATGTTTATGGTTCCAAGCTTCAAAACAGAAGTTGAGGCCAAAACGCTCATTTCACAGTGAGATAATGCCATTTTGGCCTTTGGAGTTGTAACAGACAAACCATTAATGATACAGCCATGATCTTTTCTGGCAATCATCTAGTGCTGAAAACTAACAATATAAAGTAGATTTGAGCAGATGTTTTTGGTTCCAAGCTTCAAAACAGAAGTTGAGGCCAAAACGCTCTTTTCACAGTGAGATAATGCCATTTTGGCCTCTGGAGTTGTAACAGACAAACCATTAATGATACAGCCATGATCTTTTCTGGCAATCATCTAGTGCTGAAAACTAACAATATAAAGTAGATTTGAGCAGATGTTTTTGGTTCCAAGCTTCAAAACAGAAGTTGAGGCCAAAACGCTCTTTTCACAGTGAGATAATGCCATTTTGGCCTCTGGAGTTGTAACAGACAAACCATTAATGATACAGCCATGATCTTTTCTGGCAATCATCTAGTGCTGAAAACTAACAATATAAAGTAGATTTGAGCAGATGTTTTTGGTTCCAAGCTTCAAAACAGAAGTTGAGGCCAAAACGCTCTTTTCACAGTGAGATAATGCCATTTTGGCCTCTGGAGTTGTAACAGACAAACCATTAATGATACAGCCATGATCTTTTCTGGCAATCATCTAGAGCTGAAAACTAACAATATAAAGTATATTTGAGCAGATGTTTATGGTTCCAAGCTTCAAAACAGAAGTTGAGGCCAAAACGCTCATTTCACAGTGAGATAATGCCATTTTGGCCTCTGGAGTTGTAACAGACAAACCATTAATGATACAGCCATGATCTTTTCTGGCAATCATCTAGTGCTGAAAACTAACAATATAAAGTAGATTTGAGCAGATGTTTTTGGTTCCAAGCTTCAAAACAGAAGTTGAGGCCAAAACGCTCTTTTCACAGTGAGATAATGCCATTTTGGCCTCTGGAGTTGTAACAGACAAACCATTAATGATACAGCCATGATCTTTTCTGGCAATCATCTAGTGCTGAAAACTAACAATATAAAGTAGATTTGAGCAGATGTTTTTGGTTCCAAGCTTCAAAACAGAAGTTGAGGCCAAAACGCTCTTTTCACAGTGAGATAATGCCATTTTGGCCTCTGGAGTTGTAACAGACAAACCATTAATGATACAGCCATGATCTTTTCTGGCAATCATCTAGAGCTGAAAACGAACAATATAAAGTAGATTTGAGCAGATGTTTTTGGTTCCAAGCTTCAAAACAGAAGTTGAGGCCAAAACGCTCTTTTCACAGTGAGATAATGCCATTTTGGCCTCTGGAGTTGTAACAGACAAACCATTAATGATACAGCCATGATCTTTTCTGGCAATCATCTAGTGCTGAAAACTAACAATATAAAGTAGATTTGAGCAGATGTTTTTGGTTCCAAGCTTCAAAACAGAAGTTGAGGCCAAAACGCTCTTTTCACAGTGAGATAATGCCATTTTGGCCTCTGGAGTTGTAACAGACAAACCATTAATGATACAGCCATGATCTTTTCTGGCAATCATCTAGAGCTGAAAACTAACAATATAAAGTAGATTTGAGCAGATGTTTATGGTTCCAAGCTTCAAAACAGAAGTTGAGGCCAAAACGCTCATTTCACAGTGAGATAATGCCATTTTGGCCTCTGGAGTTGTAACAGACAAACCATTAATGATACAGCCATGATCTTTTCTGGCAATCATCTAGTGCTGAAAACTAACAATATAAAGTATATTTGAGCAGATGTTTTTGGTTCCAAGCTTCAAAACAGAAGTTGAGGCCAAAACGCTCTTTTCACAGTGAGATAATGCCATTTTGGCCTCTGGAGTTGTAACAGACAAACCATTAATGATACAGCCATGATCTTTTCTGGCAATCATCTAGTGCTGAAAACTAACAATATAAAGTAGATTTGAGCAGATGTTTTTGGTTCCAAGCTTCAAAACAGAAGTTGAGGCCAAAACGCTCTTTTCACAGTGAGATAATGCCATTTTGGCCTCTGGAGTTGTAACAGACAAACCATTAATGATACAGCCATGATCTTTTCTGGCAATCATCTAGAGCTGAAAACGAACAATATAAAGTAGATTTGAGCAGATGTTTTTGGTTCCAAGCTTCAAAACAGAAGTTGAGGCCAAAACGCTCTTTTCACAGTGAGATAATGCCATTTTGGCCTCTGGAGTTGTAACAGACAAACCATTAATGATACAGCCATGATCTTTTCTGGCAATCATCTAGTGCTGAAAACTAACAATATAAAGTAGATTTGAGCAGATGTTTTTGGTTCCAAGCTTCAAAACAGAAGTTGAGGCCAAAACGCTCTTTTCACAGTGAGATAATGCCATTTTGGCCTCTGGAGTTGTAACAGACAAACCATTAATGATACAGCCATGATCTTTTCTGGCAATCATCTAGAGCTGAAAACTAACAATATAAAGTAGATTTGAGCAGATGTTTATGGTTCCAAGCTTCAAAACAGAAGTTGAGGCCAAAACGCTCATTTCACAGTGAGATAATGCCATTTTGGCCTCTGGAGTTGTAACAGACAAACCATTAATGATACAGCCATGATCTTTTCTGGCAATCATCTAGTGCTGAAAACTAACAATATAAAGTAGATTTGAGCAGATGTTTTTGCTTCCAAGCTTCAAATCAGAAGTTGAGGCCAAAACGCTCATTTCACAGTGAGATAATGCCATTTTGGCCTCTGGAGTTGTAACAGACAAACCATTAATGATACAGCCATGATCTTTTCTGGCAATCATCTAGAGCTGAAAACTAACAATATAAAGTAGATTTGAGCAGATGTTTATGGTTCCAAGCTTCAAAACAGAAGTTGAGGCCAAAACGCTCATTTCACAGTGAGATAATGCCATTTTGGCCTCTGGAGTTGTAACAGACAAACCATTAATGATACAGCCATGATCTTTTCTGGCAATCATCTAGTGCTGAAAACTAACAATATAAAGTAGATTTGAGCAGATGTTTTTGGTTCCAAGCTTCAAAACAGAAGTTGAGGCCAAAACGCTCTTTTCACAGTGAGATAATGCCATTTTGGCCTCTGGAGTTGTAACAGACAAACCATTAATGATACAGCCATGATCTTTTCTGGCAATCATCTAGTGCTGAAAACTAACAATATAAAGTAGATTTGAGCAGATGTTTTTGGTTACAAGCTTCAAAACAGAAGGTTGAGGCCAAAACGCTCTTTTCACAGTGAGATAATGCCATTTTGGCCTCTGGAGTTGTAACAGACAAACCATTAATGATACAGCCATGATCTTTTCTGGCAATCATCTAGAGCTGAAAACTAACAATATAAAGTAGATTTGAGCAGATGTTTATGGTTCCAAGCTTCAAAACAGAAGTTGAGGCCAAAACGCTCATTTCACAGTGAGATAATGCCATTTTGGCCTCTGGAGTTGTAACAGACAAACCATTAATGATACAGCCATGATCTTTTCTGGCAATCATCTAGTGCTGAAAACTAACAATATAAAGTAGATTTGAGCAGATGTTTTTGGTTCCAAGCTTCAAAACAGAAGTTGAGGCCAAAACGCTCTTTTCACAGTGAGATAATGCCATTTTGGCCTCTGGAGTTGTAACAGACAAACCATTAATGATACAGCCATGATCTTTTCTGGCAATCATCTAGAGCTGAAAACTAACAATATAAAGTAGATTTGAGCAGATGTTTTTGGTTACAAGCTTCAAAACAGAAGGTTGAGGCCAAAACGCTCTTTTCACAGTGAGATAATGCCATTTTGGCCTCTGGAGTTGTAACAGACAAACCATTAATGATACAGCCATGATCTTTTCTGGCAATCATCTAGTGCTGAAAACTAACAATATAAAGTAGATTTGAGCAGATGTTTTTGGTTCCAAGCTTCAAAACAGAAGTTGAGGCCAAAACGCTCTTTTCACAGTGAGATAATGCCATTTTGGCCTCTGGAGTTGTAACAGACAAACCATTAATGATACAGCCATGATCTTTTCTGGCAATCATCTAGAGCTGAAAACTAACAATATAAAGTAGATTTGAGCAGATGTTTTTGGTTACAAGCTTCAAAACAGAAGGTTGAGGCCAAAACGCTCTTTTCACAGTGAGATAATGCCATTTTGGCCTCTGGAGTTGTAACAGACAAACCATTAATGATACAGCCATGATCTTTTCTGGCAATCATCTAGAGCTGAAAACTAACAATATAAAGTAGATTTGAGCAGATGTTTATGGTTCCAAGCTTCAAAACAGAAGTTGAGGCCAAAACGCTCATTTCACAGTGAGATAATGCCATTTTGGCCTCTGGAGTTGTAACAGACAAACCATTAATGATACAGCCATGATCTTTTCTGGCAATCATCTAGTGCTGAAAACTAACAATATAAAGTAGATTTGAACAGATGTTTTTGGTTCCAAGCTTCAAAACAGAAGTTGAGGCCAAAACGCTCTTTTCACAGTGAGATAATGCCATTTTGGCCTCTGGAGTTGTAACAGACAAACCATTAATGATACAGCCATGATCTTTTCTGGCAATCATCTAGTGCTGAAAACTAACAATATAAAGTAGATTTGAACAGATGTTTTTGGTTCCAAGCTTCAAAACAGAAGGTTGAGGCCAAAACGCTCTTTTCACAGTGAGATAGTGCCATTTTGGCCTCTGGAGTTGTAACAGACAAACCATTAATGATACAGCCATGATCTTTTCTGGCAATCATCTAGAGCTGAAAACTAACAATATAAAGTAGATTTGAGCAGATGTTTTTGCTTCCAAGCTTCAAATCAGAAGTTGAGGCCAAAACGCTCATTTCACAGTGAGATAATGCCATTTTGGCCTCTGGAGTTGTAACAGACAAACCATTAATGATACAGCCATGATCTTTTCTGGCAATCATCTAGAGCTGAAAACTAACAATATAAAGTAGATTTGAGCAGATGTTTATGGTTCCAAGCTTCAAAACAGAAGTTGAGGCCAAAACGCTCATTTCACAGTGAGATAATGCCATTTTGGCCTTTGGAGTTGTAACAGACAAACCATTAATGATACAGCCATGATCTTTTCTGGCAATCATCTAGTGCTGAAAACTAACAATATAAAGTAGATTTGAGCAGATGTTTTTGGTTCCAAGCTTCAAAACAGAAGTTGAGGCCAAAACGCTCTTTTCACAGTGAGATAATGCCATTTTGGCCTCTGGAGTTGTAACAGACAAACCATTAATGATACAGCCATGATCTTTTCTGGCAATCATCTAGTGCTGAAAACTAACAATATAAAGTAGATTTGAGCAGATGTTTTTGGTTCCAAGCTTCAAAACAGAAGTTGAGGCCAAAACGCTCTTTTCACAGTGAGATAATGCCATTTTGGCCTCTGGAGTTGTAACAGACAAACCATTAATGATACAGCCATGATCTTTTCTGGCAATCATCTAGAGCTGAAAACTAACAATATAAAGTAGATTTGAGCAGATGTTTTTGGTTACAAGCTTCAAAACAGAAGGTTGAGGCCAAAACGCTCTTTTCACAGTGAGATAGTGCCATTTTGGCCTCTGGAGTTGTAACAGACAAACCATTAATGATACAGCCATGATCTTTTCTGGCAATCATCTAGAGCTGAAAACTAACAATATAAAGTAGATTTGAGCAGATGTTTTTGCTTCCAAGCTTCAAATCAGAAGTTGAGGCCAAAACGCTCATTTCACAGTGAGATAATGCCATTTTGGCCTCTGGAGTTGTAACAGACAAACCATTAATGATACAGCCATGATCTTTTCTGGCAATCATCTAGAGCTGAAAACTAACAATATAAAGTAGATTTGAGCAGATGTTTATGGTTCCAAGCTTCAAAACAGAAGTTGAGGCCAAAACGCTCATTTCACAGTGAGATAATGCCATTTTGGCCTTTGGAGTTGTAACAGACAAACCATTAATGATACAGCCATGATCTTTTCTGGCAATCATCTAGTGCTGAAAACTAACAATATAAAGTAGATTTGAGCAGATGTTTTTGGTTCCAAGCTTCAAAACAGAAGTTGAGGCCAAAACGCTCTTTTCACAGTGAGATAATGCCATTTTGGCCTCTGGAGTTGTAACAGACAAACCATTAATGATACAGCCATGATCTTTTCTGGCAATCATCTAGTGCTGAAAACTAACAATATAAAGTAGATTTGAGCAGATGTTTTTGGTTCCAAGCTTCAAAACAGAAGTTGAGGCCAAAACGCTCTTTTCACAGTGAGATAATGCCATTTTGGCCTCTGGAGTTGTAACAGACAAACCATTAATGATACAGCCATGATCTTTTCTGGCAATCATCTAGTGCTGAAAACTAACAATATAAAGTAGATTTGAGCAGATGTTTTTGGTTCCAAGCTTCAAAACAGAAGTTGAGGCCAAAACGCTCTTTTCACAGTGAGATAATGCCATTTTGGCCTCTGGAGTTGTAACAGACAAACCATTAATGATACAGCCATGATCTTTTCTGGCAATCATCTAGAGCTGAAAACTAACAATATAAAGTATATTTGAGCAGATGTTTATGGTTCCAAGCTTCAAAACAGAAGTTGAGGCCAAAACGCTCATTTCACAGTGAGATAATGCCATTTTGGCCTCTGGAGTTGTAACAGACAAACCATTAATGATACAGCCATGATCTTTTCTGGCAATCATCTAGTGCTGAAAACTAACAATATAAAGTAGATTTGAGCAGATGTTTTTGGTTCCAAGCTTCAAAACAGAAGTTGAGGCCAAAACGCTCTTTTCACAGTGAGATAATGCCATTTTGGCCTCTGGAGTTGTAACAGACAAACCATTAATGATACAGCCATGATCTTTTCTGGCAATCATCTAGAGCTGAAAACGAACAATATAAAGTAGATTTGAGCAGATGTTTTTGGTTCCAAGCTTCAAAACAGAAGTTGAGGCCAAAACGCTCTTTTCACAGTGAGATAATGCCATTTTGGCCTCTGGAGTTGTAACAGACAAACCATTAATGATACAGCCATGATCTTTTCTGGCAATCATCTAGTGCTGAAAACTAACAATATAAAGTAGATTTGAGCAGATGTTTTTGGTTCCAAGCTTCAAAACAGAAGTTGAGGCCAAAACGCTCTTTTCACAGTGAGATAATGCCATTTTGGCCTCTGGAGTTGTAACAGACAAACCATTAATGATACAGCCATGATCTTTTCTGGCAATCATCTAGAGCTGAAAACTAACAATATAAAGTAGATTTGAGCAGATGTTTTTGGTTACAAGCTTCAAAACAGAAGGTTGAGGCCAAAACGCTCTTTTCACAGTGAGATAATGCCATTTTGGCCTCTGGAGTTGTAACAGACAAACCATTAATGATACAGCCATGATCTTTTCTGGCAATCATCTAGAGCTGAAAACTAACAATATAAAGTAGATTTGAGCAGATGTTTTTGGTTCCAAGCTTCAAAACAGAAGTTGAGGCCAAAACGCTCTTTTCACAGTGAGATAATGCCATTTTGGCCTCTGGAGTTGTAACAGACAAACCATTAATGATACAGCCATGATCTTTTCTGGCAATCATCTAGTGCTGAAAACTAACAATATAAAGTAGATTTGAGCAGATGTTTTTGGTTCCAAGCTTCAAAACAGAAGTTGAGGCCAAAACGCTCTTTTCACAGTGAGATAATGCCATTTTGGCCTCTGGAGTTGTAACAGACAAACCATTAATGATACAGCCATGATCTTTTCTGGCAATCATCTAGTGCTGAAAACTAACAATATAAAGTAGATTTGAGCAGATGTTTTTGGTTCCAAGCTTCAAAACAGAAGTTGAGGCCAAAACGCTCTTTTCACAGTGAGATAATGCCATTTTGGCCTCTGGAGTTGTAACAGACAAACCATTAATGATACAGCCATGATCTTTTCTGGCAATCATCTAGAGCTGAAAACTAACAATATAAAGTATATTTGAGCAGATGTTTATGGTTCCAAGCTTCAAAACAGAAGTTGAGGCCAAAACGCTCATTTCACAGTGAGATAATGCCATTTTGGCCTCTGGAGTTGTAACAGACAAACCATTAATGATACAGCCATGATCTTTTCTGGCAATCATCTAGTGCTGAAAACTAACAATATAAAGTAGATTTGAGCAGATGTTTTTGGTTCCAAGCTTCAAAACAGAAGTTGAGGCCAAAACGCTCTTTTCACAGTGAGATAATGCCATTTTGGCCTCTGGAGTTGTAACAGACAAACCATTAATGATACAGCCATGATCTTTTCTGGCAATCATCTAGAGCTGAAAACGAACAATATAAAGTAGATTTGAGCAGATGTTTTTGGTTCCAAGCTTCAAAACAGAAGTTGAGGCCAAAACGCTCTTTTCACAGTGAGATAATGCCATTTTGGCCTCTGGAGTTGTAACAGACAAACCATTAATGATACAGCCATGATCTTTTCTGGCAATCATCTAGTGCTGAAAACTAACAATATAAAGTAGATTTGAGCAGATGTTTTTGGTTCCAAGCTTCAAAACAGAAGTTGAGGCCAAAACGCTCTTTTCACAGTGAGATAATGCCATTTTGGCCTCTGGAGTTGTAACAGACAAACCATTAATGATACAGCCATGATCTTTTCTGGCAATCATCTAGAGCTGAAAACTAACAATATAAAGTAGATTTGAGCAGATGTTTTTGGTTACAAGCTTCAAAACAGAAGGTTGAGGCCAAAACGCTCTTTTCACAGTGAGATAATGCCATTTTGGCCTCTGGAGTTGTAACAGACAAACCATTAATGATACAGCCATGATCTTTTCTGGCAATCATCTAGAGCTGAAAACTAACAATATAAAGTAGATTTGAGCAGATGTTTATGGTTCCAAGCTTCAAAACAGAAGTTGAGGCCAAAACGCTCATTTCACAGTGAGATAATGCCATTTTGGCCTCTGGAGTTGTAACAGACAAACCATTAATGATACAGCCATGATCTTTTCTGGCAATCATCTAGTGCTGAAAACTAACAATATAAAGTAGATTTGAACAGATGTTTTTGGTTCCAAGCTTCAAAACAGAAGTTGAGGCCAAAACGCTCTTTTCACAGTGAGATAATGCCATTTTGGCCTCTGGAGTTGTAACAGACAAACCATTAATGATACAGCCATGATCTTTTCTGGCAATCATCTAGTGCTGAAAACTAACAATATAAAGTAGATTTGAACAGATGTTTTTGGTTCCAAGCTTCAAAACAGAAGGTTGAGGCCAAAACGCTCTTTTCACAGTGAGATAGTGCCATTTTGGCCTCTGGAGTTGTAACAGACAAACCATTAATGATACAGCCATGATCTTTTCTGGCAATCATCTAGAGCTGAAAACTAACAATATAAAGTAGATTTGAGCAGATGTTTTTGCTTCCAAGCTTCAAATCAGAAGTTGAGGCCAAAACGCTCATTTCACAGTGAGATAATGCCATTTTGGCCTCTGGAGTTGTAACAGACAAACCATTAATGATACAGCCATGATCTTTTCTGGCAATCATCTAGAGCTGAAAACTAACAATATAAAGTAGATTTGAGCAGATGTTTATGGTTCCAAGCTTCAAAACAGAAGTTGAGGCCAAAACGCTCATTTCACAGTGAGATAATGCCATTTTGGCCTTTGGAGTTGTAACAGACAAACCATTAATGATACAGCCATGATCTTTTCTGGCAATCATCTAGTGCTGAAAACTAACAATATAAAGTAGATTTGAGCAGATGTTTTTGGTTCCAAGCTTCAAAACAGAAGTTGAGGCCAAAACGCTCTTTTCACAGTGAGATAATGCCATTTTGGCCTCTGGAGTTGTAACAGACAAACCATTAATGATACAGCCATGATCTTTTCTGGCAATCATCTAGTGCTGAAAACTAACAATATAAAGTAGATTTGAGCAGATGTTTTTGGTTCCAAGCTTCAAAACAGAAGTTGAGGCCAAAACGCTCTTTTCACAGTGAGATAATGCCATTTTGGCCTCTGGAGTTGTAACAGACAAACCATTAATGATACAGCCATGATCTTTTCTGGCAATCATCTAGAGCTGAAAACTAACAATATAAAGTAGATTTGAGCAGATGTTTTTGGTTACAAGCTTCAAAACAGAAGGTTGAGGCCAAAACGCTCTTTTCACAGTGAGATAGTGCCATTTTGGCCTCTGGAGTTGTAACAGACAAACCATTAATGATACAGCCATGATCTTTTCTGGCAATCATCTAGAGCTGAAAACTAACAATATAAAGTAGATTTGAGCAGATGTTTTTGCTTCCAAGCTTCAAATCAGAAGTTGAGGCCAAAACGCTCATTTCACAGTGAGATAATGCCATTTTGGCCTCTGGAGTTGTAACAGACAAACCATTAATGATACAGCCATGATCTTTTCTGGCAATCATCTAGAGCTGAAAACTAACAATATAAAGTAGATTTGAGCAGATGTTTATGGTTCCAAGCTTCAAAACAGAAGTTGAGGCCAAAACGCTCATTTCACAGTGAGATAATGCCATTTTGGCCTTTGGAGTTGTAACAGACAAACCATTAATGATACAGCCATGATCTTTTCTGGCAATCATCTAGTGCTGAAAACTAACAATATAAAGTAGATTTGAGCAGATGTTTTTGGTTCCAAGCTTCAAAACAGAAGTTGAGGCCAAAACGCTCTTTTCACAGTGAGATAATGCCATTTTGGCCTCTGGAGTTGTAACAGACAAACCATTAATGATACAGCCATGATCTTTTCTGGCAATCATCTAGTGCTGAAAACTAACAATATAAAGTAGATTTGAGCAGATGTTTTTGGTTCCAAGCTTCAAAACAGAAGTTGAGGCCAAAACGCTCTTTTCACAGTGAGATAATGCCATTTTGGCCTCTGGAGTTGTAACAGACAAACCATTAATGATACAGCCATGATCTTTTCTGGCAATCATCTAGTGCTGAAAACTAACAATATAAAGTAGATTTGAGCAGATGTTTTTGGTTCCAAGCTTCAAAACAGAAGTTGAGGCCAAAACGCTCTTTTCACAGTGAGATAATGCCATTTTGGCCTCTGGAGTTGTAACAGACAAACCATTAATGATACAGCCATGATCTTTTCTGGCAATCATCTAGAGCTGAAAACTAACAATATAAAGTATATTTGAGCAGATGTTTATGGTTCCAAGCTTCAAAACAGAAGTTGAGGCCAAAACGCTCATTTCACAGTGAGATAATGCCATTTTGGCCTCTGGAGTTGTAACAGACAAACCATTAATGATACAGCCATGATCTTTTCTGGCAATCATCTAGTGCTGAAAACTAACAATATAAAGTAGATTTGAGCAGATGTTTTTGGTTCCAAGCTTCAAAACAGAAGTTGAGGCCAAAACGCTCTTTTCACAGTGAGATAATGCCATTTTGGCCTCTGGAGTTGTAACAGACAAACCATTAATGATACAGCCATGATCTTTTCTGGCAATCATCTAGTGCTGAAAACTAACAATATAAAGTAGATTTGAGCAGATGTTTTTGGTTCCAAGCTTCAAAACAGAAGTTGAGGCCAAAACGCTCTTTTCACAGTGAGATAATGCCATTTTGGCCTCTGGAGTTGTAACAGACAAACCATTAATGATACAGCCATGATCTTTTCTGGCAATCATCTAGAGCTGAAAACGAACAATATAAAGTAGATTTGAGCAGATGTTTTTGGTTCCAAGCTTCAAAACAGAAGTTGAGGCCAAAACGCTCTTTTCACAGTGAGATAATGCCATTTTGGCCTCTGGAGTTGTAACAGACAAACCATTAATGATACAGCCATGATCTTTTCTGGCAATCATCTAGTGCTGAAAACTAACAATATAAAGTAGATTTGAGCAGATGTTTTTGGTTCCAAGCTTCAAAACAGAAGTTGAGGCCAAAACGCTCTTTTCACAGTGAGATAATGCCATTTTGGCCTCTGGAGTTGTAACAGACAAACCATTAATGATACAGCCATGATCTTTTCTGGCAATCATCTAGAGCTGAAAACTAACAATATAAAGTAGATTTGAGCAGATGTTTATGGTTCCAAGCTTCAAAACAGAAGTTGAGGCCAAAACGCTCATTTCACAGTGAGATAATGCCATTTTGGCCTCTGGAGTTGTAACAGACAAACCATTAATGATACAGCCATGATCTTTTCTGGCAATCATCTAGTGCTGAAAACTAACAATATAAAGTATATTTGAGCAGATGTTTTTGGTTCCAAGCTTCAAAACAGAAGTTGAGGCCAAAACGCTCTTTTCACAGTGAGATAATGCCATTTTGGCCTCTGGAGTTGTAACAGACAAACCATTAATGATACAGCCATGATCTTTTCTGGCAATCATCTAGTGCTGAAAACTAACAATATAAAGTAGATTTGAGCAGATGTTTTTGGTTCCAAGCTTCAAAACAGAAGTTGAGGCCAAAACGCTCTTTTCACAGTGAGATAATGCCATTTTGGCCTCTGGAGTTGTAACAGACAAACCATTAATGATACAGCCATGATCTTTTCTGGCAATCATCTAGAGCTGAAAACGAACAATATAAAGTAGATTTGAGCAGATGTTTTTGGTTCCAAGCTTCAAAACAGAAGTTGAGGCCAAAACGCTCTTTTCACAGTGAGATAATGCCATTTTGGCCTCTGGAGTTGTAACAGACAAACCATTAATGATACAGCCATGATCTTTTCTGGCAATCATCTAGTGCTGAAAACTAACAATATAAAGTAGATTTGAGCAGATGTTTTTGGTTCCAAGCTTCAAAACAGAAGTTGAGGCCAAAACGCTCTTTTCACAGTGAGATAATGCCATTTTGGCCTCTGGAGTTGTAACAGACAAACCATTAATGATACAGCCATGATCTTTTCTGGCAATCATCTAGAGCTGAAAACTAACAATATAAAGTAGATTTGAGCAGATGTTTATGGTTCCAAGCTTCAAAACAGAAGTTGAGGCCAAAACGCTCATTTCACAGTGAGATAATGCCATTTTGGCCTCTGGAGTTGTAACAGACAAACCATTAATGATACAGCCATGATCTTTTCTGGCAATCATCTAGTGCTGAAAACTAACAATATAAAGTAGATTTGAGCAGATGTTTTTGCTTCCAAGCTTCAAATCAGAAGTTGAGGCCAAAACGCTCATTTCACAGTGAGATAATGCCATTTTGGCCTCTGGAGTTGTAACAGACAAACCATTAATGATACAGCCATGATCTTTTCTGGCAATCATCTAGAGCTGAAAACTAACAATATAAAGTAGATTTGAGCAGATGTTTATGGTTCCAAGCTTCAAAACAGAAGTTGAGGCCAAAACGCTCATTTCACAGTGAGATAATGCCATTTTGGCCTCTGGAGTTGTAACAGACAAACCATTAATGATACAGCCATGATCTTTTCTGGCAATCATCTAGTGCTGAAAACTAACAATATAAAGTAGATTTGAGCAGATGTTTTTGGTTCCAAGCTTCAAAACAGAAGTTGAGGCCAAAACGCTCTTTTCACAGTGAGATAATGCCATTTTGGCCTCTGGAGTTGTAACAGACAAACCATTAATGATACAGCCATGATCTTTTCTGGCAATCATCTAGTGCTGAAAACTAACAATATAAAGTAGATTTGAGCAGATGTTTTTGGTTACAAGCTTCAAAACAGAAGGTTGAGGCCAAAACGCTCTTTTCACAGTGAGATAATGCCATTTTGGCCTCTGGAGTTGTAACAGACAAACCATTAATGATACAGCCATGATCTTTTCTGGCAATCATCTAGAGCTGAAAACTAACAATATAAAGTAGATTTGAGCAGATGTTTATGGTTCCAAGCTTCAAAACAGAAGTTGAGGCCAAAACGCTCATTTCACAGTGAGATAATGCCATTTTGGCCTCTGGAGTTGTAACAGACAAACCATTAATGATACAGCCATGATCTTTTCTGGCAATCATCTAGTGCTGAAAACTAACAATATAAAGTAGATTTGAGCAGATGTTTTTGGTTCCAAGCTTCAAAACAGAAGTTGAGGCCAAAACGCTCTTTTCACAGTGAGATAATGCCATTTTGGCCTCTGGAGTTGTAACAGACAAACCATTAATGATACAGCCATGATCTTTTCTGGCAATCATCTAGAGCTGAAAACTAACAATATAAAGTAGATTTGAGCAGATGTTTTTGGTTACAAGCTTCAAAACAGAAGGTTGAGGCCAAAACGCTCTTTTCACAGTGAGATAATGCCATTTTGGCCTCTGGAGTTGTAACAGACAAACCATTAATGATACAGCCATGATCTTTTCTGGCAATCATCTAGTGCTGAAAACTAACAATATAAAGTAGATTTGAGCAGATGTTTTTGGTTCCAAGCTTCAAAACAGAAGTTGAGGCCAAAACGCTCTTTTCACAGTGAGATAATGCCATTTTGGCCTCTGGAGTTGTAACAGACAAACCATTAATGATACAGCCATGATCTTTTCTGGCAATCATCTAGAGCTGAAAACTAACAATATAAAGTAGATTTGAGCAGATGTTTTTGGTTACAAGCTTCAAAACAGAAGGTTGAGGCCAAAACGCTCTTTTCACAGTGAGATAATGCCATTTTGGCCTCTGGAGTTGTAACAGACAAACCATTAATGATACAGCCATGATCTTTTCTGGCAATCATCTAGAGCTGAAAACTAACAATATAAAGTAGATTTGAGCAGATGTTTATGGTTCCAAGCTTCAAAACAGAAGTTGAGGCCAAAACGCTCATTTCACAGTGAGATAATGCCATTTTGGCCTCTGGAGTTGTAACAGACAAACCATTAATGATACAGCCATGATCTTTTCTGGCAATCATCTAGTGCTGAAAACTAACAATATAAAGTAGATTTGAACAGATGTTTTTGGTTCCAAGCTTCAAAACAGAAGTTGAGGCCAAAACGCTCTTTTCACAGTGAGATAATGCCATTTTGGCCTCTGGAGTTGTAACAGACAAACCATTAATGATACAGCCATGATCTTTTCTGGCAATCATCTAGTGCTGAAAACTAACAATATAAAGTAGATTTGAACAGATGTTTTTGGTTCCAAGCTTCAAAACAGAAGGTTGAGGCCAAAACGCTCTTTTCACAGTGAGATAGTGCCATTTTGGCCTCTGGAGTTGTAACAGACAAACCATTAATGATACAGCCATGATCTTTTCTGGCAATCATCTAGAGCTGAAAACTAACAATATAAAGTAGATTTGAGCAGATGTTTTTGCTTCCAAGCTTCAAATCAGAAGTTGAGGCCAAAACGCTCATTTCACAGTGAGATAATGCCATTTTGGCCTCTGGAGTTGTAACAGACAAACCATTAATGATACAGCCATGATCTTTTCTGGCAATCATCTAGAGCTGAAAACTAACAATATAAAGTAGATTTGAGCAGATGTTTATGGTTCCAAGCTTCAAAACAGAAGTTGAGGCCAAAACGCTCATTTCACAGTGAGATAATGCCATTTTGGCCTTTGGAGTTGTAACAGACAAACCATTAATGATACAGCCATGATCTTTTCTGGCAATCATCTAGTGCTGAAAACTAACAATATAAAGTAGATTTGAGCAGATGTTTTTGGTTCCAAGCTTCAAAACAGAAGTTGAGGCCAAAACGCTCTTTTCACAGTGAGATAATGCCATTTTGGCCTCTGGAGTTGTAACAGACAAACCATTAATGATACAGCCATGATCTTTTCTGGCAATCATCTAGTGCTGAAAACTAACAATATAAAGTAGATTTGAGCAGATGTTTTTGGTTCCAAGCTTCAAAACAGAAGTTGAGGCCAAAACGCTCTTTTCACAGTGAGATAATGCCATTTTGGCCTCTGGAGTTGTAACAGACAAACCATTAATGATACAGCCATGATCTTTTCTGGCAATCATCTAGAGCTGAAAACTAACAATATAAAGTAGATTTGAGCAGATGTTTTTGGTTACAAGCTTCAAAACAGAAGGTTGAGGCCAAAACGCTCTTTTCACAGTGAGATAGTGCCATTTTGGCCTCTGGAGTTGTAACAGACAAACCATTAATGATACAGCCATGATCTTTTCTGGCAATCATCTAGAGCTGAAAACTAACAATATAAAGTAGATTTGAGCAGATGTTTTTGCTTCCAAGCTTCAAATCAGAAGTTGAGGCCAAAACGCTCATTTCACAGTGAGATAATGCCATTTTGGCCTCTGGAGTTGTAACAGACAAACCATTAATGATACAGCCATGATCTTTTCTGGCAATCATCTAGAGCTGAAAACTAACAATATAAAGTAGATTTGAGCAGATGTTTATGGTTCCAAGCTTCAAAACAGAAGTTGAGGCCAAAACGCTCATTTCACAGTGAGATAATGCCATTTTGGCCTTTGGAGTTGTAACAGACAAACCATTAATGATACAGCCATGATCTTTTCTGGCAATCATCTAGTGCTGAAAACTAACAATATAAAGTAGATTTGAGCAGATGTTTTTGGTTCCAAGCTTCAAAACAGAAGTTGAGGCCAAAACGCTCTTTTCACAGTGAGATAATGCCATTTTGGCCTCTGGAGTTGTAACAGACAAACCATTAATGATACAGCCATGATCTTTTCTGGCAATCATCTAGTGCTGAAAACTAACAATATAAAGTAGATTTGAGCAGATGTTTTTGGTTCCAAGCTTCAAAACAGAAGTTGAGGCCAAAACGCTCTTTTCACAGTGAGATAATGCCATTTTGGCCTCTGGAGTTGTAACAGACAAACCATTAATGATACAGCCATGATCTTTTCTGGCAATCATCTAGTGCTGAAAACTAACAATATAAAGTAGATTTGAGCAGATGTTTTTGGTTCCAAGCTTCAAAACAGAAGTTGAGGCCAAAACGCTCTTTTCACAGTGAGATAATGCCATTTTGGCCTCTGGAGTTGTAACAGACAAACCATTAATGATACAGCCATGATCTTTTCTGGCAATCATCTAGAGCTGAAAACTAACAATATAAAGTATATTTGAGCAGATGTTTATGGTTCCAAGCTTCAAAACAGAAGTTGAGGCCAAAACGCTCATTTCACAGTGAGATAATGCCATTTTGGCCTCTGGAGTTGTAACAGACAAACCATTAATGATACAGCCATGATCTTTTCTGGCAATCATCTAGTGCTGAAAACTAACAATATAAAGTAGATTTGAGCAGATGTTTTTGGTTCCAAGCTTCAAAACAGAAGTTGAGGCCAAAACGCTCTTTTCACAGTGAGATAATGCCATTTTGGCCTCTGGAGTTGTAACAGACAAACCATTAATGATACAGCCATGATCTTTTCTGGCAATCATCTAGTGCTGAAAACTAACAATATAAAGTAGATTTGAGCAGATGTTTTTGGTTCCAAGCTTCAAAACAGAAGTTGAGGCCAAAACGCTCTTTTCACAGTGAGATAATGCCATTTTGGCCTCTGGAGTTGTAACAGACAAACCATTAATGATACAGCCATGATCTTTTCTGGCAATCATCTAGAGCTGAAAACGAACAATATAAAGTAGATTTGAGCAGATGTTTTTGGTTCCAAGCTTCAAAACAGAAGTTGAGGCCAAAACGCTCTTTTCACAGTGAGATAATGCCATTTTGGCCTCTGGAGTTGTAACAGACAAACCATTAATGATACAGCCATGATCTTTTCTGGCAATCATCTAGTGCTGAAAACTAACAATATAAAGTAGATTTGAGCAGATGTTTTTGGTTCCAAGCTTCAAAACAGAAGTTGAGGCCAAAACGCTCTTTTCACAGTGAGATAATGCCATTTTGGCCTCTGGAGTTGTAACAGACAAACCATTAATGATACAGCCATGATCTTTTCTGGCAATCATCTAGAGCTGAAAACTAACAATATAAAGTAGATTTGAGCAGATGTTTATGGTTCCAAGCTTCAAAACAGAAGTTGAGGCCAAAACGCTCATTTCACAGTGAGATAATGCCATTTTGGCCTCTGGAGTTGTAACAGACAAACCATTAATGATACAGCCATGATCTTTTCTGGCAATCATCTAGTGCTGAAAACTAACAATATAAAGTATATTTGAGCAGATGTTTTTGGTTCCAAGCTTCAAAACAGAAGTTGAGGCCAAAACGCTCTTTTCACAGTGAGATAATGCCATTTTGGCCTCTGGAGTTGTAACAGACAAACCATTAATGATACAGCCATGATCTTTTCTGGCAATCATCTAGTGCTGAAAACTAACAATATAAAGTAGATTTGAGCAGATGTTTTTGGTTCCAAGCTTCAAAACAGAAGTTGAGGCCAAAACGCTCTTTTCACAGTGAGATAATGCCATTTTGGCCTCTGGAGTTGTAACAGACAAACCATTAATGATACAGCCATGATCTTTTCTGGCAATCATCTAGAGCTGAAAACGAACAATATAAAGTAGATTTGAGCAGATGTTTTTGGTTCCAAGCTTCAAAACAGAAGTTGAGGCCAAAACGCTCTTTTCACAGTGAGATAATGCCATTTTGGCCTCTGGAGTTGTAACAGACAAACCATTAATGATACAGCCATGATCTTTTCTGGCAATCATCTAGTGCTGAAAACTAACAATATAAAGTAGATTTGAGCAGATGTTTTTGGTTCCAAGCTTCAAAACAGAAGTTGAGGCCAAAACGCTCTTTTCACAGTGAGATAATGCCATTTTGGCCTCTGGAGTTGTAACAGACAAACCATTAATGATACAGCCATGATCTTTTCTGGCAATCATCTAGAGCTGAAAACTAACAATATAAAGTAGATTTGAGCAGATGTTTATGGTTCCAAGCTTCAAAACAGAAGTTGAGGCCAAAACGCTCATTTCACAGTGAGATAATGCCATTTTGGCCTCTGGAGTTGTAACAGACAAACCATTAATGATACAGCCATGATCTTTTCTGGCAATCATCTAGTGCTGAAAACTAACAATATAAAGTAGATTTGAGCAGATGTTTTTGCTTCCAAGCTTCAAATCAGAAGTTGAGGCCAAAACGCTCATTTCACAGTGAGATAATGCCATTTTGGCCTCTGGAGTTGTAACAGACAAACCATTAATGATACAGCCATGATCTTTTCTGGCAATCATCTAGAGCTGAAAACTAACAATATAAAGTAGATTTGAGCAGATGTTTATGGTTCCAAGCTTCAAAACAGAAGTTGAGGCCAAAACGCTCATTTCACAGTGAGATAATGCCATTTTGGCCTCTGGAGTTGTAACAGACAAACCATTAATGATACAGCCATGATCTTTTCTGGCAATCATCTAGTGCTGAAAACTAACAATATAAAGTAGATTTGAGCAGATGTTTTTGGTTCCAAGCTTCAAAACAGAAGTTGAGGCCAAAACGCTCTTTTCACAGTGAGATAATGCCATTTTGGCCTCTGGAGTTGTAACAGACAAACCATTAATGATACAGCCATGATCTTTTCTGGCAATCATCTAGTGCTGAAAACTAACAATATAAAGTAGATTTGAGCAGATGTTTTTGGTTACAAGCTTCAAAACAGAAGGTTGAGGCCAAAACGCTCTTTTCACAGTGAGATAATGCCATTTTGGCCTCTGGAGTTGTAACAGACAAACCATTAATGATACAGCCATGATCTTTTCTGGCAATCATCTAGAGCTGAAAACTAACAATATAAAGTAGATTTGAGCAGATGTTTATGGTTCCAAGCTTCAACACAGAAGTTGAGGCCAAAACGCTCATTTCACAGTGAGATAATGCCATTTTGGCCTCTGGAGTTGTAACAGACAAACCATTAATGATACAGCCATGATCTTTTCTGGCAATCATCTAGTGCTGAAAACTAACAATATAAAGTAGATTTGAGCAGATGTTTTTGGTTCCAAGCTTCAAAACAGAAGTTGAGGCCAAAACGCTCTTTTCACAGTGAGATAATGCCATTTTGGCCTCTGGAGTTGTAACAGACAAACCATTAATGATACAGCCATGATCTTTTCTGGCAATCATCTAGAGCTGAAAACTAACAATATAAAGTAGATTTGAGCAGATGTTTTTGGTTACAAGCTTCAAAACAGAAGGTTGAGGCCAAAACGCTCTTTTCACAGTGAGATAATGCCATTTTGGCCTCTGGAGTTGTAACAGACAAACCATTAATGATACAGCCATGATCTTTTCTGGCAATCATCTAGAGCTGAAAACTAACAATATAAAGTAGATTTGAGCAGATGTTTATGGTTCCAAGCTTCAAAACAGAAGTTGAGGCCAAAACGCTCATTTCACAGTGAGATAATGCCATTTTGGCCTCTGGAGTTGTAACAGACAAACCATTAATGATACAGCCATGATCTTTTCTGGCAATCATCTAGTGCTGAAAACTAACAATATAAAGTAGATTTGAGCAGATGTTTTTGGTTCCAAGCTTCAAAACAGAAGTTGAGGCCAAAACGCTCTTTTCACAGTGAGATAATGCCATTTTGGCCTCTGGAGTTGTAACAGACAAACCATTAATGATACAGCCATGATCTTTTCTGGCAATCATCTAGAGCTGAAAACTAACAATATAAAGTAGATTTGAGCAATTGTTTTTGGTTACAAGCTTCAAAACAGAAGGTTGAGGCCAAAACGCTCTTTTCACAGTGAGATAATGCCATTTTGGCCTCTGGAGTTGTAACAGACAAACCATTAATGATACAGCCATGATCTTTTCTGGCAATCATCTAGAGCTGAAAACTAACAATATAAAGTAGATTTGAGCAGATGTTTATGGTTCCAAGCTTCAAAACAGAAGTTGAGGCCAAAACGCTCATTTCACAGTGAGATAATGCCATTTTGGCCTCTGGAGTTGTAACAGACAAACCATTAATGATACAGCCATGATCTTTTCTGGCAATCATCTAGTGCTGAAAACTAACAATATAAAGTAGATTTGAGCAGATGTTTTTGGTTCCAAGCTTCAAAACAGAAGTTGAGGCCAAAACGCTCTTTTCACAGTGAGATAATGCCATTTTGGCCTCTGGAGTTGTAACAGACAAACCATTAATGATACAGCCATGATCTTTTCTGGCAATCATCTAGAGCTGAAAACTAACAATATAAAGTAGATTTGAGCAGATGTTTTTGGTTACAAGCTTCAAAACAGAAGGTTGAGGCCAAAACGCTCTTTTCACAGTGAGATAATGCCATTTTGGCCTCTGGAGTTGTAACAGACAAACCATTAATTATACAGCCATGATCTTTTCTGGCAATCATCTAGAGCTGAAAACTAACAATATAAAGTATATTTGAGCAGATGTTTATGGTTCCAAGCTTCAAAACAGAAGTTGAGGCCAAAACGCTCATTTCACAGTGAGATAATGCCATTTTGGCCTCTGGAGTTGTAACAGACAAACCATTAATGATACAGCCATGATCTTTTCTGGCAATCATCTAGTGCTGAAAACTAACAATATAAAGTAGATTTGAGCAGATGTTTTTGGTTCCAAGCTTCAAAACAGAAGTTGAGGCCAAAACGCTCTTTTCACAGTGAGATAATGCCATTTTGGCCTCTGGAGTTGTAACAGACAAACCATTAATGATACAGCCATGATCTTTTCTGGCAATCATCTAGTGCTGAAAACTAACAATATAAAGTAGATTTGAGCAGATGTTTTTGGTTCCAAGCTTCAAAACAGAAGTTGAGGCCAAAACGCTCTTTTCACAGTGAGATAATGCCATTTTGGCCTCTGGAGTTGTAACAGACAAACCATTAATGATACAGCCATGATCTTTTCTGGCAATCATCTAGAGCTGAAAACGAACAATATAAAGTAGATTTGAGCAGATGTTTTTGGTTCCAAGCTTCAAAACAGAAGTTGAGGCCAAAACGCTCTTTTCACAGTGAGATAATGCCATTTTGGCCTCTGGAGTTGTAACAGACAAACCATTAATGATACAGCCATGATCTTTTCTGGCAATCATCTAGTGCTGAAAACTAACAATATAAAGTAGATTTGAGCAGATGTTTTTGGTTCCAAGCTTCAAAACAGAAGTTGAGGCCAAAACGCTCTTTTCACAGTGAGATAATGCCATTTTGGCCTCTGGAGTTGTAACAGACAAACCATTAATGATACAGCCATGATCTTTTCTGGCAATCATCTAGAGCTGAAAACTAACAATATAAAGTAGATTTGAGCAGATGTTTATGGTTCCAAGCTTCAAAACAGAAGTTGAGGCCAAAACGCTCATTTCACAGTGAGATAATGCCATTTTGGCCTCTGGAGTTGTAACAGACAAACCATTAATGATACAGCCATGATCTTTTCTGGCAATCATCTAGTGCTGAAAACTAACAATATAAAGTAGATTTGAGCAGATGTTTTTGGTTCCAAGCTTCAAAACAGAAGTTGAGGCCAAAACGCTCTTTTCACAGTGAGATAATGCCATTTTGGCCTCTGGAGTTGTAACAGACAAACCATTAATGATACAGCCATGATCTTTTCTGGCAATCATCTAGAGCTGAAAACTAACAATATAAAGTAGATTTGAGCAGATGTTTTTGGTTACAAGCTTCAAAACAGAAGGTTGAGGCCAAAACGCTCTTTTCACAGTGAGATAATGCCATTTTGGCCTCTGGAGTTGTAACAGACAAACCATTAATGATACAGCCATGATCTTTTCTGGCAATCATCTAGAGCTGAAAACTAACAATATAAAGTAGATTTGAGCAGATGTTTATGGTTCCAAGCTTCAAAACAGAAGTTGAGGCCAAAACGCTCATTTCACAGTGAGATAATGCCATTTTGGCCTCTGGAGTTGTAACAGACAAACCATTAATGATACAGCCATGATCTTTTCTGGCAATCATCTAGTGCTGAAAACTAACAATATAAAGTAGATTTGAGCAGATGTTTTTGGTTCCAAGCTTCAAAACAGAAGTTGAGGCCAAAACGCTCTTTTCACAGTGAGATAATGCCATTTTGGCCTCTGGAGTTGTAACAGACAAACCATTAATGATACAGCCATGATCTTTTCTGGCAATCATCTAGAGCTGAAAACTAACAATATAAAGTAGATTTGAGCAATTGTTTTTGGTTACAAGCTTCAAAACAGAAGGTTGAGGCCAAAACGCTCTTTTCACAGTGAGATAATGCCATTTTGGCCTCTGGAGTTGTAACAGACAAACCATTAATGATACAGCCATGATCTTTTCTGGCAATCATCTAGAGCTGAAAACTAACAATATAAAGTAGATTTGAGCAGATGTTTATGGTTCCAAGCTTCAAAACAGAAGTTGAGGCCAAAACGCTCATTTCACAGTGAGATAATGCCATTTTGGCCTCTGGAGTTGTAACAGACAAACCATTAATGATACAGCCATGATCTTTTCTGGCAATCATCTAGTGCTGAAAACTAACAATATAAAGTAGATTTGAGCAGATGTTTTTGGTTCCAAGCTTCAAAACAGAAGTTGAGGCCAAAACGCTCTTTTCACAGTGAGATAATGCCATTTTGGCCTCTGGAGTTGTAACAGACAAACCATTAATGATACAGCCATGATCTTTTCTGGCAATCATCTAGAGCTGAAAACTAACAATATAAAGTAGATTTGAGCAGATGTTTTTGGTTACAAGCTTCAAAACAGAAGGTTGAGGCCAAAACGCTCTTTTCACAGTGAGATAATGCCATTTTGGCCTCTGGAGTTGTAACAGACAAACCATTAATTATACAGCCATGATCTTTTCTGGCAATCATCTAGAGCTGAAAACTAACAATATAAAGTATATTTGAGCAGATGTTTATGGTTCCAAGCTTCAAAACAGAAGTTGAGGCCAAAACGCTCATTTCACAGTGAGATAATGCCATTTTGGCCTCTGGAGTTGTAACAGACAAACCATTAATGATACAGCCATGATCTTTTCTGGCAATCATCTAGTGCTGAAAACTAACAATATAAAGTAGATTTGAGCAGATGTTTTTGGTTCCAAGCTTCAAAACAGAAGTTGAGGCCAAAACGCTCTTTTCACAGTGAGATAATGCCATTTTGGCCTCTGGAGTTGTAACAGACAAACCATTAATGATACAGCCATGATCTTTTCTGGCAATCATCTAGTGCTGAAAACTAACAATATAAAGTAGATTTGAGCAGATGTTTTTGGTTCCAAGCTTCAAAACAGAAGTTGAGGCCAAAACGCTCTTTTCACAGTGAGATAATGCCATTTTGGCCTCTGGAGTTGTAACAGACAAACCATTAATGATACAGCCATGATCTTTTCTGGCAATCATCTAGAGCTGAAAACGAACAATATAAAGTAGATTTGAGCAGATGTTTTTGGTTCCAAGCTTCAAAACAGAAGTTGAGGCCAAAACGCTCTTTTCACAGTGAGATAATGCCATTTTGGCCTCTGGAGTTGTAACAGACAAACCATTAATGATACAGCCATGATCTTTTCTGGCAATCATCTAGTGCTGAAAACTAACAATATAAAGTAGATTTGAGCAGATGTTTTTGGTTCCAAGCTTCAAAACAGAAGTTGAGGCCAAAACGCTCTTTTCACAGTGAGATAATGCCATTTTGGCCTCTGGAGTTGTAACAGACAAACCATTAATGATACAGCCATGATCTTTTCTGGCAATCATCTAGAGCTGAAAACTAACAATATAAAGTAGATTTGAGCAGATGTTTATGGTTCCAAGCTTCAAAACAGAAGTTGAGGCCAAAACGCTCATTTCACAGTGAGATAATGCCATTTTGGCCTCTGGAGTTGTAACAGACAAACCATTAATGATACAGCCATGATCTTTTCTGGCAATCATCTAGTGCTGAAAACTAACAATATAAAGTAGATTTGAGCAGATGTTTTTGGTTCCAAGCTTCAAAACAGAAGTTGAGGCCAAAACGCTCTTTTCACAGTGAGATAATGCCATTTTGGCCTCTGGAGTTGTAACAGACAAACCATTAATGATACAGCCATGATCTTTTCTGGCAATCATCTAGTGCTGAAAACTAACAATATAAAGTAGATTTGAGCAGATGTTTTTGGTTCCAAGCTTCAAAACAGAAGTTGAGGCCAAAACGCTCTTTTCACAGTGAGATAATGCCATTTTGGCCTCTGGAGTTGTAACAGACAAACCATTAATGATACAGCCATGATCTTTTCTGGCAATCATCTAGAGCTGAAAACGAACAATATAAAGTAGATTTGAGCAGATGTTTTTGGTTCCAAGCTTCAAAACAGAAGTTGAGGCCAAAACGCTCTTTTCACAGTGAGATAATGCCATTTTGGCCTCTGGAGTTGTAACAGACAAACCATTAATGATACAGCCATGATCTTTTCTGGCAATCATCTAGTGCTGATAACTAACAATATAAAGTAGATTTGAGCAGATGTTTTTGGTTCCAAGCTTCAAAACAGAAGTTGAGGCCAAAACGCTCTTTTCACAGTGAGATAATGCCATTTTGGCCTCTGGAGTTGTAACAGACAAACCATTAATGATACAGCCATGATCTTTTCTGGCAATCATCTAGAGCTGAAAACTAACAATATAAAGTAGATTTGAGCAGATGTTTTTGGTTACAAGCTTCAAAACAGAAGGTTGAGGCCAAAACGCTCTTTTCACAGTGAGATAATGCCATTTTGGCCTCTGGAGTTGTAACAGACAAACCATTAATGATACAGCCATGATCTTTTCTGGCAATCATCTAGAGCTGAAAACTAACAATATAAAGTAGATTTGAGCAGATGTTTATGGTTCCAAGCTTCAAAACAGAAGTTGAGGCCAAAACGCTCATTTCACAGTGAGATAATGCCATTTTGGCCTCTGGAGTTGTAACAGACAAACCATTAATGATACAGCCATGATCTTTTCTGGCAATCATCTAGTGCTGAAAACTAACAATATAAAGTAGATTTGAGCAGATGTTTTTGGTTCCAAGCTTCAAAACAGAAGTTGAGGCCAAAACGCTCTTTTCACAGTGAGATAATGCCATTTTGGCCTCTGGAGTTGTAACAGACAAACCATTAATGATACAGCCATGATCTTTTCTGGCAATCATCTAGAGCTGAAAACTAACAATATAAAGTAGATTTGAGCAGATGTTTATGGTTCCAAGCTTCAAAACAGAAGTTGAGGCCAAAACGCTCATTTCACAGTGAGATAATGCCATTTTGGCCTCTGGAGTTGTAACAGACAAACCATTAATGATACAGCCATGATCTTTTCTGGCAATCATCTAGTGCTGAAAACTAACAATATAAAGTTGATTTGAGCAGATGTTTTTGGTTCCAAGCTTCAAAACAGAAGTTGAGGCCAAAACGCTCTTTTCACAGTGAGATAATGCCATTTTGGCCTCTGGAGTTGTAACAGACAAACCATTAATGATACAGCCATGATCTTTTCTGGCAATCATCTAGAGCTGAAAACTAACAATATAAAGTAGATTTGAGCAGATGTTTTTGGTTACAAGCTTCAAAACAGAAGGTTGAGGCCAAAACGCTCTTTTCACAGTGAGATAATGCCATTTTGGCCTCTGGAGTTGTAACAGACAAACCATTAATGATACAGCCATGATCTTTTCTGGCAATCATCTAGAGCTGAAAACTAACAATATAAAGTATATTTGAGCAGATGTTTATGGTTCCAAGCTTCAAAACAGAAGTTGAGGCCAAAACGCTCATTTCACAGTGAGATAATGCCATTTTGGCCTCTGGAGTTGTAACAGACAAACCATTAATGATACAGCCATGATCTTTTCTGGCAATCATCTAGTGCTGAAAACTAACAATATAAAGTAGATTTGAGCAGATGTTTTTGGTTCCAAGCTTCAAAACAGAAGTTGAGGCCAAAACGCTCTTTTCACAGTGAGATAATGCCATTTTGGCCTCTGGAGTTGTAACAGACAAACCATTAATGATACAGCCATGATCTTTTCTGGCAATCATCTAGTGCTGAAAACTAACAATATAAAGTAGATTTGAGCAGATGTTTTTGGTTCCAAGCTTCAAAACAGAAGTTGAGGCCAAAACGCTCTTTTCACAGTGAGATAATGCCATTTTGGCCTCTGGAGTTGTAACAGACAAACCATTAATGATACAGCCATGATCTTTTCTGGCAATCATCTAGAGCTGAAAACGAACAATATAAAGTAGATTTGAGCAGATGTTTTTGGTTCCAAGCTTCAAAACAGAAGTTGAGGCCAAAACGCTCTTTTCACAGTGAGATAATGCCATTTTGGCCTCTGGAGTTGTAACAGACAAACCATTAATGATACAGCCATGATCTTTTCTGGCAATCATCTAGAGCTGAAAACTAACAATATAAAGTAGATTTGAGCAGATGTTTATGGTTCCAAGCTTCAAAACAGAAGTTGAGGCCAAAACGCTCATTTCACAGTGAGATAATGCCATTTTGGCCTCTGGAGTTGTAACAGACAAACCATTAATGATACAGCCATGATCTTTTCTGGCAATCATCTAGTGCTGAAAACTAACAATATAAAGTAGATTTGAGCAGATGTTTTTGGTTCCAAGCTTCAAAACAGAAGTTGAGGCCAAAACGCTCTTTTCACAGTGAGATAATGCCATTTTGGCCTCTGGAGTTGTAACAGACAAACCATTAATGATACAGCCATGATCTTTTCTGGCAATCATCTAGTGCTGAAAACTAACAATATAAAGTAGATTTGAGCAGATGTTTTTGGTTCCAAGCTTCAAAACAGAAGTTGAGGCCAAAACGCTCTTTTCACAGTGAGATAATGCCATTTTGGCCTCTGGAGTTGTAACAGACAAACCATTAATGATACAGCCATGATCTTTTCTGGCAATCATCTAGAGCTGAAAACGAACAATATAAAGTAGATTTGAGCAGATGTTTTTGGTTCCAAGCTTCAAAACAGAAGTTGAGGCCAAAACGCTCTTTTCACAGTGAGATAATGCCATTTTGGCCTCTGGAGTTGTAACAGACAAACCATTAATGATACAGCCATGATCTTTTCTGGCAATCATCTAGTGCTGAAAACTAACAATATAAAGTAGATTTGAGCAGATGTTTTTGGTTCCAAGCTTCAAAACAGAAGTTGAGGCCAAAACGCTCTTTTCACAGTGAGATAATGCCATTTTGGCCTCTGGAGTTGTAACAGACAAACCATTAATGATACAGCCATGATCTTTTCTGGCAATCATCTAGAGCTGAAAACTAACAATATAAAGTAGATTTGAGCAGATGTTTTTGGTTACAAGCTTCAAAACAGAAGGTTGAGGCCAAAACGCTCTTTTCACAGTGAGATAATGCCATTTTGGCCTCTGGAGTTGTAACAGACAAACCATTAATGATACAGCCATGATCTTTTCTGGCAATCATCTAGAGCTGAAAACTAACAATATAAAGTAGATTTGAGCAGATGTTTATGGTTCCAAGCTTCAAAACAGAAGTTGAGGCCAAAACGCTCATTTCACAGTGAGATAATGCCATTTTGGCCTCTGGAGTTGTAACAGACAAACCATTAATGATACAGCCATGATCTTTTCTGGCAATCATCTAGTGCTGAAAACTAACAATATAAAGTAGATTTGAACAGATGTTTTTGGTTCCAAGCTTCAAAACAGAAGTTGAGGCCAAAACGCTCTTTTCACAGTGAGATAATGCCATTTTGGCCTCTGGAGTTGTAACAGACAAACCATTAATGATACAGCCATGATCTTTTCTGGCAATCATCTAGAGCTGAAAACTAACAATATAAAGTAGATTTGAGCAGATGTTTTTGGTTCCAAGCTTCAAAACAGAAGTTGAGGCCAAAACGCTCTTTTCACAGTGAGATAATGCCATTTTGGCCTCTGGAGTTGTAACAGACAAACCATTAATGATACAGCCATGATCTTTTCTGGCAATCATCTAGAGCTGAAAACTAACAATATAAAGTAGATTTGAGCAGATGTTTTTGGTTACAAGCTTCAAAACAGAAGGTTGAGGCCAAAACGCTCTTTTCACAGTGAGATAGTGCCATTTTGGCCTCTGGAGTTGTAACAGACAAACCATTAATGATACAGCCATGATCTTTTCTGGCAATCATCTAGAGCTGAAAACTAACAATATAAAGTAGATTTGAGCAGATGTTTTTGCTTCCAAGCTTCAAATCAGAAGTTGAGGCCAAAACGCTCATTTCACAGTGAGATAATGCCATTTTGGCCTCTGGAGTTGTAACAGACAAACCATTAATGATACAGCCATGATCTTTTCTGGCAATCATCTAGAGCTGAAAACTAACAATATAAAGTAGATTTGAGCAGATGTTTATGGTTCCAAGCTTCAAAACAGAAGTTGAGGCCAAAACGCTCATTTCACAGTGAGATAATGCCATTTTGGCCTCTGGAGTTGTAACAGACAAACCATTAATGATACAGCCATGATCTTTTCTGGCAATCATCTAGTGCTGAAAACTAACAATATAAAGTAGATTTGAGCAGATGTTTTTGGTTCCAAGCTTCAAAACAGAAGTTGAGGCCAAAACGCTCTTTTCACAGTGAGATAATGCCATTTTGGCCTCTGGAGTTGTAACAGACAAACCATTAATGATACAGCCATGATCTTTTCTGGCAATCATCTAGAGCTGAAAACTAACAATATAAAGTAGATTTGAGCAGATGTTTTTGGTTACCAGCTTCAAAACAGAAGGTTGAGGCCAAAACGCTCTTTTCACAGTGAGATAGTGCCATTTTGGCCTCTGGAGTTGTAACAGACAAACCATTAATGATACAGCCATGATCTTTTCTGGCAATCATCTAGAGCTGAAAACTAACAATATAAAGTAGATTTGAGCAGATGTTTTTGCTTCCAAGCTTCAAATCAGAAGTTGAGGCCAAAACGCTCATTTCACAGTGAGATAATGCCATTTTGGCCTCTGGAGTTGTAACAGACAAACCATTAATGATACAGCCATGATCTTTTCTGGCAATCATCTAGAGCTGAAAACTAACAATATAAAGTAGATTTGAGCAGATGTTTATGGTTCCAAGCTTCAAAACAGAAGTTGAGGCCAAAACGCTCATTTCACAGTGAGATAATGCCATTTTGGCCTCTGGAGTTGTAACAGACAAACCATTAATGATACAGCCATGATCTTTTCTGGCAATCATCTAGTGCTGAAAACTAACAATATAAAGTAGATTTGAGCAGATGTTTTTGGTTCCAAGCTTCAAAACAGAAGTTGAGGCCAAAACGCTCTTTTCACAGTGAGATAATGCCATTTTGGCCTCTGGAGTTGTAACAGACAAACCATTAATGATACAGCCATGATCTTTTCTGGCAATCATCTAGTGCTGAAAACTAACAATATAAAGTAGATTTGAGCAGATGTTTTTGGTTACAAGCTTCAAAACAGAAGGTTGAGGCCAAAACGCTCTTTTCACAGTGAGATAATGCCATTTTGGCCTCTGGAGTTGTAACAGACAAACCATTAATGATACAGCCATGATCTTTTCTGGCAATCATCTAGAGCTGAAAACTAACAATATAAAGTAGATTTGAGCAGATGTTTATGGTTCCAAGCTTCAAAACAGAAGTTGAGGCCAAAACGCTCATTTCACAGTGAGATAATGCCATTTTGGCCTCTGGAGTTGTAACAGACAAACCATTAATGATACAGCCATGATCTTTTCTGGCAATCATCTAGTGCTGAAAACTAACAATATAAAGTAGATTTGAGCAGATGTTTTTGGTTCCAAGCTTCAAAACAGAAGTTGAGGCCAAAACGCTCTTTTCACAGTGAGATAATGCCATTTTGGCCTCTGGAGTTGTAACAGACAAACCATTAATGATACAGCCATGATCTTTTCTGGCAATCATCTAGAGCTGAAAACTAACAATATAAAGTAGATTTGAGCAGATGTTTTTGGTTACAAGCTTCAAAACAGAAGGTTGAGGCCAAAACGCTCTTTTCACAGTGAGATAATGCCATTTTGGCCTCTGGAGTTGTAACAGACAAACCATTAATGATACAGCCATGATCTTTTCTGGCAATCATCTAGAGCTGAAAACTAACAATATAAAGTAGATTTGAGCAGATGTTTATGGTTCCAAGCTTCAAAACAGAAGTTGAGGCCAAAACGCTCATTTCACAGTGAGATAATGCCATTTTGGCCTCTGGAGTTGTAACAGACAAACCATTAATGATACAGCCATGATCTTTTCTGGCAATCATCTAGTGCTGAAAACTAACAATATAAAGTAGATTTGAGCAGATGTTTTTGGTTCCAAGCTTCAAAACAGAAGTTGAGGCCAAAACGCTCTTTTCACAGTGAGATAATGCCATTTTGGCCTCTGGAGTTGTAACAGACAAACCATTAATGATACAGCCATGATCTTTTCTGGCAATCATCTAGAGCTGAAAACTAACAATATAAAGTAGATTTGAGCAATTGTTTTTGGTTACAAGCTTCAAAACAGAAGGTTGAGGCCAAAACGCTCTTTTCACAGTGAGATAATGCCATTTTGGCCTCTGGAGTTGTAACAGACAAACCATTAATGATACAGCCATGATCTTTTCTGGCAATCATCTAGAGCTGAAAACTAACAATATAAAGTAGATTTGAGCAGATGTTTATGGTTCCAAGCTTCAAAACAGAAGTTGAGGCCAAAACGCTCATTTCACAGTGAGATAATGCCATTTTGGCCTCTGGAGTTGTAACAGACAAACCATTAATGATACAGCCATGATCTTTTCTGGCAATCATCTAGTGCTGAAAACTAACAATATAAAGTAGATTTGAGCAGATGTTTTTGGTTCCAAGCTTCAAAACAGAAGTTGAGGCCAAAACGCTCTTTTCACAGTGAGATAATGCCATTTTGGCCTCTGGAGTTGTAACAGACAAACCATTAATGATACAGCCATGATCTTTTCTGGCAATCATCTAGAGCTGAAAACTAACAATATAAAGTAGATTTGAGCAGATGTTTTTGGTTACAAGCTTCAAAACAGAAGGTTGAGGCCAAAACGCTCTTTTCACAGTGAGATAATGCCATTTTGGCCTCTGGAGTTGTAACAGACAAACCATTAATGATACAGCCATGATCTTTTCTGGCAATCATCTAGAGCTGAAAACTAACAATATAAAGTATATTTGAGCAGATGTTTATGGTTCCAAGCTTCAAAACAGAAGTTGAGGCCAAAACGCTCATTTCACAGTGAGATAATGCCATTTTGGCCTCTGGAGTTGTAACAGACAAACCATTAATGATACAGCCATGATCTTTTCTGGCAATCATCTAGTGCTGAAAACTAACAATATAAAGTAGATTTGAGCAGATGTTTTTGGTTCCAAGCTTCAAAACAGAAGTTGAGGCCAAAACGCTCTTTTCACAGTGAGATAATGCCATTTTGGCCTCTGGAGTTGTAACAGACAAACCATTAATGATACAGCCATGATCTTTTCTGGCAATCATCTAGTGCTGAAAACTAACAATATAAAGTAGATTTGAGCAGATGTTTTTGGTTCCAAGCTTCAAAACAGAAGTTGAGGCCAAAACGCTCTTTTCACAGTGAGATAATGCCATTTTGGCCTCTGGAGTTGTAACAGACAAACCATTAATGATACAGCCATGATCTTTTCTGGCAATCATCTAGAGCTGAAAACGAACAATATAAAGTAGATTTGAGCAGATGTTTTTGGTTCCAAGCTTCAAAACAGAAGTTGAGGCCAAAACGCTCTTTTCACAGTGAGATAATGCCATTTTGGCCTCTGGAGTTGTAACAGACAAACCATTAATGATACAGCCATGATCTTTTCTGGCAATCATCTAGTGCTGAAAACTAACAATATAAAGTAGATTTGAGCAGATGTTTTTGGTTCCAAGCTTCAAAACAGAAGTTGAGGCCAAAACGCTCTTTTCACAGTGAGATAATGCCATTTTGGCCTCTGGAGTTGTAACAGACAAACCATTAATGATACAGCCATGATCTTTTCTGGCAATCATCTAGTGCTGAAAACTAACAATATAAAGTAGATTTGAGCAGATGTTTATGGTTCCAAGCTTCAAAACAGAAGTTGAGGCCAAAACGCTCATTTCACAGTGAGATAATGCCATTTTGGCCTCTGGAGTTGTAACAGACAAACCATTAATGATACAGCCATGATCTTTTCTGGCAATCATCTAGTGCTGAAAACTAACAATATAAAGTAGATTTGAGCAGATGTTTTTGGTTCCAAGCTTCAAAACAGAAGTTGAGGCCAAAACGCTCTTTTCACAGTGAGATAATGCCATTTTGGCCTCTGGAGTTGTAACAGACAAACCATTAATGATACAGCCATGATCTTTTCTGGCAATCATCTAGTGCTGAAAACTAACAATATAAAGTAGATTTGAGCAGATGTTTTTGGTTCCAAGCTTCAAAACAGAAGTTGAGGCCAAAACGCTCTTTTCACAGTGAGATAATGCCATTTTGGCCTCTGGAGTTGTAACAGACAAACCATTAATGATACAGCCATGATCTTTTCTGGCAATCATCTAGAGCTGAAAACGAACAATATAAAGTAGATTTGAGCAGATGTTTTTGGTTCCAAGCTTCAAAACAGAAGTTGAGGCCAAAACGCTCTTTTCACAGTGAGATAATGCCATTTTGGCCTCTGGAGTTGTAACAGACAAACCATTAATGATACAGCCATGATCTTTTCTGGCAATCATCTAGTGCTGATAACTAACAATATAAAGTAGATTTGAGCAGATGTTTTTGGTTCCAAGCTTCAAAACAGAAGTTGAGGCCAAAACGCTCTTTTCACAGTGAGATAATGCCATTTTGGCCTCTGGAGTTGTAACAGACAAACCATTAATGATACAGCCATGATCTTTTCTGGCAATCATCTAGAGCTGAAAACTAACAATATAAAGTAGATTTGAGCAGATGTTTTTGGTTACAAGCTTCAAAACAGAAGGTTGAGGCCAAAACGCTCTTTTCACAGTGAGATAATGCCATTTTGGCCTCTGGAGTTGTAACAGACAAACCATTAATGATACAGCCATGATCTTTTCTGGCAATCATCTAGAGCTGAAAACTAACAATATAAAGTAGATTTGAGCAGATGTTTATGGTTCCAAGCTTCAAAACAGAAGTTGAGGCCAAAACGCTCATTTCACAGTGAGATAATGCCATTTTGGCCTCTGGAGTTGTAACAGACAAACCATTAATGATACAGCCATGATCTTTTCTGGCAATCATCTAGTGCTGAAAACTAACAATATAAAGTAGATTTGAGCAGATGTTTTTGGTTCCAAGCTTCAAAACAGAAGTTGAGGCCAAAACGCTCTTTTCACAGTGAGATAATGCCATTTTGGCCTCTGGAGTTGTAACAGACAAACCATTAATGATACAGCCATGATCTTTTCTGGCAATCATCTAGAGCTGAAAACTAACAATATAAAGTAGATTTGAGCAGATGTTTTTGGTTACCAGCTTCAAAACAGAAGGTTGAGGCCAAAACGCTCTTTTCACAGTGAGATAGTGCCATTTTGGCCTCTGGAGTTGTAACAGACAAACCATTAATGATACAGCCATGATCTTTTCTGGCAATCATCTAGAGCTGAAAACTAACAATATAAAGTAGATTTGAGCAGATGTTTTTGCTTCCAAGCTTCAAATCAGAAGTTGAGGCCAAAACGCTCATTTCACAGTGAGATAATGCCATTTTGGCCTCTGGAGTTGTAACAGACAAACCATTAATGATACAGCCATGATCTTTTCTGGCAATCATCTAGAGCTGAAAACTAACAATATAAAGTAGATTTGAGCAGATGTTTATGGTTCCAAGCTTCAAAACAGAAGTTGAGGCCAAAACGCTCATTTCACAGTGAGATAATGCCATTTTGGCCTCTGGAGTTGTAACAGACAAACCATTAATGATACAGCCATGATCTTTTCTGGCAATCATCTAGTGCTGAAAACTAACAATATAAAGTAGATTTGAGCAGATGTTTTTGGTTCCAAGCTTCAAAACAGAAGTTGAGGCCAAAACGCTCTTTTCACAGTGAGATAATGCCATTTTGGCCTCTGGAGTTGTAACAGACAAACCATTAATGATACAGCCATGATCTTTTCTGGCAATCATCTAGTGCTGAAAACTAACAATATAAAGTAGATTTGAGCAGATGTTTTTGGTTACAAGCTTCAAAACAGAAGGTTGAGGCCAAAACGCTCTTTTCACAGTGAGATAATGCCATTTTGGCCTCTGGAGTTGTAACAGACAAACCATTAATGATACAGCCATGATCTTTTCTGGCAATCATCTAGAGCTGAAAACTAACAATATAAAGTAGATTTGAGCAGATGTTTATGGTTCCAAGCTTCAAAACAGAAGTTGAGGCCAAAACGCTCATTTCACAGTGAGATAATGCCATTTTGGCCTCTGGAGTTGTAACAGACAAACCATTAATGATACAGCCATGATCTTTTCTGGCAATCATCTAGTGCTGAAAACTAACAATATAAAGTAGATTTGAGCAGATGTTTTTGGTTCCAAGCTTCAAAACAGAAGTTGAGGCCAAAACGCTCTTTTCACAGTGAGATAATGCCATTTTGGCCTCTGGAGTTGTAACAGACAAACCATTAATGATACAGCCATGATCTTTTCTGGCAATCATCTAGAGCTGAAAACTAACAATATAAAGTAGATTTGAGCAGATGTTTTTGGTTACAAGCTTCAAAACAGAAGGTTGAGGCCAAAACGCTCTTTTCACAGTGAGATAATGCCATTTTGGCCTCTGGAGTTGTAACAGACAAACCATTAATGATACAGCCATGATCTTTTCTGGCAATCATCTAGAGCTGAAAACTAACAATATAAAGTAGATTTGAGCAGATGTTTATGGTTCCAAGCTTCAAAACAGAAGTTGAGGCCAAAACGCTCATTTCACAGTGAGATAATGCCATTTTGGCCTCTGGAGTTGTAACAGACAAACCATTAATGATACAGCCATGATCTTTTCTGGCAATCATCTAGTGCTGAAAACTAACAATATAAAGTAGATTTGAGCAGATGTTTTTGGTTCCAAGCTTCAAAACAGAAGTTGAGGCCAAAACGCTCTTTTCACAGTGAGATAATGCCATTTTGGCCTCTGGAGTTGTAACAGACAAACCATTAATGATACAGCCATGATCTTTTCTGGCAATCATCTAGAGCTGAAAACTAACAATATAAAGTAGATTTGAGCAATTGTTTTTGGTTACAAGCTTCAAAACAGAAGGTTGAGGCCAAAACGCTCTTTTCACAGTGAGATAATGCCATTTTGGCCTCTGGAGTTGTAACAGACAAACCATTAATGATACAGCCATGATCTTTTCTGGCAATCATCTAGAGCTGAAAACTAACAATATAAAGTAGATTTGAGCAGATGTTTATGGTTCCAAGCTTCAAAACAGAAGTTGAGGCCAAAACGCTCATTTCACAGTGAGATAATGCCATTTTGGCCTCTGGAGTTGTAACAGACAAACCATTAATGATACAGCCATGATCTTTTCTGGCAATCATCTAGTGCTGAAAACTAACAATATAAAGTAGATTTGAGCAGATGTTTTTGGTTCCAAGCTTCAAAACAGAAGTTGAGGCCAAAACGCTCTTTTCACAGTGAGATAATGCCATTTTGGCCTCTGGAGTTGTAACAGACAAACCATTAATGATACAGCCATGATCTTTTCTGGCAATCATCTAGAGCTGAAAACTAACAATATAAAGTAGATTTGAGCAGATGTTTTTGGTTACAAGCTTCAAAACAGAAGGTTGAGGCCAAAACGCTCTTTTCACAGTGAGATAATGCCATTTTGGCCTCTGGAGTTGTAACAGACAAACCATTAATGATACAGCCATGATCTTTTCTGGCAATCATCTAGAGCTGAAAACTAACAATATAAAGTATATTTGAGCAGATGTTTATGGTTCCAAGCTTCAAAACAGAAGTTGAGGCCAAAACGCTCATTTCACAGTGAGATAATGCCATTTTGGCCTCTGGAGTTGTAACAGACAAACCATTAATGATACAGCCATGATCTTTTCTGGCAATCATCTAGTGCTGAAAACTAACAATATAAAGTAGATTTGAGCAGATGTTTTTGGTTCCAAGCTTCAAAACAGAAGTTGAGGCCAAAACGCTCTTTTCACAGTGAGATAATGCCATTTTGGCCTCTGGAGTTGTAACAGACAAACCATTAATGATACAGCCATGATCTTTTCTGGCAATCATCTAGTGCTGAAAACTAACAATATAAAGTAGATTTGAGCAGATGTTTTTGGTTCCAAGCTTCAAAACAGAAGTTGAGGCCAAAACGCTCTTTTCACAGTGAGATAATGCCATTTTGGCCTCTGGAGTTGTAACAGACAAACCATTAATGATACAGCCATGATCTTTTCTGGCAATCATCTAGAGCTGAAAACGAACAATATAAAGTAGATTTGAGCAGATGTTTTTGGTTCCAAGCTTCAAAACAGAAGTTGAGGCCAAAACGCTCTTTTCACAGTGAGATAATGCCATTTTGGCCTCTGGAGTTGTAACAGACAAACCATTAATGATACAGCCATGATCTTTTCTGGCAATCATCTAGTGCTGAAAACTAACAATATAAAGTAGATTTGAGCAGATGTTTTTGGTTCCAAGCTTCAAAACAGAAGTTGAGGCCAAAACGCTCTTTTCACAGTGAGATAATGCCATTTTGGCCTCTGGAGTTGTAACAGACAAACCATTAATGATACAGCCATGATCTTTTCTGGCAATCATCTAGTGCTGAAAACTAACAATATAAAGTAGATTTGAGCAGATGTTTATGGTTCCAAGCTTCAAAACAGAAGTTGAGGCCAAAACGCTCATTTCACAGTGAGATAATGCCATTTTGGCCTCTGGAGTTGTAACAGACAAACCATTAATGATACAGCCATGATCTTTTCTGGCAATCATCTAGTGCTGAAAACTAACAATATAAAGTAGATTTGAGCAGATGTTTTTGGTTCCAAGCTTCAAAACAGAAGTTGAGGCCAAAACGCTCTTTTCACAGTGAGATAATGCCATTTTGGCCTCTGGAGTTGTAACAGACAAACCATTAATGATACAGCCATGATCTTTTCTGGCAATCATCTAGTGCTGAAAACTAACAATATAAAGTAGATTTGAGCAGATGTTTTTGGTTCCAAGCTTCAAAACAGAAGTTGAGGCCAAAACGCTCTTTTCACAGTGAGATAATGCCATTTTGGCCTCTGGAGTTGTAACAGACAAACCATTAATGATACAGCCATGATCTTTTCTGGCAATCATCTAGAGCTGAAAACGAACAATATAAAGTAGATTTGAGCAGATGTTTTTGGTTCCAAGCTTCAAAACAGAAGTTGAGGCCAAAACGCTCTTTTCACAGTGAGATAATGCCATTTTGGCCTCTGGAGTTGTAACAGACAAACCATTAATGATACAGCCATGATCTTTTCTGGCAATCATCTAGTGCTGATAACTAACAATATAAAGTAGATTTGAGCAGATGTTTTTGGTTCCAAGCTTCAAAACAGAAGTTGAGGCCAAAACGCTCTTTTCACAGTGAGATAATGCCATTTTGGCCTCTGGAGTTGTAACAGACAAACCATTAATGATACAGCCATGATCTTTTCTGGCAATCATCTAGAGCTGAAAACTAACAATATAAAGTAGATTTGAGCAGATGTTTTTGGTTACAAGCTTCAAAACAGAAGGTTGAGGCCAAAACGCTCTTTTCACAGTGAGATAATGCCATTTTGGCCTCTGGAGTTGTAACAGACAAACCATTAATGATACAGCCATGATCTTTTCTGGCAATCATCTAGAGCTGAAAACTAACAATATAAAGTAGATTTGAGCAGATGTTTATGGTTCCAAGCTTCAAAACAGAAGTTGAGGCCAAAACGCTCATTTCACAGTGAGATAATGCCATTTTGGCCTCTGGAGTTGTAACAGACAAACCATTAATGATACAGCCATGATCTTTTCTGGCAATCATCTAGTGCTGAAAACTAACAATATAAAGTAGATTTGAGGAGATGTTTTTGGTTCCAAGCTTCAAAACAGAAGTTGAGGCCAAAACGCTCTTTTCACAGTGAGATAATGCCATTTTGGCCTCTGGAGTTGTAACAGACAAACCATTAATGATACAGCCATGATCTTTTCTGGCAATCATCTAGAGCTGAAAACTAACAATATAAAGTAGATTTGAGCAATTGTTTTTGGTTACAAGCTTCAAAACAGAAGGTTGAGGCCAAAACGCTCTTTTCACAGTGAGATAATGCCATTTTGGCCTCTGGAGTTGTAACAGACAAACCATTAATGATACAGCCATGATCTTTTCTGGCAATCATCTAGAGCTGAAAACTAACAATATAAAGTAGATTTGAGCAGATGTTTATGGTTCCAAGCTTCAAAACAGAAGTTGAGGCCAAAACGCTCATTTCACAGTGAGATAATGCCATTTTGGCCTCTGGAGTTGTAACAGACAAACCATTAATGATACAGCCATGATCTTTTCTGGCAATCATCTAGTGCTGAAAACTAACAATATAAAGTAGATTTGAGCAGATGTTTTTGGTTCCAAGCTTCAAAACAGAAGTTGAGGCCAAAACGCTCTTTTCACAGTGAGATAATGCCATTTTGGCCTCTGGAGTTGTAACAGACAAACCATTAATGATACAGCCATGATCTTTTCTGGCAATCATCTAGAGCTGAAAACTAACAATATAAAGTAGATTTGAGCAGATGTTTTTGGTTACAAGCTTCAAAACAGAAGGTTGAGGCCAAAACGCTCTTTTCACAGTGAGATAATGCCATTTTGGCCTCTGGAGTTGTAACAGACAAACCATTAATGATACAGCCATGATCTTTTCTGGCAATCATCTAGAGCTGAAAACTAACAATATAAAGTATATTTGAGCAGATGTTTATGGTTCCAAGCTTCAAAACAGAAGTTGAGGCCAAAACGCTCATTTCACAGTGAGATAATGCCATTTTGGCCTCTGGAGTTGTAACAGACAAACCATTAATGATACAGCCATGATCTTTTCTGGCAATCATCTAGTGCTGAAAACTAACAATATAAAGTAGATTTGAGCAGATGTTTTTGGTTCCAAGCTTCAAAACAGAAGTTGAGGCCAAAACGCTCTTTTCACAGTGAGATAATGCCATTTTGGCCTCTGGAGTTGTAACAGACAAACCATTAATGATACAGCCATGATCTTTTCTGGCAATCATCTAGTGCTGAAAACTAACAATATAAAGTAGATTTGAGCAGATGTTTTTGGTTCCAAGCTTCAAAACAGAAGTTGAGGCCAAAACGCTCTTTTCACAGTGAGATAATGCCATTTTGGCCTCTGGAGTTGTAACAGACAAACCATTAATGATACAGCCATGATCTTTTCTGGCAATCATCTAGAGCTGAAAACGAACAATATAAAGTAGATTTGAGCAGATGTTTTTGGTTCCAAGCTTCAAAACAGAAGTTGAGGCCAAAACGCTCTTTTCACAGTGAGATAATGCCATTTTGGCCTCTGGAGTTGTAACAGACAAACCATTAATGATACAGCCATGATCTTTTCTGGCAATCATCTAGTGCTGAAAACTAACAATATAAAGTAGATTTGAGCAGATGTTTTTGGTTCCAAGCTTCAAAACAGAAGTTGAGGCCAAAACGCTCTTTTCACAGTGAGATAATGCCATTTTGGCCTCTGGAGTTGTAACAGACAAACCATTAATGATACAGCCATGATCTTTTCTGGCAATCATCTAGAGCTGAAAACTAACAATATAAAGTAGATTTGAGCAGATGTTTATGGTTCCAAGCTTCAAAACAGAAGTTGAGGCCAAAACGCTCATTTCACAGTGAGATAATGCCATTTTGGCCTCTGGAGTTGTAACAGACAAACCATTAATGATACAGCCATGATCTTTTCTGGCAATCATCTAGTGCTGAAAACTAACAATATAAAGTAGATTTGAGCAGATGTTTTTGGTTCCAAGCTTCAAAACAGAAGTTGAGGCCAAAACGCTCTTTTCACAGTGAGATAATGCCATTTTGGCCTCTGGAGTTGTAACAGACAAACCATTAATGATACAGCCATGATCTTTTCTGGCAATCATCTAGTGCTGAAAACTAACAATATAAAGTAGATTTGAGCAGATGTTTTTGGTTCCAAGCTTCAAAACAGAAGTTGAGGCCAAAACGCTCTTTTCACAGTGAGATAATGCCATTTTGGCCTCTGGAGTTGTAACAGACAAACCATTAATGATACAGCCATGATCTTTTCTGGCAATCATCTAGAGCTGAAAACGAACAATATAAAGTAGATTTGAGCAGATGTTTTTGGTTCCAAGCTTCAAAACAGAAGTTGAGGCCAAAACGCTCTTTTCACAGTGAGATAATGCCATTTTGGCCTCTGGAGTTGTAACAGACAAATCATTAATGATACAGCCATGATCTTTTCTGGCAATCATCTAGTGCTGATAACTAACAATATAAAGTAGATTTGAGCAGATGTTTTTGGTTCCAAGCTTCAAAACAGAAGTTGAGGCCAAAACGCTCTTTTCACAGTGAGATAATGCCATTTTGGCCTCTGGAGTTGTAACAGACAAACCATTAATGATACAGCCATGATCTTTTCTGGCAATCATCTAGAGCTGAAAACTAACAATATAAAGTAGATTTGAGCAGATGTTTTTGGTTACAAGCTTCAAAACAGAAGGTTGAGGCCAAAACGCTCTTTTCACAGTGAGATAATGCCATTTTGGCCTCTGGAGTTGTAACAGACAAACCATTAATGATACAGCCATGATCTTTTCTGGCAATCATCTAGAGCTGAAAACTAACAATATAAAGTAGATTTGAGCAGATGTTTATGGTTCCAAGCTTCAAAACAGAAGGTTGAGGCCAAAACGCTCATTTCACAGTGAGATAATGCCATTTTGGCCTCTGGAGTTGTAACAGACAAACCATTAATGATACAGCCATGATCTTTTCTGGCAATCATCTAGTGCTGAAAACTAACAATATAAAGTAGATTTGAGCAGATGTTTTTGGTTCCAAGCTTCAAAACAGAAGTTGAGGCCAAAACGCTCTTTTCACAGTGAGATAATGCCATTTTGGCCTCTGGAGTTGTAACAGACAAACCATTAATGATACAGCCATGATCTTTTCTGGCAATCATCTAGTGCTGAAAACTAACAATATAAAGTAGATTTGAACAGATGTTTTTGGTTCCAAGCTTCAAAACAGAAGTTGAGGCCAAAACGCTCTTTTCACAGTGAGATAATGCCATTTTGGCCTCTGGAGTTGTAACAGACAAACCATTAATGATACAGCCATGATCTTTTCTGGCAATCATCTAGAGCTGAAAACTAACAATATAAAGTAGATTTGAGCAGATGTTTTTGGTTCCAAGCTTCAAAACAGAAGTTGAGGCCAAAACGCTCTTTTCACAGTGAGATAATGCCATTTTGGCCTCTGGAGTTGTAACAGACAAACCATTAATGATACAGCCATGATCTTTTCTGGCAATCATCTAGAGCTGAAAACTAACAATATAAAGTAGATTTGAGCAGATGTTTTTGGTTACAAGCTTCAAAACAGAAGGTTGAGGCCAAAACGCTCTTTTCACAGTGAGATAGTGCCATTTTGGCCTCTGGAGTTGTAACAGACAAACCATTAATGATACAGCCATGATCTTTTCTGGCAATCATCTAGAGCTGAAAACTAACAATATAAAGTAGATTTGAGCAGATGTTTTTGCTTCCAAGCTTCAAATCAGAAGTTGAGGCCAAAACGCTCATTTCACAGTGAGATAATGCCATTTTGGCCTCTGGAGTTGTAACAGACAAACCATTAATGATACAGCCATGATCTTTTCTGGCAATCATCTAGAGCTGAAAACTAACAATATAAAGTAGATTTGAGCAGATGTTTATGGTTCCAAGCTTCAAAACAGAAGTTGAGGCCAAAACGCTCATTTCACAGTGAGATAATGCCATTTTGGCCTTTAGAGTTGTAACAGACAAACCATTAATGATACAGCCATGATCTTTTCTGGCAATCATCTAGTGCTGAAAACTAACAATATAAAGTAGATTTGAGCAGATGTTTTTGGTTCCAAGCTTCAAAACAGAAGTTGAGGCCAAAACGCTCTTTTCACAGTGAGATAATGCCATTTTGGCCTCTGGAGTTGTAACAGACAAACCATTAATGATACAGCCATGATCTTTTCTGGCAATCATCTAGTGCTGAAAACTAACAATATAAAGTAGATTTGAGCAGATGTTTTTGGTTCCAAGCTTCAAAACAGAAGTTGAGGCCAAAACGCTCTTTTCACAGTGAGATAATGCCATTTTGGCCTCTGGAGTTGTAACAGACAAACCATTAATGATACAGCCATGATCTTTTCTGGCAATCATCTAGTGCTGAAAACTAACAATATAAAGTAGATTTGAGCAGATGTTTTTGGTTCCAAGCTTCAAAACAGAAGTTGAGGCCAAAACGCTCTTTTCACAGTGAGATAATGCCATTTTGGCCTCTGGAGTTGTAACAGACAAACCATTAATGATACAGCCATGATCTTTTCTGGCAATCATCTAGTGCTGAAAACTAACAATATAAAGTAGATTTGAGCAGATGTTTTTGGTTCCAAGCTTCAAAACAGAAGTTGAGGCCAAAACGCTCTTTTCACAGTGAGATAATGCCATTTTGGCCTCTGGAGTTGTAACAGACAAACCATTAATGATACAGCCATGATCTTTTCTGGCAATCATCTAGAGCTGAAAACTAACAATATAAAGTAGATTTGAGCAGATGTTTTTGGTTACAAGCTTCAAAACAGAAGGTTGAGGCCAAAACGCTCTTTTCACAGTGAGATAATGCCATTTTGGCCTCTGGAGTTGTAACAGACAAACCATTAATGATACAGCCATGATCTTTTCTGGCAATCATCTAGAGCTGAAAACTAACAATATAAAGTAGATTTGAGCAGATGTTTATGGTTCCAAGCTTCAAAACAGAAGTTGAGGCCAAAACGCTCATTTCACAGTGAGATAATGCCATTTTGGCCTCTGGAGTTGTAACAGACAAACCATTAATGATACAGCCATGATCTTTTCTGGCAATCATCTAGTGCTGAAAACTAACAATATAAAGTAGATTTGAGCAGATGTTTTTGGTTCCAAGCTTCAAAACAGAAGTTGAGGCCAAAACGCTCTTTTCACAGTGAGATAATGCCATTTTGGCCTCTGGAGTTGTAACAGACAAACCATTAATGATACAGCCATGATCTTTTCTGGCAATCATCTAGAGCTGAAAACTAACAATATAAAGTAGATTTGAGCAGATGTTTTTGGTTACAAGCTTCAAAACAGAAGGTTGAGGCCAAAACGCTCTTTTCACAGTGAGATAATGCCATTTTGGCCTCTGGAGTTGTAACAGACAAACCATTAATGATACAGCCATGATCTTTTCTGGCAATCATCTAGAGCTGAAAACTAACAATATAAAGTATATTTGAGCAGATGTTTATGGTTCCAAGCTTCAAAACAGAAGTTGAGGCCAAAACGCTCATTTCACAGTGAGATAATGCCATTTTGGCCTCTGGAGTTGTAACAGACAAACCATTAATGATACAGCCATGATCTTTTCTGGCAATCATCTAGTGCTGAAAACTAACAATATAAAGTAGATTTGAGCAGATGTTTTTGGTTCCAAGCTTCAAAACAGAAGTTGAGGCCAAAACGCTCTTTTCACAGTGAGATAATGCCATTTTGGCCTCTGGAGTTGTAACAGACAAACCATTAATGATACAGCCATGATCTTTTCTGGCAATCATCTAGTGCTGAAAACTAACAATATAAAGTAGATTTGAGCAGATGTTTTTGGTTCCAAGCTTCAAAACAGAAGTTGAGCCCAAAACGCTCTTTTCACAGTGAGATAATGCCATTTTGGCCTCTGGAGTTGTAACAGACAAACCATTAATGATACAGCCATGATCTTTTCTGGCAATCATCTAGAGCTGAAAACGAACAATATAAAGTAGATTTGAGCAGATGTTTTTGGTTCCAAGCTTCAAAACAGAAGTTGAGGCCAAAACGCTCTTTTCACAGTGAGATAATGCCATTTTGGCCTCTGGAGTTGTAACAGACAAACCATTAATGATACAGCCATGATCTTTTCTGGCAATCATCTAGTGCTGAAAACTAACAATATAAAGTAGATTTGAGCAGATGTTTTTGGTTCCAAGCTTCAAAACAGAAGTTGAGGCCAAAACGCTCTTTTCACAGTGAGATAATGCCATTTTGGCCTCTGGAGTTGTAACAGACAAACCATTAATGATACAGCCATGATCTTTTCTGGCAATCATCTAGAGCTGAAAACTAACAATATAAAGTAGATTTGAGCAGATGTTTATGGTTCCAAGCTTCAAAACAGAAGTTGAGGCCAAAACGCTCATTTCACAGTGAGATAATGCCATTTTGGCCTCTGGAGTTGTAACAGACAAACCATTAATGATACAGCCATGATCTTTTCTGGCAATCATCTAGTGCTGAAAACTAACAATATAAAGTATATTTGAGCAGATGTTTTTGGTTCCAAGCTTCAAAACAGAAGTTGAGGCCAAAACGCTCTTTTCACAGTGAGATAATGCCATTTTGGCCTCTGGAGTTGTAACAGACAAACCATTAATGATACAGCCATGATCTTTTCTGGCAATCATCTAGTGCTGAAAACTAACAATATAAAGTAGATTTGAGCAGATGTTTTTGGTTCCAAGCTTCAAAACAGAAGTTGAGGCCAAAACGCTCTTTTCACAGTGAGATAATGCCATTTTGGCCTCTGGAGTTGTAACAGACAAACCATTAATGATACAGCCATGATCTTTTCTGGCAATCATCTAGAGCTGAAAACGAACAATATAAAGTAGATTTGAGCAGATGTTTTTGGTTCCAAGCTTCAAAACAGAAGTTGAGGCCAAAACGCTCTTTTCACAGTGAGATAATGCCATTTTGGCCTCTGGAGTTGTAACAGACAAACCATTAATGATACAGCCATGATCTTTTCTGGCAATCATCTAGTGCTGAAAACTAACAATATAAAGTAGATTTGAGCAGATGTTTTTGGTTCCAAGCTTCAAAACAGAAGTTGAGGCCAAAACGCTCTTTTCACAGTGAGATAATGCCATTTTGGCCTCTGGAGTTGTAACAGACAAACCATTAATGATACAGCCATGATCTTTTCTGGCAATCATCTAGAGCTGAAAACTAACAATATAAAGTAGATTTGAGCAGATGTTTTTGGTTACAAGCTTCAAAACAGAAGGTTGAGGCCAAAACGCTCTTTTCACAGTGAGATAATGCCATTTTGGCCTCTGGAGTTGTAACAGACAAACCATTAATGATACAGCCATGATCTTTTCTGGCAATCATCTAGAGCTGAAAACTAACAATATAAAGTAGATTTGAGCAGATGTTTATGGTTCCAAGCTTCAAAACAGAAGTTGAGGCCAAAACGCTCATTTCACAGTGAGATAATGCCATTTTGGCCTCTGGAGTTGTAACAGACAAACCATTAATGATACAGCCATGATCTTTTCTGGCAATCATCTAGTGCTGAAAACTAACAATATAAAGTAGATTTGAACAGATGTTTTTGGTTCCAAGCTTCAAAACAGAAGTTGAGGCCAAAACGCTCTTTTCACAGTGAGATAATGCCATTTTGGCCTCTGGAGTTGTAACAGACAAACCATTAATGATACAGCCATGATCTTTTCTGGCAATCATCTAGTGCTGAAAACTAACAATATAAAGTAGATTTGAACAGATGTTTTTGGTTCCAAGCTTCAAAACAGAAGTTGAGGCCAAAACGCTCTTTTCACAGTGAGATAATGCCATTTTGGCCTCTGGAGTTGTAACAGACAAACCATTAATGATACAGCCATGATCTTTTCTGGCAATCATCTAGAGCTGAAAACTAACAATATAAAGTAGATTTGAGCAGATGTTTTTGGTTACAAGCTTCAAAACAGAAGGTTGAGGCCAAAACGCTCTTTTCACAGTGAGATAGTGCCATTTTGGCCTCTGGAGTTGTAACAGACAAACCATTAATGATACAGCCATGATCTTTTCTGGCAATCATCTAGAGCTGAAAACTAACAATATAAAGTAGATTTGAGCAGATGTTTTTGCTTCCAAGCTTCAAATCAGAAGTTGAGGCCAAAACGCTCATTTCACAGTGAGATAATGCCATTTTGGCCTCTGGAGTTGTAACAGACAAACCATTAATGATACAGCCATGATCTTTTCTGGCAATCATCTAGAGCTGAAAACTAACAATATAAAGTAGATTTGAGCAGATGTTTATGGTTCCAAGCTTCAAAACAGAAGTTGAGGCCAAAACGCTCATTTCACAGTGAGATAATGCCATTTTGGCCTTTGGAGTTGTAACAGACAAACCATTAATGATACAGCCATGATCTTTTCTGGCAATCATCTAGTGCTGAAAACTAACAATATAAAGTAGATTTGAGCAGATGTTTTTGGTTCCAAGCTTCAAAACAGAAGTTGAGGCCAAAACGCTCTTTTCACAGTGAGATAATGCCATTTTGGCCTCTGGAGTTGTAACAGACAAACCATTAATGATACAGCCATGATCTTTTCTGGCAATCATCTAGTGCTGAAAACTAACAATATAAAGTAGATTTGAGCAGATGTTTTTGGTTCCAAGCTTCAAAACAGAAGTTGAGGCCAAAACGCTCTTTTCACAGTGAGATAATGCCATTTTGGCCTCTGGAGTTGTAACAGACAAACCATTAATGATACAGCCATGATCTTTTCTGGCAATCATCTAGTGCTGAAAACTAACAATATAAAGTAGATTTGAGCAGATGTTTTTGGTTCCAAGCTTCAAAACAGAAGTTGAGGCCAAAACGCTCTTTTCACAGTGAGATAATGCCATTTTGGCCTCTGGAGTTGTAACAGACAAACCATTAATGATACAGCCATGATCTTTTCTGGCAATCATCTAGTGCTGAAAACTAACAATATAAAGTAGATTTGAGCAGATGTTTTTGGTTCCAAGCTTCAAAACAGAAGTTGAGGCCAAAACGCTCTTTTCACAGTGAGATAATGCCATTTTGGCCTCTGGAGTTGTAACAGACAAACCATTAATGATACAGCCATGATCTTTTCTGGCAATCATCTAGAGCTGAAAACTAACAATATAAAGTAGATTTGAGCAGATGTTTTTGGTTACAAGCTTCAAAACAGAAGGTTGAGGCCAAAACGCTCTTTTCACAGTGAGATAATGCCATTTTGGCCTCTGGAGTTGTAACAGACAAACCATTAATGATACAGCCATGATCTTTTCTGGCAATCATCTAGAGCTGAAAACTAACAATATAAAGTAGATTTGAGCAGATGTTTATGGTTCCAAGCTTCAAAACAGAAGTTGAGGCCAAAACGCTCATTTCACAGTGAGATAATGCCATTTTGGCCTCTGGAGTTGTAACAGACAAACCATTAATGATACAGCCATGATCTTTTCTGGCAATCATCTAGTGCTGAAAACTAACAATATAAAGTAGATTTGAGCAGATGTATTTGGTTCCAAGCTTCAAAACAGAAGTTGAGGCCAAAACGCTCTTTTCACAGTGAGATAATGCCATTTTGGCCTCTGGAGTTGTAACAGACAAACCATTAATGATACAGCCATGATCTTTTCTGGCAATCATCTAGTGCTGAAAACTAACAATATAAAGTAGATTTGAACAGATGTTTTTGGTTCCAAGCTTCAAAACAGAAGTTGAGGCCAAAACGCTCTTTTCACAGTGAGATAATGCCATTTTGGCCTCTGGAGTTGTAACAGACAAACCATTAATGATACAGCCATGATCTTTTCTGGCAATCATCTAGAGCTGAAAACTAACAATATAAAGTAGATTTGAGCAGATGTTTTTGGTTACAAGCTTCAAAACAGAAGGTTGAGGCCAAAACGCTCTTTTCACAGTGAGATAGTGCCATTTTGGCCTCTGGAGTTGTAACAGACAAACCATTAATGATACAGCCATGATCTTTTCTGGCAATCATCTAGAGCTGAAAACTAACAATATAAAGTAGATTTGAGCAGATGTTTTTGCTTCCAAGCTTCAAATCAGAAGTTGAGGCCAAAACGCTCATTTCACAGTGAGATAATGCCATTTTGGCCTCTGGAGTTGTAACAGACAAACCATTAATGATACAGCCATGATCTTTTCTGGCAATCATCTAGAGCTGAAAACTAACAATATAAAGTAGATTTGAGCAGATGTTTATGGTTCCAAGCTTCAAAACAGAAGTTGAGGCCAAAACGCTCATTTCACAGTGAGATAATGCCATTTTGGCCTTTGGAGTTGTAACAGACAAACCATTAATGATACAGCCATGATCTTTTCTGGCAATCATCTAGTGCTGAAAACTAACAATATAAAGTAGATTTGAGCAGATGTTTTTGGTTCCAAGCTTCAAAACAGAAGTTGAGGCCAAAACGCTCTTTTCACAGTGAGATAATGCCATTTTGGCCTCTGGAGTTGTAACAGACAAACCATTAATGATACAGCCATGATCTTTTCTGGCAATCATCTAGTGCTGAAAACTAACAATATAAAGTAGATTTGAGCAGATGTTTTTGGTTCCAAGCTTCAAAACAGAAGTTGAGGCCAAAACGCTCTTTTCACAGTGAGATAATGCCATTTTGGCCTCTGGAGTTGTAACAGACAAACCATTAATGATACAGCCATGATCTTTTCTGGCAATCATCTAGTGCTGAAAACTAACAATATAAAGTAGATTTGAGCAGATGTTTTTGGTTCCAAGCTTCAAAACAGAAGTTGAGGCCAAAACGCTCTTTTCACAGTGAGATAATGCCATTTTGGCCTCTGGAGTTGTAACAGACAAACCATTAATGATACAGCCATGATCTTTTCTGGCAATCATCTAGTGCTGAAAACTAACAATATAAAGTAGATTTGAGCAGATGTTTTTGGTTCCAAGCTTCAAAACAGAAGTTGAGGCCAAAACGCTCTTTTCACAGTGAGATAATGCCATTTTGGCCTCTGGAGTTGTAACAGACAAACCATTAATGATACAGCCATGATCTTTTCTGGCAATCATCTAGAGCTGAAAACTAACAATATAAAGTAGATTTGAGCAGATGTTTTTGGTTACAAGCTTCAAAACAGAAGGTTGAGGCCAAAACGCTCTTTTCACAGTGAGATAATGCCATTTTGGCCTCTGGAGTTGTAACAGACAAACCATTAATGATACAGCCATGATCTTTTCTGGCAATCATCTAGAGCTGAAAACTAACAATATAAAGTAGATTTGAGCAGATGTTTATGGTTCCAAGCTTCAAAACAGAAGTTGAGGCCAAAACGCTCATTTCACAGTGAGATAATGCCATTTTGGCCTCTGGAGTTGTAACAGACAAACCATTAATGATACAGCCATGATCTTTTCTGGCAATCATCTAGTGCTGAAAACTAACAATATAAAGTAGATTTGAGCAGATGTTTTTGGTTCCAAGCTTCAAAACAGAAGTTGAGGCCAAAACGCTCTTTTCACAGTGAGATAATGCCATTTTGGCCTCTGGAGTTGTAACAGACAAACCATTAATGATACAGCCATGATCTTTTCTGGCAATCATCTAGTGCTGAAAACTAACAATATAAAGTAGATTTGAACAGATGTTTTTGGTTCCAAGCTTCAAAACAGAAGTTGAGGCCAAAACGCTCTTTTCACAGTGAGATAATGCCATTTTGGCCTCTGGAGTTGTAACAGACAAACCATTAATGATACAGCCATGATCTTTTCTGGCAATCATCTAGAGCTGAAAACTAACAATATAAAGTAGATTTGAGCAGATGTTTTTGGTTCCAAGCTTCAAAACAGAAGTTGAGGCCAAAACGCTCTTTTCACAGTGAGATAATGCCATTTTGGCCTCTGGAGTTGTAACAGACAAACCATTAATGATACAGCCATGATCTTTTCTGGCAATCATCTAGAGCTGAAAACTAACAATATAAAGTAGATTTGAGCAGATGTTTTTGGTTACAAGCTTCAAAACAGAAGGTTGAGGCCAAAACGCTCTTTTCACAGTGAGATAGTGCCATTTTGGCCTCTGGAGTTGTAACAGACAAACCATTAATGATACAGCCATGATCTTTTCTGGCAATCATCTAGAGCTGAAAACTAACAATATAAAGTAGATTTGAGCAGATGTTTTTGCTTCCAAGCTTCAAATCAGAAGTTGAGGCCAAAACGCTCATTTCACAGTGAGATAATGCCATTTTGGCCTCTGGAGTTGTAACAGACAAACCATTAATGATACAGCCATGATCTTTTCTGGCAATCATCTAGAGCTGAAAACTAACAATATAAAGTAGATTTGAGCAGATGTTTATGGTTCCAAGCTTCAAAACAGAAGTTGAGGCCAAAACGCTCATTTCACAGTGAGATAATGCCATTTTGGCCTTTGGAGTTGTAACAGACAAACCATTAATGATACAGCCATGATCTTTTCTGGCAATCATCTAGTGCTGAAAACTAACAATATAAAGTAGATTTGAGCAGATGTTTTTGGTTCCAAGCTTCAAAACAGAAGTTGAGGCCAAAACGCTCTTTTCACAGTGAGATAATGCCATTTTGGCCTCTGGAGTTGTAACAGACAAACCATTAATGATACAGCCATGATCTTTTCTGGCAATCATCTAGTGCTGAAAACTAACAATATAAAGTAGATTTGAGCAGATGTTTTTGGTTCCAAGCTTCAAAACAGAAGTTGAGGCCAAAACGCTCTTTTCACAGTGAGATAATGCCATTTTGGCCTCTGGAGTTGTAACAGACAAACCATTAATGATACAGCCATGATCTTTTCTGGCAATCATCTAGTGCTGAAAACTAACAATATAAAGTAGATTTGAGCAGATGTTTTTGGTTCCAAGCTTCAAAACAGAAGTTGAGGCCAAAACGCTCTTTTCACAGTGAGATAATGCCATTTTGGCCTCTGGAGTTGTAACAGACAAACCATTAATGATACAGCCATGATCTTTTCTGGCAATCATCTAGTGCTGAAAACTAACAATATAAAGTAGATTTGAGCAGATGTTTTTGGTTCCAAGCTTCAAAACAGAAGTTGAGGCCAAAACGCTCTTTTCACAGTGAGATAATGCCATTTTGGCCTCTGGAGTTGTAACAGACAAACCATTAATGATACAGCCATGATCTTTTCTGGCAATCATCTAGAGCTGAAAACTAACAATATAAAGTAGATTTGAGCAGATGTTTTTGGTTACAAGCTTCAAAACAGAAGGTTGAGGCCAAAACGCTCTTTTCACAGTGAGATAATGCCATTTTGGCCTCTGGAGTTGTAACAGACAAACCATTAATGATACAGCCATGATCTTTTCTGGCAATCATCTAGAGCTGAAAACTAACAATATAAAGTAGATTTGAGCAGATGTTTATGGTTCCAAGCTTCAAAACAGAAGTTGAGGCCAAAACGCTCATTTCACAGTGAGATAATGCCATTTTGGCCTCTGGAGTTGTAACAGACAAACCATTAATGATACAGCCATGATCTTTTCTGGCAATCATCTAGTGCTGAAAACTAACAATATAAAGTAGATTTGAGCAGATGTTTTTGGTTCCAAGCTTCAAAACAGAAGTTGAGGCCAAAACGCTCTTTTCACAGTGAGATAATGCCATTTTGGCCTCTGGAGTTGTAACAGACAAACCATTAATGATACAGCCATGATCTTTTCTGGCAATCATCTAGAGCTGAAAACTAACAATATAAAGTAGATTTGAGCAGATGTTTTTGGTTACAAGCTTCAAAACAGAAGGTTGAGGCCAAAACGCTCTTTTCACAGTGAGATAATGCCATTTTGGCCTCTGGAGTTGTAACAGACAAACCATTAATGATACAGCCATGATCTTTTCTGGCAATCATCTAGAGCTGAAAACTAACAATATAAAGTATATTTGAGCAGATGTTTATGGTTCCAAGCTTCAAAACAGAAGTTGAGGCCAAAACGCTCATTTCACAGTGAGATAATGCCATTTTGGCCTCTGGAGTTGTAACAGACAAACCATTAATGATACAGCCATGATCTTTTCTGGCAATCATCTAGTGCTGAAAACTAACAATATAAAGTAGATTTGAGCAGATGTTTTTGGTTCCAAGCTTCAAAACAGAAGTTGAGGCCAAAACGCTCTTTTCACAGTGAGATAATGCCATTTTGGCCTCTGGAGTTGTAACAGACAAACCATTAATGATACAGCCATGATCTTTTCTGGCAATCATCTAGTGCTGAAAACTAACAATATAAAGTAGATTTGAGCAGATGTTTTTGGTTCCAAGCTTCAAAACAGAAGTTGAGGCCAAAACGCTCTTTTCACAGTGAGATAATGCCATTTTGGCCTCTGGAGTTGTAACAGACAAACCATTAATGATACAGCCATGATCTTTTCTGGCAATCATCTAGAGCTGAAAACGAACAATATAAAGTAGATTTGAGCAGATGTTTTTGGTTCCAAGCTTCAAAACAGAAGTTGAGGCCAAAACGCTCTTTTCACAGTGAGATAATGCCATTTTGGCCTCTGGAGTTGTAACAGACAAACCATTAATGATACAGCCATGATCTTTTCTGGCAATCATCTAGTGCTGAAAACTAACAATATAAAGTAGATTTGAGCAGATGTTTTTGGTTCCAAGCTTCAAAACAGAAGTTGAGGCCAAAACGCTCTTTTCACAGTGAGATAATGCCATTTTGGCCTCTGGAGTTGTAACAGACAAACCATTAATGATACAGCCATGATCTTTTCTGGCAATCATCTAGAGCTGAAAACTAACAATATAAAGTAGATTTGAGCAGATGTTTATGGTTCCAAGCTTCAAAACAGAAGTTGAGGCCAAAACGCTCATTTCACAGTGAGATAATGCCATTTTGGCCTCTGGAGTTGTAACAGACAAACCATTAATGATACAGCCATGATCTTTTCTGGCAATCATCTAGTGCTGAAAACTAACAATATAAAGTATATTTGAGCAGATGTTTTTGGTTCCAAGCTTCAAAACAGAAGTTGAGGCCAAAACGCTCTTTTCACAGTGAGATAATGCCATTTTGGCCTCTGGAGTTGTAACAGACAAACCATTAATGATACAGCCATGATCTTTTCTGGCAATCATCTAGTGCTGAAAACTAACAATATAAAGTAGATTTGAGCAGATGTTTTTGGTTCCAAGCTTCAAAACAGAAGTTGAGGCCAAAACGCTCTTTTCACAGTGAGATAATGCCATTTTGGCCTCTGGAGTTGTAACAGACAAACCATTAATGATACAGCCATGATCTTTTCTGGCAATCATCTAGAGCTGAAAACGAACAATATAAAGTAGATTTGAGCAGATGTTTTTGGTTCCAAGCTTCAAAACAGAAGTTGAGGCCAAAACGCTCTTTTCACAGTGAGATAATGCCATTTTGGCCTCTGGAGTTGTAACAGACAAACCATTAATGATACAGCCATGATCTTTTCTGGCAATCATCTAGTGCTGAAAACTAACAATATAAAGTAGATTTGAGCAGATGTTTTTGGTTCCAAGCTTCAAAACAGAAGTTGAGGCCAAAACGCTCTTTTCACAGTGAGATAATGCCATTTTGGCCTCTGGAGTTGTAACAGACAAACCATTAATGATACAGCCATGATCTTTTCTGGCAATCATCTAGAGCTGAAAACTAACAATATAAAGTAGATTTGAGCAGATGTTTTTGGTTACAAGCTTCAAAACAGAAGGTTGAGGCCAAAACGCTCTTTTCACAGTGAGATAATGCCATTTTGGCCTCTGGAGTTGTAACAGACAAACCATTAATGATACAGCCATGATCTTTTCTGGCAATCATCTAGAGCTGAAAACTAACAATATAAAGTAGATTTGAGCAGATGTTTATGGTTCCAAGCTTCAAAACAGAAGTTGAGGCCAAAACGCTCATTTCACAGTGAGATAATGCCATTTTGGCCTCTGGAGTTGTAACAGACAAACCATTAATGATACAGCCATGATCTTTTCTGGCAATCATCTAGTGCTGAAAACTAACAATATAAAGTAGATTTGAACAGATGTTTTTGGTTCCAAGCTTCAAAACAGAAGTTGAGGCCAAAACGCTCTTTTCACAGTGAGATAATGCCATTTTGGCCTCTGGAGTTGTAACAGACAAACCATTAATGATACAGCCATGATCTTTTCTGGCAATCATCTAGTGCTGAAAACTAACAATATAAAGTAGATTTGAACAGATGTTTTTGGTTCCAAGCTTCAAAACAGAAGGTTGAGGCCAAAACGCTCTTTTCACAGTGAGATAGTGCCATTTTGGCCTCTGGAGTTGTAACAGACAAACCATTAATGATACAGCCATGATCTTTTCTGGCAATCATCTAGAGCTGAAAACTAACAATATAAAGTAGATTTGAGCAGATGTTTTTGCTTCCAAGCTTCAAATCAGAAGTTGAGGCCAAAACGCTCATTTCACAGTGAGATAATGCCATTTTGGCCTCTGGAGTTGTAACAGACAAACCATTAATGATACAGCCATGATCTTTTCTGGCAATCATCTAGAGCTGAAAACTAACAATATAAAGTAGATTTGAGCAGATGTTTATGGTTCCAAGCTTCAAAACAGAAGTTGAGGCCAAAACGCTCATTTCACAGTGAGATAATGCCATTTTGGCCTTTGGAGTTGTAACAGACAAACCATTAATGATACAGCCATGATCTTTTCTGGCAATCATCTAGTGCTGAAAACTAACAATATAAAGTAGATTTGAGCAGATGTTTTTGGTTCCAAGCTTCAAAACAGAAGTTGAGGCCAAAACGCTCTTTTCACAGTGAGATAATGCCATTTTGGCCTCTGGAGTTGTAACAGACAAACCATTAATGATACAGCCATGATCTTTTCTGGCAATCATCTAGTGCTGAAAACTAACAATATAAAGTAGATTTGAGCAGATGTTTTTGGTTCCAAGCTTCAAAACAGAAGTTGAGGCCAAAACGCTCTTTTCACAGTGAGATAATGCCATTTTGGCCTCTGGAGTTGTAACAGACAAACCATTAATGATACAGCCATGATCTTTTCTGGCAATCATCTAGAGCTGAAAACTAACAATATAAAGTAGATTTGAGCAGATGTTTTTGGTTACAAGCTTCAAAACAGAAGGTTGAGGCCAAAACGCTCTTTTCACAGTGAGATAGTGCCATTTTGGCCTCTGGAGTTGTAACAGACAAACCATTAATGATACAGCCATGATCTTTTCTGGCAATCATCTAGAGCTGAAAACTAACAATATAAAGTAGATTTGAGCAGATGTTTTTGCTTCCAAGCTTCAAATCAGAAGTTGAGGCCAAAACGCTCATTTCACAGTGAGATAATGCCATTTTGGCCTCTGGAGTTGTAACAGACAAACCATTAATGATACAGCCATGATCTTTTCTGGCAATCATCTAGAGCTGAAAACTAACAATATAAAGTAGATTTGAGCAGATGTTTATGGTTCCAAGCTTCAAAACAGAAGTTGAGGCCAAAACGCTCATTTCACAGTGAGATAATGCCATTTTGGCCTTTGGAGTTGTAACAGACAAACCATTAATGATACAGCCATGATCTTTTCTGGCAATCATCTAGTGCTGAAAACTAACAATATAAAGTAGATTTGAGCAGATGTTTTTGGTTCCAAGCTTCAAAACAGAAGTTGAGGCCAAAACGCTCTTTTCACAGTGAGATAATGCCATTTTGGCCTCTGGAGTTGTAACAGACAAACCATTAATGATACAGCCATGATCTTTTCTGGCAATCATCTAGTGCTGAAAACTAACAATATAAAGTAGATTTGAGCAGATGTTTTTGGTTCCAAGCTTCAAAACAGAAGTTGAGGCCAAAACGCTCTTTTCACAGTGAGATAATGCCATTTTGGCCTCTGGAGTTGTAACAGACAAACCATTAATGATACAGCCATGATCTTTTCTGGCAATCATCTAGTGCTGAAAACTAACAATATAAAGTAGATTTGAGCAGATGTTTTTGGTTCCAAGCTTCAAAACAGAAGTTGAGGCCAAAACGCTCTTTTCACAGTGAGATAATGCCATTTTGGCCTCTGGAGTTGTAACAGACAAACCATTAATGATACAGCCATGATCTTTTCTGGCAATCATCTAGTGCTGAAAACTAACAATATAAAGTAGATTTGAGCAGATGTTTTTGGTTCCAAGCTTCAAAACAGAAGTTGAGGCCAAAACGCTCTTTTCACAGTGAGATAATGCCATTTTGGCCTCTGGAGTTGTAACAGACAAACCATTAATGATACAGCCATGATCTTTTCTGGCAATCATCTAGAGCTGAAAACTAACAATATAAAGTATATTTGAGCAGATGTTTATGGTTCCAAGCTTCAAAACAGAAGTTGAGGCCAAAACGCTCATTTCACAGTGAGATAATGCCATTTTGGCCTCTGGAGTTGTAACAGACAAACCATTAATGATACAGCCATGATCTTTTCTGGCAATCATCTAGTGCTGAAAACTAACAATATAAAGTAGATTTGAGCAGATGTTTTTGGTTCCAAGCTTCAAAACAGAAGTTGAGGCCAAAACGCTCTTTTCACAGTGAGATAATGCCATTTTGGCCTCTGGAGTTGTAACAGACAAACCATTAATGATACAGCCATGATCTTTTCTGGCAATCATCTAGTGCTGAAAACTAACAATATAAAGTAGATTTGAGCAGATGTTTTTGGTTCCAAGCTTCAAAACAGAAGTTGAGGCCAAAACGCTCTTTTCACAGTGAGATAATGCCATTTTGGCCTCTGGAGTTGTAACAGACAAACCATTAATGATACAGCCATGATCTTTTCTGGCAATCATCTAGAGCTGAAAACGAACAATATAAAGTAGATTTGAGCAGATGTTTTTGGTTCCAAGCTTCAAAACAGAAGTTGAGGCCAAAACGCTCTTTTCACAGTGAGATAATGCCATTTTGGCCTCTGGAGTTGTAACAGACAAACCATTAATGATACAGCCATGATCTTTTCTGGCAATCATCTAGTGCTGAAAACTAACAATATAAAGTAGATTTGAGCAGATGTTTTTGGTTCCAAGCTTCAAAACAGAAGTTGAGGCCAAAACGCTCTTTTCACAGTGAGATAATGCCATTTTGGCCTCTGGAGTTGTAACAGACAAACCATTAATGATACAGCCATGATCTTTTCTGGCAATCATCTAGAGCTGAAAACTAACAATATAAAGTAGATTTGAGCAGATGTTTATGGTTCCAAGCTTCAAAACAGAAGTTGAGGCCAAAACGCTCATTTCACAGTGAGATAATGCCATTTTGGCCTCTGGAGTTGTAACAGACAAACCATTAATGATACAGCCATGATCTTTTCTGGCAATCATCTAGTGCTGAAAACTAACAATATAAAGTATATTTGAGCAGATGTTTTTGGTTCCAAGCTTCAAAACAGAAGTTGAGGCCAAAACGCTCTTTTCACAGTGAGATAATGCCATTTTGGCCTCTGGAGTTGTAACAGACAAACCATTAATGATACAGCCATGATCTTTTCTGGCAATCATCTAGTGCTGAAAACTAACAATATAAAGTAGATTTGAGCAGATGTTTTTGGTTCCAAGCTTCAAAACAGAAGTTGAGGCCAAAACGCTCTTTTCACAGTGAGATAATGCCATTTTGGCCTCTGGAGTTGTAACAGACAAACCATTAATGATACAGCCATGATCTTTTCTGGCAATCATCTAGAGCTGAAAACGAACAATATAAAGTAGATTTGAGCAGATGTTTTTGGTTCCAAGCTTCAAAACAGAAGTTGAGGCCAAAACGCTCTTTTCACAGTGAGATAATGCCATTTTGGCCTCTGGAGTTGTAACAGACAAACCATTAATGATACAGCCATGATCTTTTCTGGCAATCATCTAGTGCTGAAAACTAACAATATAAAGTAGATTTGAGCAGATGTTTTTGGTTCCAAGCTTCAAAACAGAAGTTGAGGCCAAAACGCTCTTTTCACAGTGAGATAATGCCATTTTGGCCTCTGGAGTTGTAACAGACAAACCATTAATGATACAGCCATGATCTTTTCTGGCAATCATCTAGAGCTGAAAACTAACAATATAAAGTAGATTTGAGCAGATGTTTTTGGTTACAAGCTTCAAAACAGAAGGTTGAGGCCAAAACGCTCTTTTCACAGTGAGATAATGCCATTTTGGCCTCTGGAGTTGTAACAGACAAACCATTAATGATACAGCCATGATCTTTTCTGGCAATCATCTAGAGCTGAAAACTAACAATATAAAGTAGATTTGAGCAGATGTTTATGGTTCCAAGCTTCAAAACAGAAGTTGAGGCCAAAACGCTCATTTCACAGTGAGATAATGCCATTTTGGCCTCTGGAGTTGTAACAGACAAACCATTAATGATACAGCCATGATCTTTTCTGGCAATCATCTAGTGCTGAAAACTAACAATATAAAGTAGATTTGAACAGATGTTTTTGGTTCCAAGCTTCAAAACAGAAGTTGAGGCCAAAACGCTCTTTTCACAGTGAGATAATGCCATTTTGGCCTCTGGAGTTGTAACAGACAAACCATTAATGATACAGCCATGATCTTTTCTGGCAATCATCTAGTGCTGAAAACTAACAATATAAAGTAGATTTGAACAGATGTTTTTGGTTCCAAGCTTCAAAACAGAAGGTTGAGGCCAAAACGCTCTTTTCACAGTGAGATAGTGCCATTTTGGCCTCTGGAGTTGTAACAGACAAACCATTAATGATACAGCCATGATCTTTTCTGGCAATCATCTAGAGCTGAAAACTAACAATATAAAGTAGATTTGAGCAGATGTTTTTGCTTCCAAGCTTCAAATCAGAAGTTGAGGCCAAAACGCTCATTTCACAGTGAGATAATGCCATTTTGGCCTCTGGAGTTGTAACAGACAAACCATTAATGATACAGCCATGATCTTTTCTGGCAATCATCTAGAGCTGAAAACTAACAATATAAAGTAGATTTGAGCAGATGTTTATGGTTCCAAGCTTCAAAACAGAAGTTGAGGCCAAAACGCTCATTTCACAGTGAGATAATGCCATTTTGGCCTTTGGAGTTGTAACAGACAAACCATTAATGATACAGCCATGATCTTTTCTGGCAATCATCTAGTGCTGAAAACTAACAATATAAAGTAGATTTGAGCAGATGTTTTTGGTTCCAAGCTTCAAAACAGAAGTTGAGGCCAAAACGCTCTTTTCACAGTGAGATAATGCCATTTTGGCCTCTGGAGTTGTAACAGACAAACCATTAATGATACAGCCATGATCTTTTCTGGCAATCATCTAGTGCTGAAAACTAACAATATAAAGTAGATTTGAGCAGATGTTTTTGGTTCCAAGCTTCAAAACAGAAGTTGAGGCCAAAACGCTCTTTTCACAGTGAGATAATGCCATTTTGGCCTCTGGAGTTGTAACAGACAAACCATTAATGATACAGCCATGATCTTTTCTGGCAATCATCTAGAGCTGAAAACTAACAATATAAAGTAGATTTGAGCAGATGTTTTTGGTTACAAGCTTCAAAACAGAAGGTTGAGGCCAAAACGCTCTTTTCACAGTGAGATAGTGCCATTTTGGCCTCTGGAGTTGTAACAGACAAACCATTAATGATACAGCCATGATCTTTTCTGGCAATCATCTAGAGCTGAAAACTAACAATATAAAGTAGATTTGAGCAGATGTTTTTGCTTCCAAGCTTCAAATCAGAAGTTGAGGCCAAAACGCTCATTTCACAGTGAGATAATGCCATTTTGGCCTCTGGAGTTGTAACAGACAAACCATTAATGATACAGCCATGATCTTTTCTGGCAATCATCTAGAGCTGAAAACTAACAATATAAAGTAGATTTGAGCAGATGTTTATGGTTCCAAGCTTCAAAACAGAAGTTGAGGCCAAAACGCTCATTTCACAGTGAGATAATGCCATTTTGGCCTTTGGAGTTGTAACAGACAAACCATTAATGATACAGCCATGATCTTTTCTGGCAATCATCTAGTGCTGAAAACTAACAATATAAAGTAGATTTGAGCAGATGTTTTTGGTTCCAAGCTTCAAAACAGAAGTTGAGGCCAAAACGCTCTTTTCACAGTGAGATAATGCCATTTTGGCCTCTGGAGTTGTAACAGACAAACCATTAATGATACAGCCATGATCTTTTCTGGCAATCATCTAGTGCTGAAAACTAACAATATAAAGTAGATTTGAGCAGATGTTTTTGGTTCCAAGCTTCAAAACAGAAGTTGAGGCCAAAACGCTCTTTTCACAGTGAGATAATGCCATTTTGGCCTCTGGAGTTGTAACAGACAAACCATTAATGATACAGCCATGATCTTTTCTGGCAATCATCTAGTGCTGAAAACTAACAATATAAAGTAGATTTGAGCAGATGTTTTTGGTTCCAAGCTTCAAAACAGAAGTTGAGGCCAAAACGCTCTTTTCACAGTGAGATAATGCCATTTTGGCCTCTGGAGTTGTAACAGACAAACCATTAATGATACAGCCATGATCTTTTCTGGCAATCATCTAGTGCTGAAAACTAACAATATAAAGTAGATTTGAGCAGATGTTTTTGGTTCCAAGCTTCAAAACAGAAGTTGAGGCCAAAACGCTCTTTTCACAGTGAGATAATGCCATTTTGGCCTCTGGAGTTGTAACAGACAAACCATTAATGATACAGCCATGATCTTTTCTGGCAATCATCTAGAGCTGAAAACTAACAATATAAAGTAGATTTGAGCAGATGTTTATGGTTCCAAGCTTCAAAACAGAAGTTGAGGCCAAAACGCTCATTTCACAGTGAGATAATGCCATTTTGGCCTCTGGAGTTGTAACAGACAAACCATTAATGATACAGCCATGATCTTTTCTGGCAATCATCTAGTGCTGAAAACTAACAATATAAAGTAGATTTGAGCAGATGTTTTTGGTTCCAAGCTTCAAAACAGAAGTTGAGGCCAAAACGCTCTTTTCACAGTGAGATAATGCCATTTTGGCCTCTGGAGTTGTAACAGACAAACCATTAATGATACAGCCATGATCTTTTCTGGCAATCATCTAGTGCTGAAAACTAACAATATAAAGTAGATTTGAGCAGATGTTTTTGGTTCCAAGCTTCAAAACAGAAGTTGAGGCCAAAACACTCTTTTCACAGTGAGATAATGCCATTTTGGCCTCTGGAGTTGTAACAGACAAACCATTAATGATACAGCCATGATCTTTTCTGGCAATCATCTAGAGCTGAAAACGAACAATATAAAGTAGATTTGAGCAGATGTTTTTGGTTCCAAGCTTCAAAACAGAAGTTGAGGCCAAAACGCTCTTTTCACAGTGAGATAATGCCATTTTGGCCTCTGGAGTTGTAACAGACAAACCATTAATGATACAGCCATGATCTTTTCTGGCAATCATCTAGTGCTGAAAACTAACAATATAAAGTAGATTTGAGCAGATGTTTTTGGTTCCAAGCTTCAAAACAGAAGTTGAGGCCAAAACGCTCTTTTCACAGTGAGATAATGCCATTTTGGCCTCTGGAGTTGTAACAGACAAACCATTAATGATACAGCCATGATCTTTTCTGGCAATCATCTAGAGCTGAAAACTAACAATATAAAGTAGATTTGAGCAGATGTTTATGGTTCCAAGCTTCAAAACAGAAGTTGAGGCCAAAACGCTCATTTCACAGTGAGATAATGCCATTTTGGCCTCTGGAGTTGTAACAGACAAACCATTAATGATACAGCCATGATCTTTTCTGGCAATCATCTAGTGCTGAAAACTAACAATATAAAGTATATTTGAGCAGATGTTTTTGGTTCCAAGCTTCAAAACAGAAGTTGAGGCCAAAACGCTCTTTTCACAGTGAGATAATGCCATTTTGGCCTCTGGAGTTGTAACAGACAAACCATTAATGATACAGCCATGATCTTTTCTGGCAATCATCTAGTGCTGAAAACTAACAATATAAAGTAGATTTGAGCAGATGTTTTTGGTTCCAAGCTTCAAAACAGAAGTTGAGGCCAAAACGCTCTTTTCACAGTGAGATAATGCCATTTTGGCCTCTGGAGTTGTAACAGACAAACCATTAATGATACAGCCATGATCTTTTCTGGCAATCATCTAGAGCTGAAAACGAACAATATAAAGTAGATTTGAGCAGATGTTTTTGGTTCCAAGCTTCAAAACAGAAGTTGAGGCCAAAACGCTCTTTTCACAGTGAGATAATGCCATTTTGGCCTCTGGAGTTGTAACAGACAAACCATTAATGATACAGCCATGATCTTTTCTGGCAATCATCTAGTGCTGAAAACTAACAATATAAAGTAGATTTGAGCAGATGTTTTTGGTTCCAAGCTTCAAAACAGAAGTTGAGGCCAAAACGCTCTTTTCACAGTGAGATAATGCCATTTTGGCCTCTGGAGTTGTAACAGACAAACCATTAATGATACAGCCATGATCTTTTCTGGCAATCATCTAGAGCTGAAAACTAACAATATAAAGTAGATTTGAGCAGATGTTTATGGTTCCAAGCTTCAAAACAGAAGTTGAGGCCAAAACGCTCATTTCACAGTGAGATAATGCCATTTTGGCCTCTGGAGTTGTAACAGACAAACCATTAATGATACAGCCATGATCTTTTCTGGCAATCATCTAGTGCTGAAAACTAACAATATAAAGTAGATTTGAGCAGATGTTTTTGGTTCCAAGCTTCAAAACAGAAGTTGAGGCCAAAACGCTCTTTTCACAGTGAGATAATGCCATTTTGGCCTCTGGAGTTGTAACAGACAAACCATTAATGATACAGCCATGATCTTTTCTGGCAATCATCTAGTGCTGAAAACTAACAATATAAAGTAGATTTGAGCAGATGTTTTTGGTTCCAAGCTTCAAAACAGAAGTTGAGGCCAAAACGCTCTTTTCACAGTGAGATAATGCCATTTTGGCCTCTGGAGTTGTAACAGACAAACCATTAATGATACAGCCATGATCTTTTCTGGCAATCATCTAGAGCTGAAAACGAACAATATAAAGTAGATTTGAGCAGATGTTTTTGGTTCCAAGCTTCAAAACAGAAGTTGAGGCCAAAACGCTCTTTTCACAGTGAGATAATGCCATTTTGGCCTCTGGAGTTGTAACAGACAAACCATTAATGATACAGCCATGATCTTTTCTGGCAATCATCTAGTGCTGATAACTAACAATATAAAGTAGATTTGAGCAGATGTTTTTGGTTCCAAGCTTCAAAACAGAAGTTGAGGCCAAAACGCTCTTTTCACAGTGAGATAATGCCATTTTGGCCTCTGGAGTTGTAACAGACAAACCATTAATGATACAGCCATGATCTTTTCTGGCAATCATCTAGTGCTGAAAACTAACAATATAAAGTAGATTTGAGCAGATGTTTTTGGTTCCAAGCTTCAAAACAGAAGTTGAGGCCAAAACGCTCTTTTCACAGTGAGATAATGCCATTTTGGCCTCTGGAGTTGTAACAGACAAACCATTAATGATACAGCTATGATCTTTTCTGGCAATCATCTAGTGCTGAAAACTAACAATATAAAGTAGATTTGAGCAGATGTTTTTGGTTCCAAGCTTCAAAACAGAAGTTGAGGCCAAAACGCTCTTTTCACAGTGAGATAATGCCATTTTGGCCTCTGGAGTTGTAACAGACAAACCATTAATGATACAGCCATGATCTTTTCTGGCAATCATCTAGAGCTGAAAACTAACAATATAAAGTAGATTTGAGCAGATGTTTTTGGTTACAAGCTTCAAAACAGAAGGTTGAGGCCAAAACGCTCTTTTCACAGTGAGATAATGCCATTTTGGCCTCTGGAGTTGTAACAGACAAACCATTAATGATACAGCCATGATCTTTTCTGGCAATCATCTAGAGCTGAAAACTAACAATATAAAGTAGATTTGAGCAGATGTTTATGGTTCCAAGCTTCAAAACAGAAGTTGAGGCCAAAACGCTCATTTCACAGTGAGATAATGCCATTTTGGCCTCTGGAGTTGTAACAGACAAACCATTAATGATACAGCCATGATCTTTTCTGGCAATCATCTAGTGCTGAAAACTAACAATATAAAGTAGATTTGAGCAGATGTTTTTGGTTCCAAGCTTCAAAACAGAAGTTGAGGCCAAAACGCTCTTTTCACAGTGAGATAATGCCATTTTGGCCTCTGGAGTTGTAACAGACAAACCATTAATGATACAGCCATGATCTTTTCTGGCAATCATCTAGTGCTGAAAACTAACAATATAAAGTAGATTTGAACAGATGTTTTTGGTTCCAAGCTTCAAAACAGAAGTTGAGGCCAAAACGCTCTTTTCACAGTGAGATAATGCCATTTTGGCCTCTGGAGTTGTAACAGACAAACCATTAATGATACAGCCATGATCTTTTCTGGCAATCATCTAGAGCTGAAAACTAACAATATAAAGTAGATTTGAGCAGATGTTTTTGGTTCCAAGCTTCAAAACAGAAGTTGAGGCCAAAACGCTCTTTTCACAGTGAGATAATGCCATTTTGGCCTCTGGAGTTGTAACAGACAAACCATTAATGATACAGCCATGATCTTTTCTGGCAATCATCTAGAGCTGAAAACTAACAATATAAAGTAGATTTGAGCAGATGTTTTTGGTTACAAGCTTCAAAACAGAAGGTTGAGGCCAAAACGCTCTTTTCACAGTGAGATAGTGCCATTTTGGCCTCTGGAGTTGTAACAGACAAACCATTAATGATACAGCCATGATCTTTTCTGGCAATCATCTAGAGCTGAAAACTAACAATATAAAGTAGATTTGAGCAGATGTTTTTGCTTCCAAGCTTCAAATCAGAAGTTGAGGCCAAAACGCTCATTTCACAGTGAGATAATGCCATTTTGGCCTCTGGAGTTGTAACAGACAAACCATTAATGATACAGCCATGATCTTTTCTGGCAATCATCTAGAGCTGAAAACTAACAATATAAAGTAGATTTGAGCAGATGTTTATGGTTCCAAGCTTCAAAACAGAAGTTGAGGCCAAAACGCTCATTTCACAGTGAGATAATGCCATTTTGGCCTTTGGAGTTGTAACAGACAAACCATTAATGATACAGCCATGATCTTTTCTGGCAATCATCTAGTGCTGAAAACTAACAATATAAAGTAGATTTGAGCAGATGTTTTTGGTTCCAAGCTTCAAAACAGAAGTTGAGGCCAAAACGCTCTTTTCACAGTGAGATAATACCATTTTGGCCTCTGGAGTTGTAACAGACAAACCATTAATGATACAGCCATGATCTTTTCTGGCAATCATCTAGTGCTGAAAACTAACAATATAAAGTAGATTTGAGCAGATGTTTTTGGTTCCAAGCTTCAAAACAGAAGTTGAGGCCAAAACGCTCTTTTCACAGTGAGATAATGCCATTTTGGCCTCTGGAGTTGTAACAGACAAACCATTAATGATACAGCCATGATCTTTTCTGGCAATCATCTAGTGCTGAAAACTAACAATATAAAGTAGATTTGAGCAGATGTTTTTGGTTCCAAGCTTCAAAACAGAAGTTGAGGCCAAAACGCTCTTTTCACAGTGAGATAATGCCATTTTGGCCTCTGGAGTTGTAACAGACAAACCATTAATGATACAGCCATGATCTTTTCTGGCAATCATCTAGTGCTGAAAACTAACAATATAAAGTAGATTTGAGCAGATGTTTTTGGTTCCAAGCTTCAAAACAGAAGTTGAGGCCAAAACGCTCTTTTCACAGTGAGATAATGCCATTTTGGCCTCTGGAGTTGTAACAGACAAACTATTAATGATACAGCCATGATCTTTTCTGGCAATCATCTAGAGCTGAAAACTAACAATATAAAGTAGATTTGAGCAGATGTTTTTGGTTACAAGCTTCAAAACAGAAGGTTGAGGCCAAAACACTCTTTTCACAGTGAGATAATGCCATTTTGGCCTCTGGAGTTGTAACAGACAAACCATTAATGATACAGCCATGATCTTTTCTGGCAATCATCTAGTGCTGAAAACTAACAATATAAAGTAGATTTGAGCAGATGTTTTTGGTTCCAAGCTTCAAAACAGAAGTTGAGGCCAAAACGCTCTTTTCACAGTGAGATAATGCCATTTTGGCCTCTGGAGTTGTAACAGACAAACCATTAATGATACAGCCATGATCTTTTCTGGCAATCATCTAGTGCTGAAAACTAACAATATAAAGTAGATTTGAACAGATGTTTTTGGTTCCAAGCTTCAAAACAGAAGTTGATGCCAAAACGCTCTTTTCACAGTGAGATAATGCCATTTTGGCCTCTGGAGTTGTAACAGACAAACCATTAATGATACAGCCATGATCTTTTCTGGCAATCATCTAGAGCTGAAAACTAACAATATAAAGTAGATTTGAGCAGATGTTTTTGGTTCCAAGCTTCAAAACAGAAGTTGAGGCCAAAACAGTGAGATAATGCCATTTTGGCCTCTGGAGTTGTAACAGACAAACCATTAATGATACAGCCATGATCTTTTCTGGCAATCATCTAGAGCTGAAAACTAACAATATAAAGTAGATTTGAGCAGATGTTTTTGGTTACAAGCTTCAAAACAGAAGGTTGAGGCCAAAACGCTCTTTTCACAGTGAGATAGTGCCATTTTGGCCTCTGGAGTTGTAACAGACAAACCATTAATGATACAGCCATGATCTTTTCTGGCAATCATCTAGAGCTGAAAACTAACAATATAAAGTAGATTTGAGCAGATGTTTTTGCTTCCAAGCTTCAAATCAGAAGTTGAGGCCAAAACGCTCATTTCACAGTGAGATAATGCCATTTTGGCCTCTGGAGTTGTAACAGACAAACCATTAATGATACAGCCATGATCTTTTCTGGCAATCATCTAGAGCTGAAAACTAACAATATAAAGTAGATTTGAGCAGATGTTTATGGTTCCAAGCTTCAAAACAGAAGTTGAGGCCAAAACGCTCATTTCACAGTGAGATAATGCCATTTTGGCCTCTGGAGTTGTAACAGACAAACCATTAATGATACAGCCATGATCTTTTCTGGCAATCATCTAGTGCTGAAAACTAACAATATAAAGTAGATTTGAGCAGATGTTTTTGGTTCCAAGCTTCAAAACAGAAGTTGAGGCCAAAACGCTCTTTTCACAGTGAGATAATGCCATTTTGGCCTCTGGAGTTGTAACAGACAAACCATTAATGATACAGCCATGATCTTTTCTGGCAATCATCTAGAGCTGAAAACTAACAATATAAAGTAGATTTGAGCAGATGTTTTTGGTTCCAAGCTTCAAAACAGAAGTTGAGGCCAAAACGCTCTTTTCACAGTGAGATAATGCCATTTTGGCCTCTGGAGTTGTAACAGACAAACCATTAATGATACAGCCATGATCTTTTCTGGCAATCATCTAGAGCTGAAAACTAACAATATAAAGTAGATTTGAGCAGATGTTTTTGGTTCCAAGCTTCAAAACAGAAGTTGAGGCCAAAACGCTCTTTTCACAGTGAGATAATGCCATTTTGGCCTCTGGAGTTGTAACAGACAAACCATTAATGATACAGCCATGATCTTTTCTGGCAATCATCTAGAGCTGAAAACTAACAATATAAAGTAGATTTGAGCAGATGTTTTTGGTTACAAGCTTCAAAACAGAAGGTTGAGGCCAAAACGCTCTTTTCACAGTGAGATAGTGCCATTTTGGCCTCTGGAGTTGTAACAGACAAACCATTAATGATACAGCCATGATCTTTTCTGGCAATCATCTAGAGCTGAAAACTAACAATATAAAGTAGATTTGAGCAGATGTTTTTGCTTCCAAGCTTCAAATCAGAAGTTGAGGCCAAAACGCTCATTTCACAGTGAGATAATGCCATTTTGGCCTCTGGAGTTGTAACAGACAAACCATTAATGATACAGCCATGATCTTTTCTGGCAATCATCTAGAGCTGAAAACTAACAATATAAAGTAGATTTGAGCAGATGTTTATGGTTCCAAGCTTCAAAACAGAAGTTGAGGCCAAAACGCTCATTTCACAGTGAGATAATGCCATTTTGGCCTCTGGAGTTGTAACAGACAAACCATTAATGATACAGCCATGATCTTTTCTGGCAATCATCTAGTGCTGAAAACTAACAATATAAAGTAGATTTGAGCAGATGTTTTTGGTTCCAAGCTTCAAAACAGAAGTTGAGGCCAAAACGCTCTTTTCACAGTGAGATAATGCCATTTTGGCCTCTGGAGTTGTAACAGACAAACCATTAATGATACAGCCATGATCTTTTCTGGCAATCATCTAGAGCTGAAAACTAACAATATAAAGTAGATTTGAGCAGATGTTTTTGGTTACAAGCTTCAAAACAGAAGGTTGAGGCCAAAACGCTCTTTTCACAGTGAGATAATGCCATTTTGGCCTCTGGAGTTGTAACAGACAAACCATTAATGATACAGCCATGATCTTTTCTGGCAATCATCTAGAGCTGAAAACTAACAATATAAAGTAGATTTGAGCAGATGTTTATGGTTCCAAGCTTCAAAACAGAAGTTGAGGCCAAAACGCTCTTTTCACAGTGAGATAATGCCATTTTGGCCTCTGGAGTTGTAACAGACAAACCATTAATGATACAGCCATGATCTTTTCTGGCAATCATCTAGAGCTGAAAACTAACAATATAAAGTAGATTTGAGCAGATGTTTTTGGTTACAAGCTTCAAAACAGAAGGTTGAGGCCAAAACGCTCTTTTCACAGTGAGATAGTGCCATTTTGGCCTCTGGAGTTGTAACAGACAAACCATTAATGATACAGCCATGATCTTTTCTGGCAATCATCTAGAGCTGAAAACTAACAATATAAAGTAGATTTGAGCAGATGTTTTTGCTTCCAAGCTTCAAATCAGAAGTTGAGGCCAAAACGCTCATTTCACAGTGAGATAATGCCATTTTGGCCTCTGGAGTTGTAACAGACAAACCATTAATGATACAGCCATGATCTTTTCTGGCAATCATCTAGAGCTGAAAACTAACAATATAAAGTAGATTTGAGCAGATGTTTATGGTTCCAAGCTTCAAAACAGAAGTTGAGGCCAAAACGCTCATTTCACAGTGAGATAATGCCATTTTGGCCTCTGGAGTTGTAACAGACAAACCATTAATGATACAGCCATGATCTTTTCTGGCAATCATCTAGTGCTGAAAACTAACAATATAAAGTAGATTTGAGCAGATGTCTTTGGTTCCAAGCTTCAAAACAGAAGTTGAGGCCAAAACGCTCTTTTCACAGTGAGATAATGCCATTTTGGCCTCTGGAGTTGTAACAGACAAACCATTAATGATACAGCCATGATCTTTTCTGGCAATCATCTAGTGCTGAAAACTAACAATATAAAGTAGATTTGAGCAGATGTTTTTGGTTCCAAGCTTCAAAACAGAAGTTGAGGCCAAAACGCTCTTTTCACAGTGAGATAATGCCATTTTGGCCTCTGGAGTTGTAACAGACAAACCATTAATGATACAGCCATGATCTTTTCTGGCAATCATCTAGAGCTGAAAACTAACAATATAAAGTAGATTTGAGCAGATGTTTATGGTTCCAAGCTTCAAAACAGAAGTTGAGGCCAAAACGCTCTTTTCACAGTGAGATAATGCCATTTTGGCCTCTGGAGTTGTAACAGACAAACCATTAATGATACAGCCATGATCTTTTCTGGCAATCATCTAGAGCTGAAAACTAACAATATAAAGTAGATTTGAGCAGATGTTTTTGGTTACAAGCTTCAAAACAGAAGGTTGAGGCCAAAACGCTCTTTTCACAGTGAGATAGTGCCATTTTGGCCTCTGGAGTTGTAACAGACAAACCATTAATGATACAGCCATGATCTTTTCTGGCAATCATCTAGAGCTGAAAACTAACAATATAAAGTAGATTTGAGCAGATGTTTTTGCTTCCAAGCTTCAAATCAGAAGTTGAGGCCAAAACGCTCATTTCACAGTGAGATAATGCCATTTTGGCCTCTGGAGTTGTAACAGACAAACCATTAATGATACAGCCATGATCTTTTCTGGCAATCATCTAGAGCTGAAAACTAACAATATAAAGTAGATTTGAGCAGATGTTTATGGTTCCAAGCTTCAAAACAGAAGTTGAGGCCAAAACGCTCATTTCACAGTGAGATAATGCCATTTTGGCCTCTGGAGTTGTAACAGACAAACCATTAATGATACAGCCATGATCTTTTCTGGCAATCATCTAGTGCTGAAAACTAACAATATAAAGTAGATTTGAGCAGATGTCTTTGGTTCCAAGCTTCAAAACAGAAGTTGAGGCCAAAACGCTCTTTTCACAGTGAGATAATGCCATTTTGGCCTCTGGAGTTGTAACAGACAAACCATTAATGATACAGCCATGATCTTTTCTGGCAATCATCTAGTGCTGAAAACTAACAATATAAAGTAGATTTGAGCAGATGTTTTTGGTTCCAAGCTTCAAAACAGAAGTTGAGGCCAAAACGCTCTTTTCACAGTGAGATAATGCCATTTTGGCCTCTGGAGTTGTAACAGACAAACCATTAATGATACAGCCATGATCTTTTCTGGCAATCATCTAGTGCTGATAACTAACAATATAAAGTAGATTTGAGCAGATGTTTTTGGTTCCAAGCTTCAAAACAGAAGTTGAGGCCAAAACGCTCTTTTCACAGTGAGATAATGCCATTTTGGCCTCTGGAGTTGTAACAGACAAACCATTAATGATACAGCCATGATCTTTTCTGGCAATCATCTAGTGCTGAAAACTAACAATATAAAGTAGATTTGAGCAGATGTTTTTGGTTCCAAGCTTCAAAACAGAAGTTGAGGCCAAAACGCTCTTTTCACAGTGAGATAATGCCATTTTGGCCTCTGGAGTTGTAACAGACAAACCATTAATGATACAGCCATGATCTTTTCTGGCAATCATCTAGAGCTGAAAACTAACAATATAAAGTAGATTTGAGCAGATGTTTATGGTTCCAAGCTTCAAAACAGAAGTTGAGGCCAAAACGCTCATTTCACAGTGAGATAATGCCATTTTGGCCTCTGGAGTTGTAACAGACAAACCATTAATGATACAGCCATGATCTTTTCTGGCAATCATCTAGTGCTGAAAACTAACAATATAAAGTATATTTGAGCAGATGTTTTTGGTTCCAAGCTTCAAAACAGAAGTTGAGGCCAAAACGCTCTTTTCACAGTGAGATAATGCCATTTTGGCCTCTGGAGTTGTAACAGACAAACCATTAATGATACAGCCATGATCTTTTCTGGCAATCATCTAGTGCTGAAAACTAACAATATAAAGTAGATTTGAGCAGATGTTTTTGGTTCCAAGCTTCAAAACAGAAGTTGAGGCCAAAACGCTCTTTTCACAGTGAGATAATGCCATTTTGGCCTCTGGAGTTGTAACAGACAAACCATTAATGATACAGCCATGATCTTTTCTGGCAATCATCTAGAGCTGAAAACGAACAATATAAAGTAGATTTGAGCAGATGTTTTTGGTTCCAAGCTTCAAAACAGAAGTTGAGGCCAAAACGCTCTTTTCACAGTGAGATAATGCCATTTTGGCCTCTGGAGTTGTAACAGACAAACCATTAATGATACAGCCATGATCTTTTCTGGCAATCATCTAGTGCTGAAAACTAACAATATAAAGTAGATTTGAGCAGATGTTTTTGGTTCCAAGCTTCAAAACAGAAGTTGAGGCCAAAACGCTCTTTTCACAGTGAGATAATGCCATTTTGGCCTCTGGAGTTGTAACAGACAAACCATTAATGATACAGCCATGATCTTTTCTGGCAATCATCTAGAGCTGAAAACTAACAATATAAAGTAGATTTGAGCAGATGTTTATGGTTCCAAGCTTCAAAACAGAAGTTGAGGCCAAAACGCTCATTTCACAGTGAGATAATGCCATTTTGGCCTCTGGAGTTGTAACAGACAAACCATTAATGATACAGCCATGATCTTTTCTGGCAATCATCTAGTGCTGAAAACTAACAATATAAAGTAGATTTGAGCAGATGTTTTTGGTTCCAAGCTTCAAAACAGAAGTTGAGGCCAAAACGCTCTTTTCACAGTGAGATAATGCCATTTTGGCCTCTGGAGTTGTAACAGACAAACCATTAATGATACAGCCATGATCTTTTCTGGCAATCATCTAGTGCTGAAAACTAACAATATAAAGTAGATTTGAGCAGATGTTTTTGGTTCCAAGCTTCAAAACAGAAGTTGAGGCCAAAACGCTCTTTTCACAGTGAGATAATGCCATTTTGGCCTCTGGAGTTGTAACAGACAAACCATTAATGATACAGCCATGATCTTTTCTGGCAATCATCTAGAGCTGAAAACGAACAATATAAAGTAGATTTGAGCAGATGTTTTTGGTTCCAAGCTTCAAAACAGAAGTTGAGGCCAAAACGCTCTTTTCACAGTGAGATAATGCCATTTTGGCCTCTGGAGTTGTAACAGACAAACCATTAATGATACAGCCATGATCTTTTCTGGCAATCATCTAGTGCTGATAACTAACAATATAAAGTAGATTTGAGCAGATGTTTTTGGTTCCAAGCTTCAAAACAGAAGTTGAGGCCAAAACGCTCTTTTCACAGTGAGATAATGCCATTTTGGCCTCTGGAGTTGTAACAGACAAACCATTAATGATACAGCCATGATCTTTTCTGGCAATCATCTAGTGCTGAAAACTAACAATATAAAGTAGATTTGAGCAGATGTTTTTGGTTCCAAGCTTCAAAACAGAAGTTGAGGCCAAAACGCTCTTTTCACAGTGAGATAATGCCATTTTGGCCTCTGGAGTTGTAACAGACAAACCATTAATGATACAGCCATGATCTTTTCTGGCAATCATCTAGTGCTGAAAACTAACAATATAAAGTAGATTTGAGCAGATGTTTTTGGTTCCAAGCTTCAAAACAGAAGTTGAGGCCAAAACGCTCTTTTCACAGTGAGATAATGCCATTTTGGCCTCTGGAGTTGTAACAGACAAACCATTAATGATACAGCCATGATCTTTTCTGGCAATCATCTAGAGCTGAAAACTAACAATATAAAGTAGATTTGAGCAGATGTTTTTGGTTACAAGCTTCAAAACAGAAGGTTGAGGCCAAAACGCTCTTTTCACAGTGAGATAATGCCATTTTGGCCTCTGGAGTTGTAACAGACAAACCATTAATGATACAGCCATGATCTTTTCTGGCAATCATCTAGAGCTGAAAACTAACAATATAAAGTAGATTTGAGCAGATGTTTATGGTTCCAAGCTTCAAAACAGAAGTTGAGGCCAAAACGCTCATTTCACAGTGAGATAATGCCATTTTGGCCTCTGGAGTTGTAACAGACAAACCATTAATGATACAGCCATGATCTTTTCTGGCAATCATCTAGTGCTGAAAACTAACAATATAAAGTAGATTTGAGCAGATGTTTTTGGTTCCAAGCTTCAAAACAGAAGTTGAGGCCAAAACGCTCTTTTCACAGTGAGATAATGCCATTTTGGCCTCTGGAGTTGTAACAGACAAACCATTAATGATACAGCCATGATCTTTTCTGGCAATCATCTAGTGCTGAAAACTAACAATATAAAGTAGATTTGAACAGATGTTTTTGGTTCCAAGCTTCAAAACAGAAGTTGAGGCCAAAACGCTCTTTTCACAGTGAGATAATGCCATTTTGGCCTCTGGAGTTGTAACAGACAAACCATTAATGATACAGCCATGATCTTTTCTGGCAATCATCTAGAGCTGAAAACTAACAATATAAAGTAGATTTGAGCAGATGTTTTTGGTTCCAAGCTTCAAAACAGAAGTTGAGGCCAAAACGCTCTTTTCACAGTGAGATAATGCCATTTTGGCCTCTGGAGTTGTAACAGACAAACCATTAATGATACAGCCATGATCTTTTCTGGCAATCATCTAGAGCTGAAAACTAACAATATAAAGTAGATTTGAGCAGATGTTTTTGGTTACAAGCTTCAAAACAGAAGGTTGAGGCCAAAACGCTCTTTTCACAGTGAGATAGTGCCATTTTGGCCTCTGGAGTTGTAACAGACAAACCATTAATGATACAGCCATGATCTTTTCTGGCAATCATCTAGAGCTGAAAACTAACAATATAAAGTAGATTTGAGCAGATGTTTTTGCTTCCAAGCTTCAAATCAGAAGTTGAGGCCAAAACGCTCATTTCACAGTGAGATAATGCCATTTTGGCCTCTGGAGTTGTAACAGACAAACCATTAATGATACAGCCATGATCTTTTCTGGCAATCATCTAGAGCTGAAAACTAACAATATAAAGTAGATTTGAGCAGATGTTTATGGTTCCAAGCTTCAAAACAGAAGTTGAGGCCAAAACGCTCATTTCACAGTGAGATAATGCCATTTTGGCCTTTGGAGTTGTAACAGACAAACCATTAATGATACAGCCATGATCTTTTCTGGCAATCATCTAGTGCTGAAAACTAACAATATAAAGTAGATTTGAGCAGATGTTTTTGGTTCCAAGCTTCAAAACAGAAGTTGAGGCCAAAACGCTCTTTTCACAGTGAGATAATACCATTTTGGCCTCTGGAGTTGTAACAGACAAACCATTAATGATACAGCCATGATCTTTTCTGGCAATCATCTAGTGCTGAAAACTAACAATATAAAGTAGATTTGAGCAGATGTTTTTGGTTCCAAGCTTCAAAACAGAAGTTGAGGCCAAAACGCTCTTTTCACAGTGAGATAATGCCATTTTGGCCTCTGGAGTTGTAACAGACAAACCATTAATGATACAGCCATGATCTTTTCTGGCAATCATCTAGTGCTGAAAACTAACAATATAAAGTAGATTTGAGCAGATGTTTTTGGTTCCAAGCTTCAAAACAGAAGTTGAGGCCAAAACGCTCTTTTCACAGTGAGATAATGCCATTTTGGCCTCTGGAGTTGTAACAGACAAACCATTAATGATACAGCCATGATCTTTTCTGGCAATCATCTAGTGCTGAAAACTAACAATATAAAGTAGATTTGAGCAGATGTTTTTGGTTCCAAGCTTCAAAACAGAAGTTGAGGCCAAAACGCTCTTTTCACAGTGAGATAATGCCATTTTGGCCTCTGGAGTTGTAACAGACAAACTATTAATGATACAGCCATGATCTTTTCTGGCAATCATCTAGAGCTGAAAACTAACAATATAAAGTAGATTTGAGCAGATGTTTTTGGTTACAAGCTTCAAAACAGAAGGTTGAGGCCAAAACACTCTTTTCACAGTGAGATAATGCCATTTTGGCCTCTGGAGTTGTAACAGACAAACCATTAATGATACAGCCATGATCTTTTCTGGCAATCATCTAGTGCTGAAAACTAACAATATAAAGTAGATTTGAGCAGATGTTTTTGGTTCCAAGCTTCAAAACAGAAGTTGAGGCCAAAACGCTCTTTTCACAGTGAGATAATGCCATTTTGGCCTCTGGAGTTGTAACAGACAAACCATTAATGATACAGCCATGATCTTTTCTGGCAATCATCTAGTGCTGAAAACTAACAATATAAAGTAGATTTGAACAGATGTTTTTGGTTCCAAGCTTCAAAACAGAAGTTGATGCCAAAACGCTCTTTTCACAGTGAGATAATGCCATTTTGGCCTCTGGAGTTGTAACAGACAAACCATTAATGATACAGCCATGATCTTTTCTGGCAATCATCTAGAGCTGAAAACTAACAATATAAAGTAGATTTGAGCAGATGTTTTTGGTTCCAAGCTTCAAAACAGAAGTTGAGGCCAAAACAGTGAGATAATGCCATTTTGGCCTCTGGAGTTGTAACAGACAAACCATTAATGATACAGCCATGATCTTTTCTGGCAATCATCTAGAGCTGAAAACTAACAATATAAAGTAGATTTGAGCAGATGTTTTTGGTTACAAGCTTCAAAACAGAAGGTTGAGGCCAAAACGCTCTTTTCACAGTGAGATAGTGCCATTTTGGCCTCTGGAGTTGTAACAGACAAACCATTAATGATACAGCCATGATCTTTTCTGGCAATCATCTAGAGCTGAAAACTAACAATATAAAGTAGATTTGAGCAGATGTTTTTGCTTCCAAGCTTCAAATCAGAAGTTGAGGCCAAAACGCTCATTTCACAGTGAGATAATGCCATTTTGGCCTCTGGAGTTGTAACAGACAAACCATTAATGATACAGCCATGATCTTTTCTGGCAATCATCTAGAGCTGAAAACTAACAATATAAAGTAGATTTGAGCAGATGTTTATGGTTCCAAGCTTCAAAACAGAAGTTGAGGCCAAAACGCTCATTTCACAGTGAGATAATGCCATTTTGGCCTCTGGAGTTGTAACAGACAAACCATTAATGATACAGCCATGATCTTTTCTGGCAATCATCTAGTGCTGAAAACTAACAATATAAAGTAGATTTGAGCAGATGTTTTTGGTTCCAAGCTTCAAAACAGAAGTTGAGGCCAAAACGCTCTTTTCACAGTGAGATAATGCCATTTTGGCCTCTGGAGTTGTAACAGACAAACCATTAATGATACAGCCATGATCTTTTCTGGCAATCATCTAGAGCTGAAAACTAACAATATAAAGTAGATTTGAGCAGATGTTTTTGGTTCCAAGCTTCAAAACAGAAGTTGAGGCCAAAACGCTCTTTTCACAGTGAGATAATGCCATTTTGGCCTCTGGAGTTGTAACAGACAAACCATTAATGATACAGCCATGATCTTTTCTGGCAATCATCTAGAGCTGAAAACTAACAATATAAAGTAGATTTGAGCAGATGTTTTTGGTTCCAAGCTTCAAAACAGAAGTTGAGGCCAAAACGCTCTTTTCACAGTGAGATAATGCCATTTTGGCCTCTGGAGTTGTAACAGACAAACCATTAATGATACAGCCATGATCTTTTCTGGCAATCATCTAGAGCTGAAAACTAACAATATAAAGTAGATTTGAGCAGATGTTTTTGGTTACAAGCTTCAAAACAGAAGGTTGAGGCCAAAACGCTCTTTTCACAGTGAGATAGTGCCATTTTGGCCTCTGGAGTTGTAACAGACAAACCATTAATGATACAGCCATGATCTTTTCTGGCAATCATCTAGAGCTGAAAACTAACAATATAAAGTAGATTTGAGCAGATGTTTTTGCTTCCAAGCTTCAAATCAGAAGTTGAGGCCAAAACGCTCATTTCACAGTGAGATAATGCCATTTTGGCCTCTGGAGTTGTAACAGACAAACCATTAATGATACAGCCATGATCTTTTCTGGCAATCATCTAGAGCTGAAAACTAACAATATAAAGTAGATTTGAGCAGATGTTTATGGTTCCAAGCTTCAAAACAGAAGTTGAGGCCAAAACGCTCATTTCACAGTGAGATAATGCCATTTTGGCCTCTGGAGTTGTAACAGACAAACCATTAATGATACAGCCATGATCTTTTCTGGCAATCATCTAGTGCTGAAAACTAACAATATAAAGTAGATTTGAGCAGATGTTTTTGGTTCCAAGCTTCAAAACAGAAGTTGAGGCCAAAACGCTCTTTTCACAGTGAGATAATGCCATTTTGGCCTCTGGAGTTGTAACAGACAAACCATTAATGATACAGCCATGATCTTTTCTGGCAATCATCTAGAGCTGAAAACTAACAATATAAAGTAGATTTGAGCAGATGTTTTTGGTTACAAGCTTCAAAACAGAAGGTTGAGGCCAAAACGCTCTTTTCACAGTGAGATAATGCCATTTTGGCCTCTGGAGTTGTAACAGACAAACCATTAATGATACAGCCATGATCTTTTCTGGCAATCATCTAGAGCTGAAAACTAACAATATAAAGTAGATTTGAGCAGATGTTTATGGTTCCAAGCTTCAAAACAGAAGTTGAGGCCAAAACGCTCTTTTCACAGTGAGATAATGCCATTTTGGCCTCTGGAGTTGTAACAGACAAACCATTAATGATACAGCCATGATCTTTTCTGGCAATCATCTAGAGCTGAAAACTAACAATATAAAGTAGATTTGAGCAGATGTTTTTGGTTACAAGCTTCAAAACAGAAGGTTGAGGCCAAAACGCTCTTTTCACAGTGAGATAGTGCCATTTTGGCCTCTGGAGTTGTAACAGACAAACCATTAATGATACAGCCATGATCTTTTCTGGCAATCATCTAGAGCTGAAAACTAACAATATAAAGTAGATTTGAGCAGATGTTTTTGCTTCCAAGCTTCAAATCAGAAGTTGAGGCCAAAACGCTCATTTCACAGTGAGATAATGCCATTTTGGCCTCTGGAGTTGTAACAGACAAACCATTAATGATACAGCCATGATCTTTTCTGGCAATCATCTAGAGCTGAAAACTAACAATATAAAGTAGATTTGAGCAGATGTTTATGGTTCCAAGCTTCAAAACAGAAGTTGAGGCCAAAACGCTCATTTCACAGTGAGATAATGCCATTTTGGCCTCTGGAGTTGTAACAGACAAACCATTAATGATACAGCCATGATCTTTTCTGGCAATCATCTAGTGCTGAAAACTAACAATATAAAGTAGATTTGAGCAGATGTCTTTGGTTCCAAGCTTCAAAACAGAAGTTGAGGCCAAAACGCTCTTTTCACAGTGAGATAATGCCATTTTGGCCTCTGGAGTTGTAACAGACAAACCATTAATGATACAGCCATGATCTTTTCTGGCAATCATCTAGTGCTGAAAACTAACAATATAAAGTAGATTTGAGCAGATGTTTTTGGTTCCAAGCTTCAAAACAGAAGTTGAGGCCAAAACGCTCTTTTCACAGTGAGATAATGCCATTTTGGCCTCTGGAGTTGTAACAGACAAACCATTAATGATACAGCCATGATCTTTTCTGGCAATCATCTAGTGCTGATAACTAACAATATAAAGTAGATTTGAGCAGATGTTTTTGGTTCCAAGCTTCAAAACAGAAGTTGAGGCCAAAACGCTCTTTTCACAGTGAGATAATGCCATTTTGGCCTCTGGAGTTGTAACAGACAAACCATTAATGATACAGCCATGATCTTTTCTGGCAATCATCTAGTGCTGAAAACTAACAATATAAAGTAGATTTGAGCAGATGTTTTTGGTTCCAAGCTTCAAAACAGAAGTTGAGGCCAAAACGCTCTTTTCACAGTGAGATAATGCCATTTTGGCCTCTGGAGTTGTAACAGACAAACCATTAATGATACAGCCATGATCTTTTCTGGCAATCATCTAGTGCTGAAAACTAACAATATAAAGTAGATTTGAGCAGATGTTTTTGGTTCCAAGCTTCAAAACAGAAGTTGAGGCCAAAACGCTCTTTTCACAGTGAGATAATGCCATTTTGGCCTCTGGAGTTGTAACAGACAAACCATTAATGATACAGCCATGATCTTTTCTGGCAATCATCTAGAGCTGAAAACTAACAATATAAAGTAGATTTGAGCAGATGTTTTTGGTTACAAGCTTCAAAACAGAAGGTTGAGGCCAAAACGCTCTTTTCACAGTGAGATAATGCCATTTTGGCCTCTGGAGTTGTAACAGACAAACCATTAATGATACAGCCATGATCTTTTCTGGCAATCATCTAGTGCTGAAAACTAACAATATAAAGTAGATTTGAGCAGATGTTTTTGGTTCCAAGCTTCAAAACAGAAGTTGAGGCCAAAACGCTCTTTTCACAGTGAGATAATGCCATTTTGGCCTCTGGAGTTGTAACAGACAAACCATTAATGATACAGCCATGATCTTTTCTGGCAATCATCTAGTGCTGATAACTAACAATATAAAGTAGATTTGAGCAGATGTTTTTGGTTCCAAGCTTCAAAACAGAAGTTGAGGCCAAAACGCTCTTTTCACAGTGAGATAATGCCATTTTGGCCTCTGGAGTTGTAACAGACAAACCATTAATGATACAGCCATGATCTTTTCTGGCAATCATCTAGTGCTGAAAACTAACAATATAAAGTAGATTTGAGCAGATGTTTTTGGTTCCAAGCTTCAAAACAGAAGTTGAGGCCAAAACGCTCTTTTCACAGTGAGATAATGCCATTTTGGCCTCTGGAGTTGTAACAGACAAACCATTAATGATACAGCCATGATCTTTTCTGGCAATCATCTAGTGCTGAAAACTAACAATATAAAGTAGATTTGAGCAGATGTTTTTGGTTCCAAGCTTCAAAACAGAAGTTGAGGCCAAAACGCTCTTTTCACAGTGAGATAATGCCATTTTGGCCTCTGGAGTTGTAACAGACAAACCATTAATGATACAGCCATGATCTTTTCTGGCAATCATCTAGTGCTGAAAACTAACAATATAAAGTAGATTTGAGCAGATGTTTTTGGTTCCAAGCTTCAAAACAGAAGTTGAGGCCAAAACGCTCTTTTCACAGTGAGATAATGCCATTTTGGCCTCTGGAGTTGTAACAGACAAACCATTAATGATACAGCCATGATCTTTTCTGGCAATCATCTAGTGCTGAAAACTAACAATATAAAGTAGATTTGAGCAGATGTTTTTGGTTCCAAGCTTCAAAACAGAAGTTGAGGCCAAAACGCTCTTTTCACAGTGAGATAATGCCATTTTGGCCTCTGGAGTTGTAACAGACAAACTATTAATGATACAGCCATGATCTTTTCTGGCAATCATCTAGAGCTGAAAACTAACAATATAAAGTAGATTTGAGCAGATGTTTTTGGTTACAAGCTTCAAAACAGAAGGTTGAGGCCAAAACACTCTTTTCACAGTGAGATAATGCCATTTTGGCCTCTGGAGTTGTAACAGACAAACCATTAATGATACAGCCATGATCTTTTCTGGCAATCATCTAGTGCTGAAAACTAACAATATAAAGTAGATTTGAGCAGATGTTTTTGGTTCCAAGCTTCAAAACAGAAGTTGAGGCCAAAACGCTCTTTTCACAGTGAGATAATGCCATTTTGGCCTCTGGAGTTGTAACAGACAAACCATTAATGATACAGCCATGATCTTTTCTGGCAATCATCTAGTGCTGAAAACTAACAATATAAAGTAGATTTGAACAGATGTTTTTGGTTCCAAGCTTCAAAACAGAAGTTGATGCCAAAACGCTCTTTTCACAGTGAGATAATGCCATTTTGGCCTCTGGAGTTGTAACAGACAAACCATTAATGATACAGCCATGATCTTTTCTGGCAATCATCTAGAGCTGAAAACTAACAATATAAAGTAGATTTGAGCAGATGTTTTTGGTTCCAAGCTTCAAAACAGAAGTTGAGGCCAAAACAGTGAGATAATGCCATTTTGGCCTCTGGAGTTGTAACAGACAAACCATTAATGATACAGCCATGATCTTTTCTGGCAATCATCTAGAGCTGAAAACTAACAATATAAAGTAGATTTGAGCAGATGTTTTTGGTTACAAGCTTCAAAACAGAAGGTTGAGGCCAAAACGCTCTTTTCACAGTGAGATAGTGCCATTTTGGCCTCTGGAGTTGTAACAGACAAACCATTAATGATACAGCCATGATCTTTTCTGGCAATCATCTAGAGCTGAAAACTAACAATATAAAGTAGATTTGAGCAGATGTTTTTGCTTCCAAGCTTCAAATCAGAAGTTGAGGCCAAAACGCTCATTTCACAGTGAGATAATGCCATTTTGGCCTCTGGAGTTGTAACAGACAAACCATTAATGATACAGCCATGATCTTTTCTGGCAATCATCTAGAGCTGAAAACTAACAATATAAAGTAGATTTGAGCAGATGTTTATGGTTCCAAGCTTCAAAACAGAAGTTGAGGCCAAAACGCTCATTTCACAGTGAGATAATGCCATTTTGGCCTCTGGAGTTGTAACAGACAAACCATTAATGATACAGCCATGATCTTTTCTGGCAATCATCTAGTGCTGAAAACTAACAATATAAAGTAGATTTGAGCAGATGTTTTTGGTTCCAAGCTTCAAAACAGAAGTTGAGGCCAAAACGCTCTTTTCACAGTGAGATAATGCCATTTTGGCCTCTGGAGTTGTAACAGACAAACCATTAATGATACAGCCATGATCTTTTCTGGCAATCATCTAGAGCTGAAAACTAACAATATAAAGTAGATTTGAGCAGATGTTTTTGGTTCCAAGCTTCAAAACAGAAGTTGAGGCCAAAACGCTCTTTTCACAGTGAGATAATGCCATTTTGGCCTCTGGAGTTGTAACAGACAAACCATTAATGATACAGCCATGATCTTTTCTGGCAATCATCTAGAGCTGAAAACTAACAATATAAAGTAGATTTGAGCAGATGTTTTTGGTTCCAAGCTTCAAAACAGAAGTTGAGGCCAAAACGCTCTTTTCACAGTGAGATAATGCCATTTTGGCCTCTGGAGTTGTAACAGACAAACCATTAATGATACAGCCATGATCTTTTCTGGCAATCATCTAGAGCTGAAAACTAACAATATAAAGTAGATTTGAGCAGATGTTTTTGGTTACAAGCTTCAAAACAGAAGGTTGAGGCCAAAACGCTCTTTTCACAGTGAGATAGTGCCATTTTGGCCTCTGGAGTTGTAACAGACAAACCATTAATGATACAGCCATGATCTTTTCTGGCAATCATCTAGAGCTGAAAACTAACAATATAAAGTAGATTTGAGCAGATGTTTTTGCTTCCAAGCTTCAAATCAGAAGTTGAGGCCAAAACGCTCATTTCACAGTGAGATAATGCCATTTTGGCCTCTGGAGTTGTAACAGACAAACCATTAATGATACAGCCATGATCTTTTCTGGCAATCATCTAGAGCTGAAAACTAACAATATAAAGTAGATTTGAGCAGATGTTTATGGTTCCAAGCTTCAAAACAGAAGTTGAGGCCAAAACGCTCATTTCACAGTGAGATAATGCCATTTTGGCCTCTGGAGTTGTAACAGACAAACCATTAATGATACAGCCATGATCTTTTCTGGCAATCATCTAGTGCTGAAAACTAACAATATAAAGTAGATTTGAGCAGATGTTTTTGGTTCCAAGCTTCAAAACAGAAGTTGAGGCCAAAACGCTCTTTTCACAGTGAGATAATGCCATTTTGGCCTCTGGAGTTGTAACAGACAAACCATTAATGATACAGCCATGATCTTTTCTGGCAATCATCTAGAGCTGAAAACTAACAATATAAAGTAGATTTGAGCAGATGTTTTTGGTTACAAGCTTCAAAACAGAAGGTTGAGGCCAAAACGCTCTTTTCACAGTGAGATAATGCCATTTTGGCCTCTGGAGTTGTAACAGACAAACCATTAATGATACAGCCATGATCTTTTCTGGCAATCATCTAGAGCTGAAAACTAACAATATAAAGTAGATTTGAGCAGATGTTTATGGTTCCAAGCTTCAAAACAGAAGTTGAGGCCAAAACGCTCTTTTCACAGTGAGATAATGCCATTTTGGCCTCTGGAGTTGTAACAGACAAACCATTAATGATACAGCCATGATCTTTTCTGGCAATCATCTAGAGCTGAAAACTAACAATATAAAGTAGATTTGAGCAGATGTTTTTGGTTACAAGCTTCAAAACAGAAGGTTGAGGCCAAAACGCTCTTTTCACAGTGAGATAGTGCCATTTTGGCCTCTGGAGTTGTAACAGACAAACCATTAATGATACAGCCATGATCTTTTCTGGCAATCATCTAGAGCTGAAAACTAACAATATAAAGTAGATTTGAGCAGATGTTTTTGCTTCCAAGCTTCAAATCAGAAGTTGAGGCCAAAACGCTCATTTCACAGTGAGATAATGCCATTTTGGCCTCTGGAGTTGTAACAGACAAACCATTAATGATACAGCCATGATCTTTTCTGGCAATCATCTAGAGCTGAAAACTAACAATATAAAGTAGATTTGAGCAGATGTTTATGGTTCCAAGCTTCAAAACAGAAGTTGAGGCCAAAACGCTCATTTCACAGTGAGATAATGCCATTTTGGCCTCTGGAGTTGTAACAGACAAACCATTAATGATACAGCCATGATCTTTTCTGGCAATCATCTAGTGCTGAAAACTAACAATATAAAGTAGATTTGAGCAGATGTCTTTGGTTCCAAGCTTCAAAACAGAAGTTGAGGCCAAAACGCTCTTTTCACAGTGAGATAATGCCATTTTGGCCTCTGGAGTTGTAACAGACAAACCATTAATGATACAGCCATGATCTTTTCTGGCAATCATCTAGTGCTGAAAACTAACAATATAAAGTAGATTTGAGCAGATGTTTTTGGTTCCAAGCTTCAAAACAGAAGTTGAGGCCAAAACGCTCTTTTCACAGTGAGATAATGCCATTTTGGCCTCTGGAGTTGTAACAGACAAACCATTAATGATACAGCCATGATCTTTTCTGGCAATCATCTAGTGCTGATAACTAACAATATAAAGTAGATTTGAGCAGATGTTTTTGGTTCCAAGCTTCAAAACAGAAGTTGAGGCCAAAACGCTCTTTTCACAGTGAGATAATGCCATTTTGGCCTCTGGAGTTGTAACAGACAAACCATTAATGATACAGCCATGATCTTTTCTGGCAATCATCTAGTGCTGAAAACTAACAATATAAAGTAGATTTGAGCAGATGTTTTTGGTTCCAAGCTTCAAAACAGAAGTTGAGGCCAAAACGCTCTTTTCACAGTGAGATAATGCCATTTTGGCCTCTGGAGTTGTAACAGACAAACCATTAATGATACAGCCATGATCTTTTCTGGCAATCATCTAGTGCTGAAAACTAACAATATAAAGTAGATTTGAGCAGATGTTTTTGGTTCCAAGCTTCAAAACAGAAGTTGAGGCCAAAACGCTCTTTTCACAGTGAGATAATGCCATTTTGGCCTCTGGAGTTGTAACAGACAAACCATTAATGATACAGCCATGATCTTTTCTGGCAATCATCTAGAGCTGAAAACTAACAATATAAAGTAGATTTGAGCAGATGTTTTTGGTTACAAGCTTCAAAACAGAAGGTTGAGGCCAAAACGCTCTTTTCACAGTGAGATAATGCCATTTTGGCCTCTGGAGTTGTAACAGACAAACCATTAATGATACAGCCATGATCTTTTCTGGCAATCATCTAGAGCTGAAAACTAACAATATAAAGTAGATTTGAGCAGATGTTTATGGTTCCAAGCTTCAAAACAGAAGTTGAGGCCAAAACGCTCATTTCACAGTGAGATAATGCCATTTTGGCCTCTGGAGTTGTAACAGACAAACCATTAATGATACAGCCATGATCTTTTCTGGCAATCATCTAGTGCTGAAAACTAACAATATAAAGTAGATTTGAGCAGATGTTTTTGGTTCCAAGCTTCAAAACAGAAGTTGAGGCCAAAACGCTCTTTTCACAGTGAGATAATGCCATTTTGGCCTCTGGAGTTGTAACAGACAAACCATTAATGATACAGCCATGATCTTTTCTGGCAATCATCTAGTGCTGAAAACTAACAATATAAAGTAGATTTGAACAGATGTTTTTGGTTCCAAGCTTCAAAACAGAAGTTGAGGCCAAAACGCTCTTTTCACAGTGAGATAATGCCATTTTGGCCTCTGGAGTTGTAACAGACAAACCATTAATGATACAGCCATGATCTTTTCTGGCAATCATCTAGAGCTGAAAACTAACAATATAAAGTAGATTTGAGCAGATGTTTTTGGTTCCAAGCTTCAAAACAGAAGTTGAGGCCAAAACGCTCTTTTCACAGTGAGATAATGCCATTTTGGCCTCTGGAGTTGTAACAGACAAACCATTAATGATACAGCCATGATCTTTTCTGGCAATCATCTAGAGCTGAAAACTAACAATATAAAGTAGATTTGAGCAGATGTTTTTGGTTACAAGCTTCAAAACAGAAGGTTGAGGCCAAAACGCTCTTTTCACAGTGAGATAGTGCCATTTTGGCCTCTGGAGTTGTAACAGACAAACCATTAATGATACAGCCATGATCTTTTCTGGCAATCATCTAGAGCTGAAAACTAACAATATAAAGTAGATTTGAGCAGATGTTTTTGCTTCCAAGCTTCAAATCAGAAGTTGAGGCCAAAACGCTCATTTCACAGTGAGATAATGCCATTTTGGCCTCTGGAGTTGTAACAGACAAACCATTAATGATACAGCCATGATCTTTTCTGGCAATCATCTAGAGCTGAAAACTAACAATATAAAGTAGATTTGAGCAGATGTTTATGGTTCCAAGCTTCAAAACAGAAGTTGAGGCCAAAACGCTCATTTCACAGTGAGATAATGCCATTTTGGCCTTTGGAGTTGTAACAGACAAACCATTAATGATACAGCCATGATCTTTTCTGGCAATCATCTAGTGCTGAAAACTAACAATATAAAGTAGATTTGAGCAGATGTTTTTGGTTCCAAGCTTCAAAACAGAAGTTGAGGCCAAAACGCTCTTTTCACAGTGAGATAATACCATTTTGGCCTCTGGAGTTGTAACAGACAAACCATTAATGATACAGCCATGATCTTTTCTGGCAATCATCTAGTGCTGAAAACTAACAATATAAAGTAGATTTGAGCAGATGTTTTTGGTTCCAAGCTTCAAAACAGAAGTTGAGGCCAAAACGCTCTTTTCACAGTGAGATAATGCCATTTTGGCCTCTGGAGTTGTAACAGACAAACCATTAATGATACAGCCATGATCTTTTCTGGCAATCATCTAGTGCTGAAAACTAACAATATAAAGTAGATTTGAGCAGATGTTTTTGGTTCCAAGCTTCAAAACAGAAGTTGAGGCCAAAACGCTCTTTTCACAGTGAGATAATGCCATTTTGGCCTCTGGAGTTGTAACAGACAAACCATTAATGATACAGCCATGATCTTTTCTGGCAATCATCTAGTGCTGAAAACTAACAATATAAAGTAGATTTGAGCAGATGTTTTTGGTTCCAAGCTTCAAAACAGAAGTTGAGGCCAAAACGCTCTTTTCACAGTGAGATAATGCCATTTTGGCCTCTGGAGTTGTAACAGACAAACTATTAATGATACAGCCATGATCTTTTCTGGCAATCATCTAGAGCTGAAAACTAACAATATAAAGTAGATTTGAGCAGATGTTTTTGGTTACAAGCTTCAAAACAGAAGGTTGAGGCCAAAACACTCTTTTCACAGTGAGATAATGCCATTTTGGCCTCTGGAGTTGTAACAGACAAACCATTAATGATACAGCCATGATCTTTTCTGGCAATCATCTAGTGCTGAAAACTAACAATATAAAGTAGATTTGAGCAGATGTTTTTGGTTCCAAGCTTCAAAACAGAAGTTGAGGCCAAAACGCTCTTTTCACAGTGAGATAATGCCATTTTGGCCTCTGGAGTTGTAACAGACAAACCATTAATGATACAGCCATGATCTTTTCTGGCAATCATCTAGTGCTGAAAACTAACAATATAAAGTAGATTTGAACAGATGTTTTTGGTTCCAAGCTTCAAAACAGAAGTTGAGGCCAAAACGCTCTTTTCACAGTGAGATAATGCCATTTTGGCCTCTGGAGTTGTAACAGACAAACCATTAATGATACAGCCATGATCTTTTCTGGCAATCATCTAGAGCTGAAAACTAACAATATAAAGTAGATTTGAGCAGATGTTTTTGGTTACAAGCTTCAAAACAGAAGGTTGAGGCCAAAACGCTCTTTTCACAGTGAGATAGTGCCATTTTGGCCTCTGGAGTTGTAACAGACAAACCATTAATGATACAGCCATGATCTTTTCTGGCAATCATCTAGAGCTGAAAACTAACAATATAAAGTAGATTTGAGCAGATGTTTTTGCTTCCAAGCTTCAAATCAGAAGTTGAGGCCAAAACGCTCATTTCACAGTGAGATAATGCCATTTTGGCCTCTGGAGTTGTAACAGACAAACCATTAATGATACAGCCATGATCTTTTCTGGCAATCATCTAGAGCTGAAAACTAACAATATAAAGTAGATTTGAGCAGATGTTTATGGTTCCAAGCTTCAAAACAGAAGTTGAGGCCAAAACGCTCATTTCACAGTGAGATAATGCCATTTTGGCCTCTGGAGTTGTAACAGACAAACCATTAATGATACAGCCATGATCTTTTCTGGCAATCATCTAGTGCTGAAAACTAACAATATAAAGTAGATTTGAGCAGATGTCTTTGGTTCCAAGCTTCAAAACAGAAGTTGAGGCCAAAACGCTCTTTTCACAGTGAGATAATGCCATTTTGGCCTCTGGAGTTGTAACAGACAAACCATTAATGATACAGCCATGATCTTTTCTGGCAATCATCTAGTGCTGAAAACTAACAATATAAAGTAGATTTGAGCAGATGTTTTTGGTTCCAAGCTTCAAAACAGAAGTTGAGGCCAAAACGCTCTTTTCACAGTGAGATAATGCCATTTTGGCCTCTGGAGTTGTAACAGACAAACCATTAATGATACAGCCATGATCTTTTCTGGCAATCATCTAGTGCTGATAACTAACAATATAAAGTAGATTTGAGCAGATGTTTTTGGTTCCAAGCTTCAAAACAGAAGTTGAGGCCAAAACGCTCTTTTCACAGTGAGATAATGCCATTTTGGCCTCTGGAGTTGTAACAGACAAACCATTAATGATACAGCCATGATCTTTTCTGGCAATCATCTAGTGCTGAAAACTAACAATATAAAGTAGATTTGAGCAGATGTTTTTGGTTCCAAGCTTCAAAACAGAAGTTGAGGCCAAAACGCTCTTTTCACAGTGAGATAATGCCATTTTGGCCTCTGGAGTTGTAACAGACAAACCATTAATGATACAGCCATGATCTTTTCTGGCAATCATCTAGTGCTGAAAACTAACAATATAAAGTAGATTTGAGCAGATGTTTTTGGTTCCAAGCTTCAAAACAGAAGTTGAGGCCAAAACGCTCTTTTCACAGTGAGATAATGCCATTTTGGCCTCTGGAGTTGTAACAGACAAACCATTAATGATACAGCCATGATCTTTTCTGGCAATCATCTAGAGCTGAAAACTAACAATATAAAGTAGATTTGAGCAGATGTTTTTGGTTACAAGCTTCAAAACAGAAGGTTGAGGCCAAAACGCTCTTTTCACAGTGAGATAATGCCATTTTGGCCTCTGGAGTTGTAACAGACAAACCATTAATGATACAGCCATGATCTTTTCTGGCAATCATCTAGAGCTGAAAACTAACAATATAAAGTAGATTTGAGCAGATGTTTATGGTTCCAAGCTTCAAAACAGAAGTTGAGGCCAAAACGCTCATTTCACAGTGAGATAATGCCATTTTGGCCTCTGGAGTTGTAACAGACAAACCATTAATGATACAGCCATGATCTTTTCTGGCAATCATCTAGTGCTGAAAACTAACAATATAAAGTAGATTTGAGCAGATGTTTTTGGTTCCAAGCTTCAAAACAGAAGTTGAGGCCAAAACGCTCTTTTCACAGTGAGATAATGCCATTTTGGCCTCTGGAGTTGTAACAGACAAACCATTAATGATACAGCCATGATCTTTTCTGGCAATCATCTAGTGCTGAAAACTAACAATATAAAGTAGATTTGAACAGATGTTTTTGGTTCCAAGCTTCAAAACAGAAGTTGAGGCCAAAACGCTCTTTTCACAGTGAGATAATGCCATTTTGGCCTCTGGAGTTGTAACAGACAAACCATTAATGATACAGCCATGATCTTTTCTGGCAATCATCTAGAGCTGAAAACTAACAATATAAAGTAGATTTGAGCAGATGTTTTTGGTTCCAAGCTTCAAAACAGAAGTTGAGGCCAAAACGCTCTTTTCACAGTGAGATAATGCCATTTTGGCCTCTGGAGTTGTAACAGACAAACCATTAATGATACAGCCATGATCTTTTCTGGCAATCATCTAGAGCTGAAAACTAACAATATAAAGTAGATTTGAGCAGATGTTTTTGGTTACAAGCTTCAAAACAGAAGGTTGAGGCCAAAACGCTCTTTTCACAGTGAGATAGTGCCATTTTGGCCTCTGGAGTTGTAACAGACAAACCATTAATGATACAGCCATGATCTTTTCTGGCAATCATCTAGAGCTGAAAACTAACAATATAAAGTAGATTTGAGCAGATGTTTTTGCTTCCAAGCTTCAAATCAGAAGTTGAGGCCAAAACGCTCATTTCACAGTGAGATAATGCCATTTTGGCCTCTGGAGTTGTAACAGACAAACCATTAATGATACAGCCATGATCTTTTCTGGCAATCATCTAGAGCTGAAAACTAACAATATAAAGTAGATTTGAGCAGATGTTTATGGTTCCAAGCTTCAAAACAGAAGTTGAGGCCAAAACGCTCATTTCACAGTGAGATAATGCCATTTTGGCCTTTGGAGTTGTAACAGACAAACCATTAATGATACAGCCATGATCTTTTCTGGCAATCATCTAGTGCTGAAAACTAACAATATAAAGTAGATTTGAGCAGATGTTTTTGGTTCCAAGCTTCAAAACAGAAGTTGAGGCCAAAACGCTCTTTTCACAGTGAGATAATACCATTTTGGCCTCTGGAGTTGTAACAGACAAACCATTAATGATACAGCCATGATCTTTTCTGGCAATCATCTAGTGCTGAAAACTAACAATATAAAGTAGATTTGAGCAGATGTTTTTGGTTCCAAGCTTCAAAACAGAAGTTGAGGCCAAAACGCTCTTTTCACAGTGAGATAATGCCATTTTGGCCTCTGGAGTTGTAACAGACAAACCATTAATGATACAGCCATGATCTTTTCTGGCAATCATCTAGTGCTGAAAACTAACAATATAAAGTAGATTTGAGCAGATGTTTTTGGTTCCAAGCTTCAAAACAGAAGTTGAGGCCAAAACGCTCTTTTCACAGTGAGATAATGCCATTTTGGCCTCTGGAGTTGTAACAGACAAACCATTAATGATACAGCCATGATCTTTTCTGGCAATCATCTAGTGCTGAAAACTAACAATATAAAGTAGATTTGAGCAGATGTTTTTGGTTCCAAGCTTCAAAACAGAAGTTGAGGCCAAAACGCTCTTTTCACAGTGAGATAATGCCATTTTGGCCTCTGGAGTTGTAACAGACAAACTATTAATGATACAGCCATGATCTTTTCTGGCAATCATCTAGAGCTGAAAACTAACAATATAAAGTAGATTTGAGCAGATGTTTTTGGTTACAAGCTTCAAAACAGAAGGTTGAGGCCAAAACACTCTTTTCACAGTGAGATAATGCCATTTTGGCCTCTGGAGTTGTAACAGACAAACCATTAATGATACAGCCATGATCTTTTCTGGCAATCATCTAGTGCTGAAAACTAACAATATAAAGTAGATTTGAGCAGATGTTTTTGGTTCCAAGCTTCAAAACAGAAGTTGAGGCCAAAACGCTCTTTTCACAGTGAGATAATGCCATTTTGGCCTCTGGAGTTGTAACAGACAAACCATTAATGATACAGCCATGATCTTTTCTGGCAATCATCTAGTGCTGAAAACTAACAATATAAAGTAGATTTGAACAGATGTTTTTGGTTCCAAGCTTCAAAACAGAAGTTGAGGCCAAAACGCTCTTTTCACAGTGAGATAATGCCATTTTGGCCTCTGGAGTTGTAACAGACAAACCATTAATGATACAGCCATGATCTTTTCTGGCAATCATCTAGAGCTGAAAACTAACAATATAAAGTAGATTTGAGCAGATGTTTTTGGTTCCAAGCTTCAAAACAGAAGTTGAGGCCAAAACAGTGAGATAATGCCATTTTGGCCTCTGGAGTTGTAACAGACAAACCATTAATGATACAGCCATGATCTTTTCTGGCAATCATCTAGAGCTGAAAACTAACAATATAAAGTAGATTTGAGCAGATGTTTTTGGTTACAAGCTTCAAAACAGAAGGTTGAGGCCAAAACGCTCTTTTCACAGTGAGATAGTGCCATTTTGGCCTCTGGAGTTGTAACAGACAAACCATTAATGATACAGCCATGATCTTTTCTGGCAATCATCTAGAGCTGAAAACTAACAATATAAAGTAGATTTGAGCAGATGTTTTTGCTTCCAAGCTTCAAATCAGAAGTTGAGGCCAAAACGCTCATTTCACAGTGAGATAATGCCATTTTGGCCTCTGGAGTTGTAACAGACAAACCATTAATGATACAGCCATGATCTTTTCTGGCAATCATCTAGAGCTGAAAACTAACAATATAAAGTAGATTTGAGCAGATGTTTATGGTTCCAAGCTTCAAAACAGAAGTTGAGGCCAAAACGCTCATTTCACAGTGAGATAATGCCATTTTGGCCTCTGGAGTTGTAACAGACAAACCATTAATGATACAGCCATGATCTTTTCTGGCAATCATCTAGTGCTGAAAACTAACAATATAAAGTAGATTTGAGCAGATGTTTTTGGTTCCAAGCTTCAAAACAGAAGTTGAGGCCAAAACGCTCTTTTCACAGTGAGATAATGCCATTTTGGCCTCTGGAGTTGTAACAGACAAACCATTAATGATACAGCCATGATCTTTTCTGGCAATCATCTAGAGCTGAAAACTAACAATATAAAGTAGATTTGAGCAGATGTTTTTGGTTCCAAGCTTCAAAACAGAAGTTGAGGCCAAAACGCTCTTTTCACAGTGAGATAATGCCATTTTGGCCTCTGGAGTTGTAACAGACAAACCATTAATGATACAGCCATGATCTTTTCTGGCAATCATCTAGAGCTGAAAACTAACAATATAAAGTAGATTTGAGCAGATGTTTTTGGTTCCAAGCTTCAAAACAGAAGTTGAGGCCAAAACGCTCTTTTCACAGTGAGATAATGCCATTTTGGCCTCTGGAGTTGTAACAGACAAACCATTAATGATACAGCCATGATCTTTTCTGGCAATCATCTAGAGCTGAAAACTAACAATATAAAGTAGATTTGAGCAGATGTTTTTGGTTACAAGCTTCAAAACAGAAGGTTGAGGCCAAAACGCTCTTTTCACAGTGAGATAGTGCCATTTTGGCCTCTGGAGTTGTAACAGACAAACCATTAATGATACAGCCATGATCTTTTCTGGCAATCATCTAGAGCTGAAAACTAACAATATAAAGTAGATTTGAGCAGATGTTTTTGCTTCCAAGCTTCAAATCAGAAGTTGAGGCCAAAACGCTCATTTCACAGTGAGATAATGCCATTTTGGCCTCTGGAGTTGTAACAGACAAACCATTAATGATACAGCCATGATCTTTTCTGGCAATCATCTAGAGCTGAAAACTAACAATATAAAGTAGATTTGAGCAGATGTTTATGGTTCCAAGCTTCAAAACAGAAGTTGAGGCCAAAACGCTCATTTCACAGTGAGATAATGCCATTTTGGCCTCTGGAGTTGTAACAGACAAACCATTAATGATACAGCCATGATCTTTTCTGGCAATCATCTAGTGCTGAAAACTAACAATATAAAGTAGATTTGAGCAGATGTTTTTGGTTCCAAGCTTCAAAACAGAAGTTGAGGCCAAAACGCTCTTTTCACAGTGAGATAATGCCATTTTGGCCTCTGGAGTTGTAACAGACAAACCATTAATGATACAGCCATGATCTTTTCTGGCAATCATCTAGAGCTGAAAACTAACAATATAAAGTAGATTTGAGCAGATGTTTTTGGTTACAAGCTTCAAAACAGAAGGTTGAGGCCAAAACGCTCTTTTCACAGTGAGATAATGCCATTTTGGCCTCTGGAGTTGTAACAGACAAACCATTAATGATACAGCCATGATCTTTTCTGGCAATCATCTAGAGCTGAAAACTAACAATATAAAGTAGATTTGAGCAGATGTTTATGGTTCCAAGCTTCAAAACAGAAGTTGAGGCCAAAACGCTCTTTTCACAGTGAGATAATGCCATTTTGGCCTCTGGAGTTGTAACAGACAAACCATTAATGATACAGCCATGATCTTTTCTGGCAATCATCTAGAGCTGAAAACTAACAATATAAAGTAGATTTGAGCAGATGTTTTTGGTTACAAGCTTCAAAACAGAAGGTTGAGGCCAAAACGCTCTTTTCACAGTGAGATAGTGCCATTTTGGCCTCTGGAGTTGTAACAGACAAACCATTAATGATACAGCCATGATCTTTTCTGGCAATCATCTAGAGCTGAAAACTAACAATATAAAGTAGATTTGAGCAGATGTTTTTGCTTCCAAGCTTCAAATCAGAAGTTGAGGCCAAAACGCTCATTTCACAGTGAGATAATGCCATTTTGGCCTCTGGAGTTGTAACAGACAAACCATTAATGATACAGCCATGATCTTTTCTGGCAATCATCTAGAGCTGAAAACTAACAATATAAAGTAGATTTGAGCAGATGTTTATGGTTCCAAGCTTCAAAACAGAAGTTGAGGCCAAAACGCTCATTTCACAGTGAGATAATGCCATTTTGGCCTCTGGAGTTGTAACAGACAAACCATTAATGATACAGCCATGATCTTTTCTGGCAATCATCTAGTGCTGAAAACTAACAATATAAAGTAGATTTGAGCAGATGTCTTTGGTTCCAAGCTTCAAAACAGAAGTTGAGGCCAAAACGCTCTTTTCACAGTGAGATAATGCCATTTTGGCCTCTGGAGTTGTAACAGACAAACCATTAATGATACAGCCATGATCTTTTCTGGCAATCATCTAGTGCTGAAAACTAACAATATAAAGTAGATTTGAGCAGATGTTTTTGGTTCCAAGCTTCAAAACAGAAGTTGAGGCCAAAACGCTCTTTTCACAGTGAGATAATGCCATTTTGGCCTCTGGAGTTGTAACAGACAAACCATTAATGATACAGCCATGATCTTTTCTGGCAATCATCTAGTGCTGAAAACTAACAATATAAAGTAGATTTGAGCAGATGTTTTTGGTTCCAAGCTTCAAAACAGAAGTTGAGGCCAAAACGCTCTTTTCACAGTGAGATAATGCCATTTTGGCCTCTGGAGTTGTAACAGACAAACCATTAATGATACAGCCATGATCTTTTCTGGCAATCATCTAGAGCTGAAAACTAACAATATAAAGTAGATTTGAGCAGATGTTTTTGGTTCCAAGCTTCAAAACAGAAGTTGAGGCCAAAACGCTCTTTTCACAGTGAGATAATGCCATTTTGGCCTCTGGAGTTGTAACAGACAAACCATTAATGATACAGCCATGATCTTTTCTGGCAATCATCTAGAGCTGAAAACTAACAATATAAAGTAGATTTGAGCAGATGTTTTTGGTTACAAGCTTCAAAACAGAAGGTTGAGGCCAAAACGCTCTTTTCACAGTGAGATAGTGCCATTTTGGCCTCTGGAGTTGTAACAGACAAACCATTAATGATACAGCCATGATCTTTTCTGGCAATCATCTAGAGCTGAAAACTAACAATATAAAGTAGATTTGAGCAGATGTTTTTGCTTCCAAGCTTCAAATCAGAAGTTGAGGCCAAAACGCTCATTTCACAGTGAGATAATGCCATTTTGGCCTCTGGAGTTGTAACAGACAAACCATTAATGATACAGCCATGATCTTTTCTGGCAATCATCTAGTGCTGAAAACTAACAATATAAAGTAGATTTGAGCAGATGTTTTTGGTTCCAAGCTTCAAAACAGAAGTTGAGGCCAAAACGCTCTTTTCACAGTGAGATAATGCCATTTTGGCCTCTGGAGTTGTAACAGACAAACCATTAATGATACAGCCATGATCTTTTCTGGCAATCATCTAGAGCTGAAAACTAACAATATAAAGTAGATTTGAGCAGATGTTTTTGGTTACAAGCTTCAAAACAGAAGGTTGAGGCCAAAACGCTCCTTTCACAGTGAGATAATGCCATTTTGGCCTCTGGAGTTGTAACAGACAAACCATTAATGATACAGCCATGATCTTTTCTGGCAATCATCTAGAGCTGAAAACTAACAATATAAAGTAGATTTGAGCAGATGTTTATGGTTCCAAGCTTCAAAACAGAAGTTGAGGCCAAAACGCTCATTTCACAGTGAGATAATGCCATTTTGGCCTCTGGAGTTGTAACAGACAAACCATTAATGATACAGCCATGATCTTTTCTGGCAATCATCTAGTGCTGAAAACTAACAATATAAAGTAGATTTGAGCAGATGTTTTTGGTTCCAAGCTTCAAAACAGAAGTTGAGGCCAAAACGCTCATTTCACAGTGAGATAATGCCATTTTGGCCTCTGGAGTTGTAACAGACAAACCATTAATGATACAGCCATGATCTTTTCTGGCAATCATCTAGAGCTGAAAACTAACAATATAAAGTAGATTTGAGCAGATGTTTTTGGTTACAAGCTTCAAAACAGAAGGTTGAGGCCAAAACGCTCTTTTCACAGTGAGATAGTGCCATTTTGGCCTCTGGAGTTGTAACAGACAAACCATTAATGATACAGCCATGATCTTTTCTGGCAATCATCTAGAGCTGAAAACTAACAATATAAAGTAGATTTGAGCAGATGTTTTTGCTTCCAAGCTTCAAATCAGAAGTTGAGGCCAAAACGCTCATTTCACAGTGAGATAATGCCATTTTGGCCTCTGGAGTTGTAACAGACAAACCATTAATGATACAGCCATGATCTTTTCTGGCAATCATCTAGAGCTGAAAACTAACAATATAAAGTAGATTTGAGCAGATGTTTATGGTTCCAAGCTTCAAAACAGAAGTTGAGGCCAAAACGCTCATTTCACAGTGAGATAATGCCATTTTGGCCTCTGGAGTTGTAACAGACAAACCATTAATGATACAGCCATGATCTTTTCTGGCAATCATCTAGTGCTGAAAACTAACAATATAAAGTAGATTTGAGCAGATGTTTTTGGTTCCAAGCTTCAAAACAGAAGTTGAGGCCAAAACGCTCTTTTCACAGTGAGATAATGCCATTTTGGCCTCTGGAGTTGTAACAGACAAACCATTAATGATACAGCCATGATCTTTTCTGGCAATCATCTAGTGCTGAAAACTAACAATATAAAGTAGATTTGAGCAGATGTTTTTGGTTCCAAGCTTCAAAACAGAAGTTGAGGCCAAAACGCTCTTTTCACAGTGAGATAATGCCATTTTGGCCTCTGGAGTTGTAACAGACAAACCATTAATGATACAGCCATGATCTTTTCTGGCAATCATCTAGTGCTGAAAACTAACAATATAAAGTAGATTTGAGCAGATGTTTTTGGTTCCAAGCTTCAAAACAGAAGTTGAGGCCAAAACGCTCTTTTCACAGTGAGATAATGCCATTTTGGCCTCTGGAGTTGTAACAGACAAACCATTAATGATACAGCCATGATCTTTTCTGGCAATCATCTAGAGCTGAAAACTAACAATATAAAGTAGATTTGAGCAGATGTTTTTGGTTCCAAGCTTCAAAACAGAAGTTGAGGCCAAAACGCTCTTTTCACAGTGAGATAATGCCATTTTGGCCTCTGGAGTTGTAACAGACAAACCATTAATGATACAGCCATGATCTTTTCTGGCAATCATCTAGAGCTGAAAACTAACAATATAAAGTAGATTTGAGCAGATGTTTTTGGTTACAAGCTTCAAAACAGAAGGTTGAGGCCAAAACGCTCTTTTCACAGTGAGATAGTGCCATTTTGGCCTCTGGAGTTGTAACAGACAAACCATTAATGATACAGCCATGATCTTTTCTGGCAATCATCTAGAGCTGAAAACTAACAATATAAAGTAGATTTGAGCAGATGTTTTTGCTTCCAAGCTTCAAATCAGAAGTTGAGGCCAAAACGCTCATTTCACAGTGAGATAATGCCATTTTGGCCTCTGGAGTTGTAACAGACAAACCATTAATGATACAGCCATGATCTTTTCTGGCAATCATCTAGAGCTGAAAACTAACAATATAAAGTAGATTTGAGCAGATGTTTATGGTTCCAAGCTTCAAAACAGAAGTTGAGGCCAAAACGCTCATTTCACAGTGAGATAATGCCATTTTGGCCTCTGGAGTTGTAACAGACAAACCATTAATGATACAGCCATGATCTTTTCTGGCAATCATCTAGTGCTGAAAACTAACAATATAAAGTAGATTTGAGCAGATGTTTTTGGTTCCAAGCTTCAAAACAGAAGTTGAGGCCAAAACGCTCTTTTCACAGTGAGATAATGCCATTTTGGCCTCTGGAGTTGTAACAGACAAACCATTAATGATACAGCCATGATCTTTTCTGGCAATCATCTAGAGCTGAAAACTAACAATATAAAGTAGATTTGAGCAGATGTTTTTGGTTACAAGCTTCAAAACAGAAGGTTGAGGCCAAAACGCTCTTTTCACAGTGAGATAATGCCATTTTGGCCTCTGGAGTTGTAACAGACAAACCATTAATGATACAGCCATGATCTTTTCTGGCAATCATCTAGAGCTGAAAACTAACAATATAAAGTAGATTTGAGCAGATGTTTATGGTTCCAAGCTTCAAAACAGAAGTTGAGGCCAAAACGCTCATTTCACAGTGAGATAATGCCATTTTGGCCTCTGGAGTTGTAACAGACAAACCATTAATGATACAGCCATGATCTTTTCTGGCAATCATCTAGTGCTGAAAACTAACAATATAAAGTAGATTTGAGCAGATGTTTTTGGTTCCAAGCTTCAAAACAGAAGTTGAGGCCAAAACGCTCTTTTCACAGTGAGATAATGCCATTTTGGCCTCTGGAGTTGTAACAGACAAACCATTAATGATACAGCCATGATCTTTTCTGGCAATCATCTAGAGCTGAAAACTAACAATATAAAGTAGATTTGAGCAGATGTTTTTGGTTACAAGCTTCAAAACAGAAGGTTGAGGCCAAAACGCTCTTTTCACAGTGAGATAATGCCATTTTGGCCTCTGGAGTTGTAACAGACAAACCATTAATGATACAGCCATGATCTTTTCTGGCAATCATCTAGAGCTGAAAACTAACAATATAAAGTAGATTTGAGCAGATGTTTATGGTTCCAAGCTTCAAAACAGAAGTTGAGGCCAAAACGCTCATTTCACAGTGAGATAATGCCATTTTGGCCTCTGGAGTTGTAACAGACAAACCATTAATGATACAGCCATGATCTTTTCTGGCAATCATCTAGTGCTGAAAACTAACAATATAAAGTAGATTTGAGCAGATGTTTTTGGTTCCAAGCTTCAAAACAGAAGTTGAGGCCAAAACGCTCTTTTCACAGTGAGATAATGCCATTTTGGCCTCTGGAGTTGTAACAGACAAACCATTAATGATACAGCCATGATCTTTTCTGGCAATCATCTAGAGCTGAAAACTAACAATATAAAGTAGATTTGAGCAGATGTTTTTGGTTACAAGCTTCAAAACAGAAGGTTGAGGCCAAAACGCTCCTTTCACAGTGAGATAATGCCATTTTGGCCTCTGGAGTTGTAACAGACAAACCATTAATGATACAGCCATGATCTTTTCTGGCAATCATCTAGAGCTGAAAACTAACAATATAAAGTAGATTTGAGCAGATGTTTATGGTTCCAAGCTTCAAAACAGAAGTTGAGGCCAAAACGCTCATTTCACAGTGAGATAATGCCATTTTGGCCTCTGGAGTTGTAACAGACAAACCATTAATGATACAGCCATGATCTTTTCTGGCAATCATCTAGTGCTGAAAACTAACAATATAAAGTAGATTTGAGCAGATGTTTTTGGTTCCAAGCTTCAAAACAGAAGTTGAGGCCAAAACGCTCTTTTCACAGTGAGATAATGCCATTTTGGCCTCTGGAGTTGTAACAGACAAACCATTAATGATACAGCCATGATCTTTTCTGGCAATCATCTAGTGCTGAAAACTAACAATATAAAGTAGATTTGAGCAGATGTTTTTGGTTCCAAGCTTCAAAACAGAAGTTGAGGCCAAAACGCTCTTTTCACAGTGAGATAATGCCATTTTGGCCTCTGGAGTTGTAACAGACAAACCATTAATGATACAGCCATGATCTTTTCTGGCAATCATCTAGAGCTGAAAACTAACAATATAAAGTAGATTTGAGCAGATGTTTTTGGTTCCAAGCTTCAAAACAGAAGTTGAGGCCAAAACGCTCTTTTCACAGTGAGATAATGCCATTTTGGCCTCTGGAGTTGTAACAGACAAACCATTAATGATACAGCCATGATCTTTTCTGGCAATCATCTAGAGCTGAAAACTAACAATATAAAGTAGATTTGAGCAGATGTTTTTGGTTACAAGCTTCAAAACAGAAGGTTGAGGCCAAAACGCTCTTTTCACAGTGAGATAGTGCCATTTTGGCCTCTGGAGTTGTAACAGACAAACCATTAATGATACAGCCATGATCTTTTCTGGCAATCATCTAGAGCTGAAAACTAACAATATAAAGTAGATTTGAGCAGATGTTTTTGGTTACAAGCTTCAAAACAGAAGGTTGAGGCCAAAACGCTCTTTTCACAGTGAGATAATGCCATTTTGGCCTCTGGAGTTGTAACAGACAAACCATTAATGATACAGCCATGATCTTTTCTGGCAATCATCTAGAGCTGAAAACTAACAATATAAAGTAGATTTGAGCAGATGTTTATGGTTCCAAGCTTCAAAACAGAAGTTGAGGCCAAAACGCTCATTTCACAGTGAGATAATGCCATTTTGGCCTCTGGAGTTGTAACAGACAAACCATTAATGATACAGCCATGATCTTTTCTGGCAATCATCTAGTGCTGAAAACTAACAATATAAAGTAGATTTGAGCAGATGTTTTTGGTTCCAAGCTTCAAAACAGAAGTTGAGGCCAAAACGCTCTTTTCACAGTGAGATAATGCCATTTTGGCCTCTGGAGTTGTAACAGACAAACCATTAATGATACAGCCATGATCTTTTCTGGCAATCATCTAGTGCTGAAAACTAACAATATAAAGTAGATTTGAGCAGATGTTTTTGGTTCCAAGCTTCAAAACAGAAGTTGAGGCCAAAACGCTCTTTTCACAGTGAGATAATGCCATTTTGGCCTCTGGAGTTGTAACAGACAAACCATTAATGATACAGCCATGATCTTTTCTGGCAATCATCTAGTGCTGAAAACTAACAATATAAAGTAGATTTGAGCAGATGTTTTTGGTTCCAAGCTTCAAAACAGAAGTTGAGGCCAAAACGCTCTTTTCACAGTGAGATAATGCCATTTTGGCCTCTGGAGTTGTAACAGACAAACCATTAATGATACAGCCATGATCTTTTCTGGCAATCATCTAGAGCTGAAAACTAACAATATAAAGTAGATTTGAGCAGATGTTTTTGGTTCCAAGCTTCAAAACAGAAGTTGAGGCCAAAACGCTCTTTTCACAGTGAGATAATGCCATTTTGGCCTCTGGAGTTGTAACAGACAAACCATTAATGATACAGCCATGATCTTTTCTGGCAATCATCTAGAGCTGAAAACTAACAATATAAAGTAGATTTGAGCAGATGTTTTTGGTTACAAGCTTCAAAACAGAAGGTTGAGGCCAAAACGCTCTTTTCACAGTGAGATAGTGCCATTTTGGCCTCTGGAGTTGTAACAGACAAACCATTAATGATACAGCCATGATCTTTTCTGGCAATCATCTAGAGCTGAAAACTAACAATATAAAGTAGATTTGAGCAGATGTTTTTGCTTCCAAGCTTCAAATCAGAAGTTGAGGCCAAAACGCTCATTTCACAGTGAGATAATGCCATTTTGGCCTCTGGAGTTGTAACAGACAAACCATTAATGATACAGCCATGATCTTTTCTGGCAATCATCTAGAGCTGAAAACTAACAATATAAAGTAGATTTGAGCAGATGTTTATGGTTCCAAGCTTCAAAACAGAAGTTGAGGCCAAAACGCTCATTTCACAGTGAGATAATGCCATTTTGGCCTCTGGAGTTGTAACAGACAAACCATTAATGATACAGCCATGATCTTTTCTGGCAATCATCTAGTGCTGAAAACTAACAATATAAAGTAGATTTGAGCAGATGTTTTTGGTTCCAAGCTTCAAAACAGAAGTTGAGGCCAAAACGCTCTTTTCACAGTGAGATAATGCCATTTTGGCCTCTGGAGTTGTAACAGACAAACCATTAATGATACAGCCATGATCTTTTCTGGCAATCATCTAGTGCTGAAAACTAACAATATAAAGTAGATTTGAGCAGATGTTTTTGGTTCCAAGCTTCAAAACAGAAGTTGAGGCCAAAACGCTCTTTTCACAGTGAGATAATGCCATTTTGGCCTCTGGAGTTGTAACAGACAAACCATTAATGATACAGCCATGATCTTTTCTGGCAATCATCTAGAGCTGAAAACTAACAATATAAAGTAGATTTGAGCAGATGTTTTTGGTTCCAAGCTTCAAAACAGAAGTTGAGGCCAAAACGCTCTTTTCACAGTGAGATAATGCCATTTTGGCCTCTGGAGTTGTAACAGACAAACCATTAATGATACAGCCATGATCTTTTCTGGCAATCATCTAGAGCTGAAAACTAACAATATAAAGTAGATTTGAGCAGATGTTTTTGGTTACAAGCTTCAAAACAGAAGGTTGAGGCCAAAACGCTCTTTTCACAGTGAGATAGTGCCATTTTGGCCTCTGGAGTTGTAACAGACAAACCATTAATGATACAGCCATGATCTTTTCTGGCAATCATCTAGAGCTGAAAACTAACAATATAAAGTAGATTTGAGCAGATGTTTTTGCTTCCAAGCTTCAAATCAGAAGTTGAGGCCAAAACGCTCATTTCACAGTGAGATAATGCCATTTTGGCCTCTGGAGTTGTAACAGACAAACCATTAATGATACAGCCATGATCTTTTCTGGCAATCATCTAGAGCTGAAAACTAACAATATAAAGTAGATTTGAGCAGATGTTTATGGTTCCAAGCTTCAAAACAGAAGTTGAGGCCAAAACGCTCATTTCACAGTGAGATAATGCCATTTTGGCCTCTGGAGTTGTAACAGACAAACCATTAATGATACAGCCATGATCTTTTCTGGCAATCATCTAGTGCTGAAAACTAACAATATAAAGTAGATTTGAGCAGATGTTTTTGGTTCCAAGCTTCAAAACAGAAGTTGAGGCCAAAACGCTCTTTTCACAGTGAGATAATGCCATTTTGGCCTCTGGAGTTGTAACAGACAAACCATTAATGATACAGCCATGATCTTTTCTGGCAATCATCTAGAGCTGAAAACTAACAATATAAAGTAGATTTGAGCAGATGTTTTTGGTTACAAGCTTCAAAACAGAAGGTTGAGGCCAAAACGCTCTTTTCACAGTGAGATAATGCCATTTTGGCCTCTGGAGTTGTAACAGACAAACCATTAATGATACAGCCATGATCTTTTCTGGCAATCATCTAGAGCTGAAAACTAACAATATAAAGTAGATTTGAGCAGATGTTTATGGTTCCAAGCTTCAAAACAGAAGTTGAGGCCAAAACGCTCATTTCACAGTGAGATAATGCCATTTTGGCCTCTGGAGTTGTAACAGACAAACCATTAATGATACAGCCATGATCTTTTCTGGCAATCATCTAGTGCTGAAAACTAACAATATAAAGTAGATTTGAGCAGATGTTTTTGGTTCCAAGCTTCAAAACAGAAGTTGAGGCCAAAACGCTCTTTTCACAGTGAGATAATGCCATTTTGGCCTCTGGAGTTGTAACAGACAAACCATTAATGATACAGCCATGATCTTTTCTGGCAATCATCTAGAGCTGAAAACTAACAATATAAAGTAGATTTGAGCAGATGTTTTTGGTTACAAGCTTCAAAACAGAAGGTTGAGGCCAAAACGCTCTTTTCACAGTGAGATAATGCCATTTTGGCCTCTGGAGTTGTAACAGACAAACCATTAATGATACAGCCATGATCTTTTCTGGCAATCATCTAGAGCTGAAAACTAACAATATAAAGTAGATTTGAGCAGATGTTTATGGTTCCAAGCTTCAAAACAGAAGTTGAGGCCAAAACGCTCATTTCACAGTGAGATAATGCCATTTTGGCCTCTGGAGTTGTAACAGACAAACCATTAATGATACAGCCATGATCTTTTCTGGCAATCATCTAGTGCTGAAAACTAACAATATAAAGTAGATTTGAGCAGATGTTTTTGGTTCCAAGCTTCAAAACAGAAGTTGAGGCCAAAACGCTCTTTTCACAGTGAGATAATGCCATTTTGGCCTCTGGAGTTGTAACAGACAAACCATTAATGATACAGCCATGATCTTTTCTGGCAATCATCTAGAGCTGAAAACTAACAATATAAAGTAGATTTGAGCAGATGTTTTTGGTTACAAGCTTCAAAACAGAAGGTTGAGGCCAAAACGCTCCTTTCACAGTGAGATAATGCCATTTTGGCCTCTGGAGTTGTAACAGACAAACCATTAATGATACAGCCATGATCTTTTCTGGCAATCATCTAGAGCTGAAAACTAACAATATAAAGTAGATTTGAGCAGATGTTTATGGTTCCAAGCTTCAAAACAGAAGTTGAGGCCAAAACGCTCATTTCACAGTGAGATAATGCCATTTTGGCCTCTGGAGTTGTAACAGACAAACCATTAATGATACAGCCATGATCTTTTCTGGCAATCATCTAGTGCTGAAAACTAACAATATAAAGTAGATTTGAGCAGATGTTTTTGGTTCCAAGCTTCAAAACAGAAGTTGAGGCCAAAACGCTCTTTTCACAGTGAGATAATGCCATTTTGGCCTCTGGAGTTGTAACAGACAAACCATTAATGATACAGCCATGATCTTTTCTGGCAATCATCTAGTGCTGAAAACTAACAATATAAAGTAGATTTGAGCAGATGTTTTTGGTTCCAAGCTTCAAAACAGAAGTTGAGGCCAAAACGCTCTTTTCACAGTGAGATAATGCCATTTTGGCCTCTGGAGTTGTAACAGACAAACCATTAATGATACAGCCATGATCTTTTCTGGCAATCATCTAGAGCTGAAAACTAACAATATAAAGTAGATTTGAGCAGATGTTTTTGGTTCCAAGCTTCAAAACAGAAGTTGAGGCCAAAACGCTCTTTTCACAGTGAGATAATGCCATTTTGGCCTCTGGAGTTGTAACAGACAAACCATTAATGATACAGCCATGATCTTTTCTGGCAATCATCTAGAGCTGAAAACTAACAATATAAAGTAGATTTGAGCAGATGTTTTTGGTTACAAGCTTCAAAACAGAAGGTTGAGGCCAAAACGCTCTTTTCACAGTGAGATAGTGCCATTTTGGCCTCTGGAGTTGTAACAGACAAACCATTAATGATACAGCCATGATCTTTTCTGGCAATCATCTAGAGCTGAAAACTAACAATATAAAGTAGATTTGAGCAGATGTTTTTGGTTACAAGCTTCAAAACAGAAGGTTGAGGCCAAAACGCTCTTTTCACAGTGAGATAATGCCATTTTGGCCTCTGGAGTTGTAACAGACAAACCATTAATGATACAGCCATGATCTTTTCTGGCAATCATCTAGAGCTGAAAACTAACAATATAAAGTAGATTTGAGCAGATGTTTATGGTTCCAAGCTTCAAAACAGAAGTTGAGGCCAAAACGCTCATTTCACAGTGAGATAATGCCATTTTGGCCTCTGGAGTTGTAACAGACAAACCATTAATGATACAGCCATGATCTTTTCTGGCAATCATCTAGTGCTGAAAACTAACAATATAAAGTAGATTTGAGCAGATGTTTTTGGTTCCAAGCTTCAAAACAGAAGTTGAGGCCAAAACGCTCTTTTCACAGTGAGATAATGCCATTTTGGCCTCTGGAGTTGTAACAGACAAACCATTAATGATACAGCCATGATCTTTTCTGGCAATCATCTAGTGCTGAAAACTAACAATATAAAGTAGATTTGAGCAGATGTTTTTGGTTCCAAGCTTCAAAACAGAAGTTGAGGCCAAAACGCTCTTTTCACAGTGAGATAATGCCATTTTGGCCTCTGGAGTTGTAACAGACAAACCATTAATGATACAGCCATGATCTTTTCTGGCAATCATCTAGAGCTGAAAACTAACAATATAAAGTAGATTTGAGCAGATGTTTTTGGTTACAAGCTTCAAAACAGAAGGTTGAGGCCAAAACGCTCTTTTCACAGTGAGATAATGCCATTTTGGCCTCTGGAGTTGTAACAGACAAACCATTAATGATACAGCCATGATCTTTTCTGGCAATCATCTAGAGCTGAAAACTAACAATATAAAGTAGATTTGAGCAGATGTTTATGGTTCCAAGCTTCAAAACAGAAGTTGAGGCCAAAACGCTCATTTCACAGTGAGATAATGCCATTTTGGCCTCTGGAGTTTTAACAGACAAACCATTAATGATACAGCCATGATCTTTTCTGGCAATCATCTAGTGCTGAAAACTAACAATATAAAGTAGATTTGAGCAGATGTTTTTGGTTCCAAGCTTCAAAACAGAAGTTGAGGCCAAAACGCTCTTTTCACAGTGAGATAATGCCATTTTGGCCTCTGGAGTTGTAACAGACAAACCATTAATGATACAGCCATGATCTTTTCTGGCAATCATCTAGAGCTGAAAACTAACAATATAAAGTAGATTTGAGCAGATGTTTTTGGTTACAAGCTTCAAAACAGAAGGTTGAGGCCAAAACGCTCTTTTCACAGTGAGATAATGCCATTTTGGCCTCTGGAGTTGTAACAGACAAACCATTAATGATACAGCCATGATCTTTTCTGGCAATCATCTAGAGCTGAAAACTAACAATATAAAGTAGATTTGAGCAGATGTTTATGGTTCCAAGCTTCAAAACAGAAGTTGAGGCCAAAACGCTCATTTCACAGTGAGATAATGCCATTTTGGCCTCTGGAGTTGTAACAGACAAACCATTAATGATACAGCCATGATCTTTTCTGGCAATCATCTAGTGCTGAAAACTAACAATATAAAGTAGATTTGAGCAGATGTTTTTGGTTCCAAGCTTCAAAACAGAAGTTGAGGCCAAAACGCTCTTTTCACAGTGAGATAATGCCATTTTGGCCTCTGGAGTTGTAACAGACAAACCATTAATGATACAGCCATGATCTTTTCTGGCAATCATCTAGAGCTGAAAACTAACAATATAAAGTAGATTTGAGCAGATGTTTTTGGTTACAAGCTTCAAAACAGAAGGTTGAGGCCAAAACGCTCTTTTCACAGTGAGATAATGCCATTTTGGCCTCTGGAGTTGTAACAGACAAACCATTAATGATACAGCCATGATCTTTTCTGGCAATCATCTAGAGCTGAAAACTAACAATATAAAGTAGATTTGAGCAGATGTTTATGGTTCCAAGCTTCAAAACAGAAGTTGAGGCCAAAACGCTCATTTCACAGTGAGATAATGCCATTTTGGCCTCTGGAGTTGTAACAGACAAACCATTAATGATACAGCCATGATCTTTTCTGGCAATCATCTAGAGCTGAAAACTAACAATATAAAGTAGATTTGAGCAGATGTTTTTGGTTACAAGCTTCAAAACAGAAGTTGAGGCCAAAACGCTCTTTTCACAGTGAGATAATGCCATTTTGGCCTCTGGAGTTGTAACAGACAAACCATTAATGATACAGCCATGATCTTTTCTGGCAATAATCTAGAGCTGAAAACTAACAATATAAAGTAGATTTGAGCAGATGTTTTTGGTTACAAGCTTCAAAACAGAAGGTTGAGGCCAAAACGCTCTTTTCACAGTGAGATAATGCCATTTTGGCCTCTGGAGTTGTAACAGACAAACCATTAATGATACAGCCATGATCTTTTCTGGCAATCATCTAGAGCTGAAAACTAACAATATAAAGTAGATTTGAGCAGATGTTTATGGTTCCAAGCTTCAAAACAGAAGTTGAGGCCAAAACGCTCATTTCACAGTGAGATAATGCCATTTTGGCCTCTGGAGTTGTAACAGACAAACCATTAATGATACAGCCATGATCTTTTCTGGCAATCATCTAGTGCTGAAAACTAACAATATAAAGTAGATTTGAGCAGATGTTTTTGGTTCCAAGCTTCAAAACAGAAGTTGAGGCCAAAACGCTCTTTTCACAGTGAGATAATGCCATTTTGGCCTCTGGAGTTGTAACAGACAAACCATTAATGATACAGCCATGATCTTTTCTGGCAATCATCTAGTGCTGAAAACTAACAATATAAAGTAGATTTGAGCAGATGTTTTTGGTTCCAAGCTTCAAAACAGAAGTTGAGGCCAAAACGCTCTTTTCACAGTGAGATAATGCCATTTTGGCCTCTGGAGTTGTAACAGACAAACCATTAATGATACAGCCATGATCTTTTCTGGCAATCATCTAGAGCTGAAAACTAACAATATAAAGTAGATTTGAGCAGATGTTTATGGTTCCAAGCTTCAAAACAGAAGTTGAGGCCAAAACGCTCATTTCACAGTGAGATAATGCCATTTTGGCCTCTGGAGTTGTAACAGACAAACCATTAATGATACAGCCATGATCTTTTCTGGCAATCATCTAGTGCTGAAAACTAACAATATAAAGTAGATTTGAGCAGATGTTTTTGGTTCCAAGCTTCAAAACAGAAGTTGAGGCCAAAACGCTCTTTTCACAGTGAGATAATGCCATTTTGGCCTCTGGAGTTGTAACAGACAAACCATTAATGATACAGCCATGATCTTTTCTGGCAATCATCTAGAGCTGAAAACTAACAATATAAAGTAGATTTGAGCAGATGTTTTTGGTTACAAGCTTCAAAACAGAAGGTTGAGGCCAAAACGCTCTTTTCACAGTGAGATAATGCCATTTTGGCCTCTGGAGTTGTAACAGACAAACCATTAATGATACAGCCATGATCTTTTCTGGCAATCATCTAGAGCTGAAAACTAACAATATAAAGTAGATTTGAGCAGATGTTTATGGTTCCAAGCTTCAAAACAGAAGTTGAGGCTAAAACGCTCATTTCACAGTGAGATAATGCCATTTTGGCCTCTGGAGTTGTAACAGACAAACCATTAATGATACAGCCATGATCTTTTCTGGCAATCATCTAGAGCTGAAAACTAACAATATAAAGTAGATTTGAGCAGATGTTTTTGGTTACAAGCTTCAAAACAGAAGTTGAGGCCAAAACGCTCTTTTCACAGTGAGATAATGCCATTTTGGCCTCTGGAGTTGTAACAGACAAACCATTAATGATACAGCCATGATCTTTTCTGGCAATCATCTAGAGCTGAAAACTAACAATATAAAGTAGATTTGAGCAGATGTTTTTGGTTACAAGCTTCAAAACAGAAGGTTGAGGCCAAAACGCTCTTTTCACAGTGAGATAATGCCATTTTGGCCTCTGGAGTTGTAACAGACAAACCATTAATGATACAGCCATGATCTTTTCTGGCAATCATCTAGAGCTGAAAACTAACAATATAAAGTAGATTTGAGCAGATGTTTATGGTTCCAAGCTTCAAAACAGAAGTTGAGGCCAAAACGCTCATTTCACAGTGAGATAATGCCATTTTGGCCTCTGGAGTTGTAACAGACAAACCATTAATGATACAGCCATGATCTTTTCTGGCAATCATCTAGTGCTGAAAACTAACAATATAAAGTAGATTTGAGCAGATGTTTTTGGTTCCAAGCTTCAAAACAGAAGTTGAGGCCAAAACGCTCTTTTCACAGTGAGATAATGCCATTTTGGCCTCTGGAGTTGTAACAGACAAACCATTAATGATACAGCCATGATCTTTTCTGGCAATCATCTAGAGCTGAAAACTAACAATATAAAGTAGATTTGAGCAGATGTTTTTGGTTACAAGCTTCAAAACAGAAGGTTGAGGCCAAAACGCTCTTTTCACAGTGAGATAATGCCATTTTGGCCTCTGGAGTTGTAACAGACAAACCATTAATGATACAGCCATGATCTTTTCTGGCAATCATCTAGAGCTGAAAACTAACAATATAAAGTAGATTTGAGCAGATGTTTATGGTTCCAAGCTTCAAAACAGAAGTTGAGGCCAAAACGCTCATTTCACAGTGAGATAATGCCATTTTGGCCTCTGGAGTTGTAACAGACAAACCATTAATGATACAGCCATGATCTTTTCTGGCAATCATCTAGTGCTGAAAACTAACAATATAAAGTAGATTTGAGCAGATGTTTTTGGTTCCAAGCTTCAAAACAGAAGTTGAGGCCAAAACGCTCTTTTCACAGTGAGATAATGCCATTTTGGCCTCTGGAGTTGTAACAGACAAACCATTAATGATACAGCCATGATCTTTTCTGGCAATCATCTAGAGCTGAAAACTAACAATATAAAGTAGATTTGAGCAGATGTTTTTGGTTACAAGCTTCAAAACAGAAGGTTGAGGCCAAAACGCTCCTTTCACAGTGAGATAATGCCATTTTGGCCTCTGGAGTTGTAACAGACAAACCATTAATGATACAGCCATGATCTTTTCTGGCAATCATCTAGAGCTGAAAACTAACAATATAAAGTAGATTTGAGCAGATGTTTATGGTTCCAAGCTTCAAAACAGAAGTTGAGGCCAAAACGCTCATTTCACAGTGAGATAATGCCATTTTGGCCTCTGGAGTTGTAACAGACAAACCATTAATGATACAGCCATGATCTTTTCTGGCAATCATCTAGTGCTGAAAACTAACAATATAAAGTAGATTTGAGCAGATGTTTTTGGTTCCAAGCTTCAAAACAGAAGTTGAGGCCAAAACGCTCTTTTCACAGTGAGATAATGCCATTTTGGCCTCTGGAGTTGTAACAGACAAACCATTAATGATACAGCCATGATCTTTTCTGGCAATCATCTAGTGCTGAAAACTAACAATATAAAGTAGATTTGAGCAGATGTTTTTGGTTCCAAGCTTCAAAACAGAAGTTGAGGCCAAAACGCTCTTTTCACAGTGAGATAATGCCATTTTGGCCTCTGGAGTTGTAACAGACAAACCATTAATGATACAGCCATGATCTTTTCTGGCAATCATCTAGAGCTGAAAACTAACAATATAAAGTAGATTTGAGCAGATGTTTTTGGTTCCAAGCTTCAAAACAGAAGTTGAGGCCAAAACGCTCTTTTCACAGTGAGATAATGCCATTTTGGCCTCTGGAGTTGTAACAGACAAACCATTAATGATACAGCCATGATCTTTTCTGGCAATCATCTAGAGCTGAAAACTAACAATATAAAGTAGATTTGAGCAGATGTTTTTGGTTACAAGCTTCAAAACAGAAGGTTGAGGCCAAAACGCTCTTTTCACAGTGAGATAGTGCCATTTTGGCCTCTGGAGTTGTAACAGACAAACCATTAATGATACAGCCATGATCTTTTCTGGCAATCATCTAGAGCTGAAAACTAACAATATAAAGTAGATTTGAGCAGATGTTTTTGGTTACAAGCTTCAAAACAGAAGGTTGAGGCCAAAACGCTCTTTTCACAGTGAGATAATGCCATTTTGGCCTCTGGAGTTGTAACAGACAAACCATTAATGATACAGCCATGATCTTTTCTGGCAATCATCTAGAGCTGAAAACTAACAATATAAAGTAGATTTGAGCAGATGTTTATGGTTCCAAGCTTCAAAACAGAAGTTGAGGCCAAAACGCTCATTTCACAGTGAGATAATGCCATTTTGGCCTCTGGAGTTGTAACAGACAAACCATTAATGATACAGCCATGATCTTTTCTGGCAATCATCTAGTGCTGAAAACTAACAATATAAAGTAGATTTGAGCAGATGTTTTTGGTTCCAAGCTTCAAAACAGAAGTTGAGGCCAAAACGCTCTTTTCACAGTGAGATAATGCCATTTTGGCCTCTGGAGTTGTAACAGACAAACCATTAATGATACAGCCATGATCTTTTCTGGCAATCATCTAGAGCTGAAAACTAACAATATAAAGTAGATTTGAGCAGATGTTTTTGGTTACAAGCTTCAAAACAGAAGGTTGAGGCCAAAACGCTCTTTTCACAGTGAGATAATGCCATTTTGGCCTCTGGAGTTGTAACAGACAAACCATTAATGATACAGCCATGATCTTTTCTGGCAATCATCTAGTGCTGAAAACTAACAATATAAAGTAGATTTGAGCAGATGTTTTTGGTTCCAAGCTTCAAAACAGAAGTTGAGGCCAAAACGCTCTTTTCACAGTGAGATAATGCCATTTTGGCCTCTGGAGTTGTAACAGACAAACCATTAATGATACAGCCATGATCTTTTCTGGCAATCATCTAGAGCTGAAAACTAACAATATAAAGTAGATTTGAGCAGATGTTTTTGGTTACAAGCTTCAAAACAGAAGGTTGAGGCCAAAACGCTCTTTTCACAGTGAGATAATGCCATTTTGGCCTCTGGAGTTGTAACAGACAAACCATTAATGATACAGCCATGATCTTTTCTGGCAATCATCTAGAGCTGAAAACTAACAATATAAAGTAGATTTGAGCAGATGTTTATGGTTCCAAGCTTCAAAACAGAAGTTGAGGCCAAAACGCTCATTTCACAGTGAGATAATGCCATTTTGGCCTCTGGAGTTGTAACAGACAAACCATTAATGATACAGCCATGATCTTTTCTGGCAATCATCTAGTGCTGAAAACTAACAATATAAAGTAGATTTGAGCAGATGTTTTTGGTTCCAAGCTTCAAAACAGAAGTTGAGGCCAAAACGCTCTTTTCACAGTGAGATAATGCCATTTTGGCCTCTGGAGTTGTAACAGACAAACCATTAATGATACAGCCATGATCTTTTCTGGCAATCATCTAGAGCTGAAAACTAACAATATAAAGTAGATTTGAGCAGATGTTTTTGGTTACAAGCTTCAAAACAGAAGGTTGAGGCCAAAACGCTCTTTTCACAGTGAGATAATGCCATTTTGGCCTCTGGAGTTGTAACAGACAAACCATTAATGATACAGCCATGATCTTTTCTGGCAATCATCTAGAGCTGAAAACTAACAATATAAAGTAGATTTGAGCAGATGTTTATGGTTCCAAGCTTCAAAACAGAAGTTGAGGCCAAAACGCTCATTTCACAGTGAGATAATGCCATTTTGGCCTCTGGAGTTGTAACAGACAAACCATTAATGATACAGCCATGATCTTTTCTGGCAATCATCTAGTGCTGAAAACTAACAATATAAAGTAGATTTGAGCAGATGTTTTTGGTTCCAAGCTTCAAAACAGAAGTTGAGGCCAAAACGCTCTTTTCACAGTGAGATAATGCCATTTTGGCCTCTGGAGTTGTAACAGACAAACCATTAATGATACAGCCATGATCTTTTCTGGCAATCATCTAGAGCTGAAAACTAACAATATAAAGTAGATTTGAGCAGATGTTTTTGGTTACAAGCTTCAAAACAGAAGGTTGAGGCCAAAACGCTCTTTTCACAGTGAGATAATGCCATTTTGGCCTCTGGAGTTGTAACAGACAAACCATTAATGATACAGCCATGATCTTTTCTGGCAATCATCTAGAGCTGAAAACTAACAATATAAAGTAGATTTGAGCAGATGTTTATGGTTCCAAGCTTCAAAACAGAAGTTGAGGCCAAAACGCTCATTTCACAGTGAGATAATGCCATTTTGGCCTCTGGAGTTGTAACAGACAAACCATTAATGATACAGCCATGATCTTTTCTGGCAATCATCTAGAGCTGAAAACTAACAATATAAAGTAGATTTGAGCAGATGTTTTTGGTTACAAGCTTCAAAACAGAAGTTGAGGCCAAAACGCTCTTTTCACAGTGAGATAATGCCATTTTGGCCTCTGGAGTTGTAACAGACAAACCATTAATGATACAGCCATGATCTTTTCTGGCAATAATCTAGAGCTGAAAACTAACAATATAAAGTAGATTTGAGCAGATGTTTTTGGTTACAAGCTTCAAAACAGAAGGTTGAGGCCAAAACGCTCTTTTCACAGTGAGATAATGCCATTTTGGCCTCTGGAGTTGTAACAGACAAACCATTAATGATACAGCCATGATCTTTTCTGGCAATCATCTAGAGCTGAAAACTAACAATATAAAGTAGATTTGAGCAGATGTTTATGGTTCCAAGCTTCAAAACAGAAGTTGAGGCCAAAACGCTCATTTCACAGTGAGATAATGCCATTTTGGCCTCTGGAGTTGTAACAGACAAACCATTAATGATACAGCCATGATCTTTTCTGGCAATCATCTAGTGCTGAAAACTAACAATATAAAGTAGATTTGAGCAGATGTTTTTGGTTCCAAGCTTCAAAACAGAAGTTGAGGCCAAAACGCTCTTTTCACAGTGAGATAATGCCATTTTGGCCTCTGGAGTTGTAACAGACAAACCATTAATGATACAGCCATGATCTTTTCTGGCAATCATCTAGTGCTGAAAACTAACAATATAAAGTAGATTTGAGCAGATGTTTTTGGTTCCAAGCTTCAAAACAGAAGTTGAGGCCAAAACGCTCTTTTCACAGTGAGATAATGCCATTTTGGCCTCTGGAGTTGTAACAGACAAACCATTAATGATACAGCCATGATCTTTTCTGGCAATCATCTAGAGCTGAAAACTAACAATATAAAGTAGATTTGAGCAGATGTTTATGGTTCCAAGCTTCAAAACAGAAGTTGAGGCCAAAACGCTCATTTCACAGTGAGATAATGCCATTTTGGCCTCTGGAGTTGTAACAGACAAACCATTAATGATACAGCCATGATCTTTTCTGGCAATCATCTAGTGCTGAAAACTAACAATATAAAGTAGATTTGAGCAGATGTTTTTGGTTCCAAGCTTCAAAACAGAAGTTGAGGCCAAAACGCTCTTTTCACAGTGAGATAATGCCATTTTGGCCTCTGGAGTTGTAACAGACAAACCATTAATGATACAGCCATGATCTTTTCTGGCAATCATCTAGAGCTGAAAACTAACAATATAAAGTAGATTTGAGCAGATGTTTTTGGTTACAAGCTTCAAAACAGAAGGTTGAGGCCAAAACGCTCTTTTCACAGTGAGATAATGCCATTTTGGCCTCTGGAGTTGTAACAGACAAACCATTAATGATACAGCCATGATCTTTTCTGGCAATCATCTAGAGCTGAAAACTAACAATATAAAGTAGATTTGAGCAGATGTTTATGGTTCCAAGCTTCAAAACAGAAGTTGAGGCTAAAACGCTCATTTCACAGTGAGATAATGCCATTTTGGCCTCTGGAGTTGTAACAGACAAACCATTAATGATACAGCCATGATCTTTTCTGGCAATCATCTAGAGCTGAAAACTAACAATATAAAGTAGATTTGAGCAGATGTTTTTGGTTACAAGCTTCAAAACAGAAGTTGAGGCCAAAACGCTCTTTTCACAGTGAGATAATGCCATTTTGGCCTCTGGAGTTGTAACAGACAAACCATTAATGATACAGCCATGATCTTTTCTGGCAATCATCTAGAGCTGAAAACTAACAATATAAAGTAGATTTGAGCAGATGTTTTTGGTTACAAGCTTCAAAACAGAAGGTTGAGGCCAAAACGCTCTTTTCACAGTGAGATAATGCCATTTTGGCCTCTGGAGTTGTAACAGACAAACCATTAATGATACAGCCATGATCTTTTCTGGCAATCATCTAGAGCTGAAAACTAACAATATAAAGTAGATTTGAGCAGATGTTTATGGTTCCAAGCTTCAAAACAGAAGTTGAGGCCAAAACGCTCATTTCACAGTGAGATAATGCCATTTTGGCCTCTGGAGTTGTAACAGACAAACCATTAATGATACAGCCATGATCTTTTCTGGCAATCATCTAGAGCTGAAAACTAACAATATAAAGTAGATTTGAGCAGATGTTTTTGGTTACAAGCTTCAAAACAGAAGGTTGAGGCCAAAACGCTCTTTTCACAGTGAGATAGTGCCATTTTGGCCTCTGGAGTTGTAACAGACAAACCATTAATGATACAGCCATGATCTTTTCTGGCAATCATCTAGAGCTGAAAACTAACAATATAAAGTAGATTTGAGCAGATGTTTTTGCTTCCAAGCTTCAAATCAGAAGTTGAGGCCAAAACGCTCATTTCACAGTGAGATAATGCCATTTTGGCCTCTGGAGTTGTAACAGACAAACCATTAATGATACAGCCATGATCTTTTCTGGCAATCATCTAGAGCTGAAAACTAACAATATAAAGTAGATTTGAGCAGATGTTTATGGTTCCAAGCTTCAAAACAGAAGTTGAGGCCAAAACGCTCATTTCACAGTGAGATAATGCCATTTTGGCCTCTGGAGTTGTAACAGACAAACCATTAATGATACAGCCATGATCTTTTCTGGCAATCATCTAGTGCTGAAAACTAACAATATAAAGTAGATTTGAGCAGATGTTTTTGGTTCCAAGCTTCAAAACAGAAGTTGAGGCCAAAACGCTCTTTTCACAGTGAGATAATGCCATTTTGGCCTCTGGAGTTGTAACAGACAAACCATTAATGATACAGCCATGATCTTTTCTGGCAATCATCTAGAGCTGAAAACTAACAATATAAAGTAGATTTGAGCAGATGTTTTTGGTTACAAGCTTCAAAACAGAAGGTTGAGGCCAAAACGCTCTTTTCACAGTGAGATAATGCCATTTTGGCCTCTGGAGTTGTAACAGACAAACCATTAATGATACAGCCATGATCTTTTCTGGCAATCATCTAGAGCTGAAAACTAACAATATAAAGTAGATTTGAGCAGATGTTTTTGGTTCCAAGCTTCAAAACAGAAGTTGAGGCCAAAACGCTCTTTTCACAGTGAGATAATGCCATTTTGGCCTCTGGAGTTGTAACAGACAAACCATTAATGATACAGCCATGATCTTTTCTGGCAATCATCTAGAGCTGAAAACTAACAATATAAAGTAGATTTGAGCAGATGTTTTTGGTTACAAGCTTCAAAACAGAAGGTTGAGGCCAAAACGCTCTTTTCACAGTGAGATAATGCCATTTTGGCCTCTGGAGTTGTAACAGACAAACCATTAATGATACAGCCATGATCTTTTCTGGCAATCATCTAGAGCTGAAAACTAACAATATAAAGTAGATTTGAGCAGATGTTTATGGTTCCAAGCTTCAAAACAGAAGTTGAGGCCAAAACGCTCATTTCACAGTGAGATAATGCCATTTTGGCCTCTGGAGTTGTAACAGACAAACCATTAATGATACAGCCATGATCTTTTCTGGCAATCATCTAGAGCTGAAAACTAACAATATAAAGTAGATTTGAGCAGATGTTTTTGGTTACAAGCTTCAAAACAGAAGTTGAGGCCAAAACGCTCTTTTCACAGTGAGATAATGCCATTTTGGCCTCTGGAGTTGTAACAGACAAACCATTAATGATACAGCCATGATCTTTTCTGGCAATAATCTAGAGCTGAAAACTAACAATATAAAGTAGATTTGAGCAGATGTTTTTGGTTACAAGCTTCAAAACAGAAGGTTGAGGCCAAAACGCTCTTTTCACAGTGAGATAATGCCATTTTGGCCTCTGGAGTTGTAACAGACAAACCATTAATGATACAGCCATGATCTTTTCTGGCAATCATCTAGAGCTGAAAACTAACAATATAAAGTAGATTTGAGCAGATGTTTATGGTTCCAAGCTTCAAAACAGAAGTTGAGGCCAAAACGCTCATTTCACAGTGAGATAATGCCATTTTGGCCTCTGGAGTTGTAACAGACAAACCATTAATGATACAGCCATGATCTTTTCTGGCAATCATCTAGTGCTGAAAACTAACAATATAAAGTAGATTTGAGCAGATGTTTTTGGTTCCAAGCTTCAAAACAGAAGTTGAGGCCAAAACGCTCTTTTCACAGTGAGATAATGCCATTTTGGCCTCTGGAGTTGTAACAGACAAACCATTAATGATACAGCCATGATCTTTTCTGGCAATCATCTAGTGCTGAAAACTAACAATATAAAGTAGATTTGAGCAGATGTTTTTGGTTCCAAGCTTCAAAACAGAAGTTGAGGCCAAAACGCTCTTTTCACAGTGAGATAATGCCATTTTGGCCTCTGGAGTTGTAACAGACAAACCATTAATGATACAGCCATGATCTTTTCTGGCAATCATCTAGAGCTGAAAACTAACAATATAAAGTAGATTTGAGCAGATGTTTATGGTTCCAAGCTTCAAAACAGAAGTTGAGGCCAAAACGCTCATTTCACAGTGAGATAATGCCATTTTGGCCTCTGGAGTTGTAACAGACAAACCATTAATGATACAGCCATGATCTTTTCTGGCAATCATCTAGAGCTGAAAACTAACAATATAAAGTAGATTTGAGCAGATGTTTTTGGTTACAAGCTTCAAAACAGAAGGTTGAGGCCAAAACGCTCTTTTCACAGTGAGATAGTGCCATTTTGGCCTCTGGAGTTGTAACAGACAAACCATTAATGATACAGCCATGATCTTTTCTGGCAATCATCTAGAGCTGAAAACTAACAATATAAAGTAGATTTGAGCAGATGTTTTTGCTTCCAAGCTTCAAATCAGAAGTTGAGGCCAAAACGCTCATTTCACAGTGAGATAATGCCATTTTGGCCTCTGGAGTTGTAACAGACAAACCATTAATGATACAGCCATGATCTTTTCTGGCAATCATCTAGAGCTGAAAACTAACAATATAAAGTAGATTTGAGCAGATGTTTATGGTTCCAAGCTTCAAAACAGAAGTTGAGGCCAAAACGCTCATTTCACAGTGAGATAATGCCATTTTGGCCTCTGGAGTTGTAACAGACAAACCATTAATGATACAGCCATGATCTTTTCTGGCAATCATCTAGTGCTGAAAACTAACAATATAAAGTAGATTTGAGCAGATGTTTTTGGTTCCAAGCTTCAAAACAGAAGTTGAGGCCAAAACGCTCTTTTCACAGTGAGATAATGCCATTTTGGCCTCTGGAGTTGTAACAGACAAACCATTAATGATACAGCCATGATCTTTTCTGGCAATCATCTAGAGCTGAAAACTAACAATATAAAGTAGATTTGAGCAGATGTTTTTGGTTACAAGCTTCAAAACAGAAGGTTGAGGCCAAAACGCTCTTTTCACAGTGAGATAATGCCATTTTGGCCTCTGGAGTTGTAACAGACAAACCATTAATGATACAGCCATGATCTTTTCTGGCAATCATCTAGAGCTGAAAACTAACAATATAAAGTAGATTTGAGCAGATGTTTTTGGTTCCAAGCTTCAAAACAGAAGTTGAGGCCAAAACGCTCTTTTCACAGTGAGATAATGCCATTTTGGCCTCTGGAGTTGTAACAGACAAACCATTAATGATACAGCCATGATCTTTTCTGGCAATCATCTAGAGCTGAAAACTAACAATATAAAGTAGATTTGAGCAGATGTTTTTGGTTACAAGCTTCAAAACAGAAGGTTGAGGCCAAAACGCTCTTTTCACAGTGAGATAATGCCATTTTGGCCTCTGGAGTTGTAACAGACAAACCATTAATGATACAGCCATGATCTTTTCTGGCAATCATCTAGAGCTGAAAACTAACAATATAAAGTAGATTTGAGCAGATGTTTATGGTTCCAAGCTTCAAAACAGAAGTTGAGGCCAAAACGCTCATTTCACAGTGAGATAATGCCATTTTGGCCTCTGGAGTTGTAACAGACAAACCATTAATGATACAGCCATGATCTTTTCTGGCAATCATCTAGAGCTGAAAACTAACAATATAAAGTAGATTTGAGCAGATGTTTTTGGTTACAAGCTTCAAAACAGAAGTTGAGGCCAAAACGCTCTTTTCACAGTGAGATAATGCCATTTTGGCCTCTGGAGTTGTAACAGACAAACCATTAATGATACAGCCATGATCTTTTCTGGCAATAATCTAGAGCTGAAAACTAACAATATAAAGTAGATTTGAGCAGATGTTTTTGGTTACAAGCTTCAAAACAGAAGGTTGAGGCCAAAACGCTCTTTTCACAGTGAGATAATGCCATTTTGGCCTCTGGAGTTGTAACAGACAAACCATTAATGATACAGCCATGATCTTTTCTGGCAATCATCTAGAGCTGAAAACTAACAATATAAAGTAGATTTGAGCAGATGTTTATGGTTCCAAGCTTCAAAACAGAAGTTGAGGCCAAAACGCTCATTTCACAGTGAGATAATGCCATTTTGGCCTCTGGAGTTGTAACAGACAAACCATTAATGATACAGCCATGATCTTTTCTGGCAATCATCTAGTGCTGAAAACTAACAATATAAAGTAGATTTGAGCAGATGTTTTTGGTTCCAAGCTTCAAAACAGAAGTTGAGGCCAAAACGCTCTTTTCACAGTGAGATAATGCCATTTTGGCCTCTGGAGTTGTAACAGACAAACCATTAATGATACAGCCATGATCTTTTCTGGCAATCATCTAGTGCTGAAAACTAACAATATAAAGTAGATTTGAGCAGATGTTTTTGGTTCCAAGCTTCAAAACAGAAGTTGAGGCCAAAACGCTCTTTTCACAGTGAGATAATGCCATTTTGGCCTCTGGAGTTGTAACAGACAAACCATTAATGATACAGCCATGATCTTTTCTGGCAATCATCTAGAGCTGAAAACTAACAATATAAAGTAGATTTGAGCAGATGTTTTTGGTTACAAGCTTCAAAACAGAAGTTGAGGCCAAAACGCTCATTTCACAGTGAGATAATGCCATTTTGGCCTCTGGAGTTGTAACAGACAAACCATTAATGATACAGCCATGATCTTTTCTGGCAATCATCTAGTGCTGAAAACTAACAATATAAAGTAGATTTGAGCAGATGTTTTTGGTTCCAAGCTTCAAAACAGAAGTTGAGGCCAAAACGCTCTTTTCACAGTGAGATAATGCCATTTTGGCCTCTGGAGTTGTAACAGACAAACCATTAATGATACAGCCATGATCTTTTCTGGCAATCATCTAGAGCTGAAAACTAACAATATAAAGTAGATTTGAGCAGATGTTTTTGGTTACAAGCTTCAAAACAGAAGGTTGAGGCCAAAACGCTCTTTTCACAGTGAGATAATGCCATTTTGGCCTCTGGAGTTGTAACAGACAAACCATTAATGATACAGCCATGATCTTTTCTGGCAATCATCTAGAGCTGAAAACTAACAATATAAAGTAGATTTGAGCAGATGTTTATGGTTCCAAGCTTCAAAACAGAAGTTGAGGCTAAAACGCTCATTTCACAGTGAGATAATGCCATTTTGGCCTCTGGAGTTGTAACAGACAAACCATTAATGATACAGCCATGATCTTTTCTGGCAATCATCTAGAGCTGAAAACTAACAATATAAAGTAGATTTGAGCAGATGTTTTTGGTTACAAGCTTCAAAACAGAAGTTGAGGCCAAAACGCTCTTTTCACAGTGAGATAATGCCATTTTGGCCTCTGGAGTTGTAACAGACAAACCATTAATGATACAGCCATGATCTTTTCTGGCAATCATCTAGAGCTGAAAACTAACAATATAAAGTAGATTTGAGCAGATGTTTTTGGTTACAAGCTTCAAAACAGAAGGTTGAGGCCAAAACGCTCTTTTCACAGTGAGATAATGCCATTTTGGCCTCTGGAGTTGTAACAGACAAACCATTAATGATACAGCCATGATCTTTTCTGGCAATCATCTAGAGCTGAAAACTAACAATATAAAGTAGATTTGAGCAGATGTTTATGGTTCCAAGCTTCAAAACAGAAGTTGAGGCCAAAACGCTCATTTCACAGTGAGATAATGCCATTTTGGCCTCTGGAGTTGTAACAGACAAACCATTAATGATACAGCCATGATCTTTTCTGGCAATCATCTAGTGCTGAAAACTAACGATATAAAGTAGATTTGAGCAGATGTTTTTGGTTCCAAGCTTCAAAACAGAAGTTGAGGCCAAAACGCTCTTTTCACAGTGAGATAATGCCATTTTGGCCTCTGGAGTTGTAACAGACAAACCATTAATGATACAGCCATGATCTTTTCTGGCAATCATCTAGTGCTGAAAACTAACAATATAAAGTAGATTTGAGCAGATGTTTTTGGTTCCAAGCTTCAAAACAGAAGTTGAGGCCAAAACGCTCTTTTCACAGTGAGATAATGCCATTTTGGCCTCTGGAGTTGTAACAGACAAACCATTAATGATACAGCCATGATCTTTTCTGGCAATCATCTAGAGCTGAAAACGAACAATATAAAGTAGATTTGAGCAGATGTTTTTGGTTCCAAGCTTCAAAACAGAAGTTGAGGCCAAAACGCTCTTTTCACAGTGAGATAATGCCATTTTGGCCTCTGGAGTTGTAACAGACAAACCATTAATGATACAGCCATGATCTTTTCTGGCAATCATCTAGTGCTGAAAACTAACAATATAAAGTAGATTTGAGCAGATGTTTTTGGTTCCAAGCTTCAAAACAGAAGTTGAGGCCAAAACGCTCTTTTCACAGTGAGATAATGCCATTTTGGCCTCTGGAGTTGTAACAGACAAACCATTAATGATACAGCCATGATCTTTTCTGGCAATCATCTAGAGCTGAAAACTAACAATATAAAGTAGATTTGAGCAGATGTTTTTGGTTACAAGCTTCAAAACAGAAGGTTGAGGCCAAAACGCTCTTTTCACAGTGAGATAATGCCATTTTGGCCTCTGGAGTTGTAACAGACAAACCATTAATGATACAGCCATGATCTTTTCTGGCAATCATCTAGAGCTGAAAACTAACAATATAAAGTAGATTTGAGCAGATGTTTTTGGTTCCAAGCTTCAAAACAGAAGTTGAGGCCAAAACGCTCTTTTCACAGTGAGATAATGCCATTTTGGCCTCTGGAGTTGTAACAGACAAACCATTAATGATACAGCCATGATCTTTTCTGGCAATCATCTAGAGCTGAAAACTAACAATATAAAGTAGATTTGAGCAGATGTTTTTGGTTACAAGCTTCAAAACAGAAGGTTGAGGCCAAAACGCTCTTTTCACAGTGAGATAATGCCATTTTGGCCTCTGGAGTTGTAACAGACAAACCATTAATGATACAGCCATGATCTTTTCTGGCAATCATCTAGAGCTGAAAACTAACAATATAAAGTAGATTTGAGCAGATGTTTATGGTTCCAAGCTTCAAAACAGAAGTTGAGGCCAAAACGCTCATTTCACAGTGAGATAATGCCATTTTGGCCTCTGGAGTTGTAACAGACAAACCATTAATGATACAGCCATGATCTTTTCTGGCAATCATTTAGTGCTGAAAACTAACAATATAAAGTAGATTTGAGCAGATGTTTTTGGTTCCAAGCTTCAAAACAGAAGTTGAGGCCAAAACGCTCTTTTCACAGTGAGATAATGCCATTTTGGCCTCTGGAGTTGTAACAGACAAACCATTAATGATACAGCCATGATCTTTTCTGGCAATCATCTAGAGCTGAAAACTAACAATATAAAGTAGATTTGAGCAGATGTTTTTGGTTACAAGCTTCAAAACAGAAGGTTGAGGCCAAAACGCTCTTTTCACAGTGAGATAATGCCATTTTGGCCTCTGGAGTTGTAACAGACAAACCATTAATGATACAGCCATGATCTTTTCTGGCAATCATCTAGAGCTGAAAACTAACAATATAAAGTAGATTTGAGCAGATGTTTATGGTTCCAAGCTTCAAAACAGAAGTTGAGGCCAAAACGCTCATTTCACAGTGAGATAATGCCATTTTGGCCTCTGGAGTTGTAACAGACAAACCATTAATGATACAGCCATGATCTTTTCTGGCAATCATCTAGAGCTGAAAACTAACAATATAAAGTAGATTTGAGCAGATGTTTTTGGTTACAAGCTTCAAAACAGAAGTTGAGGCCAAAACGCTCTTTTCACAGTGAGATAATGCCATTTTGGCCTCTGGAGTTGTAACAGACAAACCATTAATGATACAGCCATGATCTTTTCTGGCAATCATCTAGAGCTGAAAACTAACAATATAAAGTAGATTTGAGCAGATGTTTTTGGTTCCAAGCTTCAAAACAGAAGTTGAGGCCAAAACGCTCTTTTCACAGTGAGATAATGCCATTTTGGCCTCTGGAGTTGTAACAGACAAACCATTAATGATACAGCCATGATCTTTTCTGGCAATCATCTAGAGCTGAAAACTAACAATATAAAGTAGATTTGAGCAGATGTTTTTGGTTCCAAGCTTCAAAACAGAAGTTGAGGCCAAAACGCTCTTTTCACAGTGAGATAATGCCATTTTGGCCTCTGGAGTTGTAACAGACAAACCATTAATGATACAGCCATGATCTTTTCTGGCAATCATCTAGTGCTGAAAACTAACAATATAAAGTAGATTTGAGCAGATGTTTTTGGTTCCAAGCTTCAAAACAGAAGTTGAGGCCAAAACGCTCTTTTCACAGTGAGATAATGCCATTTTGGCCTCTGGAGTTGTAACAGACAAACCATTAATGATACAGCCATGATCTTTTCTGGCAATCATCTAGTGCTGAAAACTAACAATATAAAGTAGATTTGAGCAGATGTTTTTGGTTCCAAGCTTCAAAACAGAAGTTGAGGCCAAAACGCTCTTTTCACAGTGAGATAATGCCATTTTGGCCTCTGGAGTTGTAACAGACAAACCATTAATGATACAGCCATGATCTTTTCTGGCAATCATCTAGAGCTGAAAACTAACAATATAAAGTAGATTTGAGCAGATGTTTTTGGTTCCAAGCTTCAAAACAGAAGTTGAGGCCAAAACGCTCTTTTCACAGTGAGATAATGCCATTTTGGCCTCTGGAGTTGTAACAGACAAACCATTAATGATACAGCCATGATCTTTTCTGGCAATCATCTAGAGCTGAAAACGAACAATATAAAGTAGATTTGAGCAGATGTTTTTGGTTACAAGCTTCAAAACAGAAGGTTGAGGCCAAAACGCTCTTTTCACAGTGAGATGATGCCATTTTGGCCTCTGGAGTTGTAACAGACAAACCATTAATGATACAGCCATGATCTTTTCTGGCAATCATCTAGAGCTGAAAACGAACAATATAAAGTAGATTTGAGCAGATGTTTTTGGTTACAAGCTTCAAAACAGAAGGTTGAGGCCAAAACGCTCTTTTCACAGTGAGATAATGCCATTTTGGCCTCTGGAGTTGTAACAGACAAACCATTAATGATACAGCCATGATCTTTTCTGGCAATCATCTAGAGCTGAAAACTAACAATATAAAGTAGATTTGAGCAGATGTTTTTGGTTACAAGCTTCAAAACAGAAGGTTGAGGCCAAAACGCTCTTTTCACAGTGAGATAATGCCATTTTGGCCTCTGGAGTTGTAACAGACAAACCATTAATGATACAGCCATGATCTTTTCTGGCAATCATCTAGTGCTGAAAACTAACAATATAAAGTAGATTTGAGCAGATGTTTTTGGTTCCAAGCTTCAAAACAGAAGTTGAGGCCAAAACGCTCTTTTCACAGTGAGATAATGCCATTTTGGCCTCTGGAGTTGTAACAGACAAACCATTAATGATACAGCCATGATCTTTTCTGGCAATCATCTAGAGCTGAAAACGAACAATATAAAGTAGATTTGAGCAGATGTTTTTGGTTCCAAGCTTCAAAACAGAAGTTGAGGCCAAAACGCTCTTTTCACAGTGAGATAATGCCATTTTGGCCTCTGGAGTTGTAACAGACAAACCATTAATGATACAGCCATGATCTTTTCTGGCAATCATCTAGTGCTGAAAACTAACAATATAAAGTAGATTTGAGCAGATGTTTTTGGTTCCAAGCTTCAAAACAGAAGTTGAGGCCAAAACGCTCTTTTCACAGTGAGATAATGCCATTTTGGCCTCTGGAGTTGTAACAGACAAACCATTAATGATACAGCCATGATCTTTTCTGGCAATCATCTAGAGCTGAAAACTAACAATATAAAGTAGATTTGAGCAGATGTTTTTGGTTACAAGCTTCAAAACAGAAGGTTGAGGCCAAAACGCTCTTTTCACAGTGAGATAATGCCATTTTGGCCTCTGGAGTTGTAACAGACAAACCATTAATGATACAGCCATGATCTTTTCTGGCAATCATCTAGAGCTGAAAACTAACAATATAAAGTAGATTTGAGCAGATGTTTTTGGTTCCAAGCTTCAAAACAGAAGTTGAGGCCAAAACGCTCTTTTCACAGTGAGATAATGCCATTTTGGCCTCTGGAGTTGTAACAGACAAACCATTAATGATACAGCCATGATCTTTTCTGGCAATCATCTAGAGCTGAAAACTAACAATATAAAGTAGATTTGAGCAGATGTTTTTGGTTCCAAGCTTCAAAACAGAAGTTGAGGCCAAAACGCTCTTTTCACAGTGAGATAATGCCATTTTGGCCTCTGGAGTTGTAACAGACAAACCATTAATGATACAGCCATGATCTTTTCTGGCAATCATCTAGAGCTGAAAACTAACAATATAAAGTAGATTTGAGCAGATGTTTTTGGTTACAAGCTTCAAAACAGAAGGTTGAGGCCAAAACGCTCTTTTCACAGTGAGATAATGCCATTTTGGCCTCTGGAGTTGTAACAGACAAACCATTAATGATACAGCCATGATCTTTTCTGGCAATCATCTAGTGCTGAAAACTAACAATATAAAGTAGATTTGAGCAGATGTTTTTGGTTCCAAGCTTTAAAACAGAAGTTGAGGCCAAAACGCTCTTTTCACAGTGAGATAATGCCATTTTGGCCTCTGGAGTTGTAACAGACAAACCATTAATGATACAGCCATGATCTTTTCTGGCAATCATCTAGAGCTGAAAACGAACAATATAATGTAGATTTGAGCAGATGTTTTTGGTTACAAGCTTCAAAACAGAAGGTTGAGGCCAAAACGCTCTTTTCACAGTGAGATAATGCCATTTTGGCCTCTGGAGTTGTAACAGACAAACCATTAATGATACAGCCATGATCTTTTCTGGCAATCATCTAGAGCTGAAAACGAACAATATAAAGTAGATTTGAGCAGATGTTTTTGGTTCCAAGCTTCAAAACAGAAGTTGAGGCCAAAACGCTCTTTTCACAGTGAGATAATGCCATTTTGGCCTCTGGAGTTGTAACAGACAAACCATTAATGATACAGCCATGATCTTTTCTGGCAATCATCTAGTGCTGAAAACTAACAATATAAAGTAGATTTGAGCAGATGTTTTTGGTTCCAAGCTTCAAAACAGAAGTTGAGGCCAAAACGCTCTTTTCACAGTGAGATAATGCCATTTTGGCCTCTGGAGTTGTAACAGACAAACCATTAATGATACAGCCATGATCTTTTCTGGCAATCATCTAGAGCTGAAAACGAACAATATAAAGTAGATTTGAGCAGATGTTTTTGGTTCCAAGCTTCAAAACAGAAGTTGAGGCCAAAACGCTCTTTTCACAGTGAGATAATGCCATTTTGGCCTCTGGAGTTGTAACAGACAAACCATTAATGATACAGCCATGATCTTTTCTGGCAATCATCTAGTGCTGAAAACTAACAATATAAAGTAGATTTGAGCAGATGTTTTTGGTTCCAAGCTTCAAAACAGAAGTTGAGGCCAAAACGCTCTTTTCACAGTGAGATAATGCCATTTTGGCCTCTGGAGTTGTAACAGACAAACCATTAATGATACAGCCATGATCTTTTCTGGCAATCATCTAGAGCTGAAAACTAACAATATAAAGTAGATTTGAGCAGATGTTTTTGGTTACAAGCTTCAAAACAGAAGGTTGAGGCCAAAACGCTCTTTTCACAGTGAGATAATGCCATTTTGGCCTCTGGAGTTGTAACAGACAAACCATTAATGATACAGCCATGATCTTTTCTGGCAATCATCTAGTGCTGAAAACTAACAATATAAAGTAGATTTGAGCAGATGTTTTTGGTTCCAAGCTTCAAAACAGAAGTTGAGGCCAAAACGCTCTTTTCACAGTGAGATAATGCCATTTTGGCCTCTGGAGTTGTAACAGACAAACCATTAATGATACAGCCATGATCTTTTCTGGCAATCATCTAGAGCTGAAAACGAACAATATAAAGTAGATTTGAGCAGATGTTTTTGGTTACAAGCTTCAAAACAGAAGGTTGAGGCCAAAACGCTCTTTTCACAGTGAGATAATGCCATTTTGGCCTCTGGAGTTGTAACAGACAAACCATTAATGATACAGCCATGATCTTTTCTGGCAATCATCTAGTGCTGAAAACTAACAATATAAAGTAGATTTGAGCAGATGTTTTTGGTTCCAAGCTTCAAAACAGAAGTTGAGGCCAAAACGCTCTTTTCACAGTGAGATAATGCCATTTTGGCCTCTGGAGTTGTAACAGACAAACCATTAATGATACAGCCATGATCTTTTCTGGCAATCATCTAGAGCTGAAAACGAACAATATAAAGTAGATTTGAGCAGATGTTTTTGGTTCCAAGCTTCAAAACAGAAGTTGAGGCCAAAACGCTCTTTTCACAGTGAGATAATGCCATTTTGGCCTCTGGAGTTGTAACAGACAAACCATTAATGATACAGCCATGATCTTTTCTGGCAATCATCTAGTGCTGAAAACTAACAATATAAAGTAGATTTGAGCAGATGTTTTTGGTTCCAAGCTTCAAAACAGAAGTTGAGGCCAAAACGCTCTTTTCACAGTGAGATAATGCCATTTTGGCCTCTGGAGTTGTAACAGACAAACCATTAATGATACAGCCATGATCTTTTCTGGCAATCATCTAGAGCTGAAAACTAACAATATAAAGTAGATTTGAGCAGATGTTTTTGGTTACAAGCTTCAAAACAGAAGGTTGAGGCCAAAACGCTCTTTTCACAGTGAGATAATGCCATTTTGGCCTCTGGAGTTGTAACAGACAAACCATTAATGATACAGCCATGATCTTTTCTGGCAATCATCTAGAGCTGAAAACTAACAATATAAAGTAGATTTGAGCAGATGTTTATGGTTCCAAGCTTCAAAACAGAAGTTGAGGCCAAAACGCTCATTTCACAGTGAGATAATGCCATTTTGGCCTCTGGAGTTGTAACAGACAAACCATTAATGATACAGCCATGATCTTTTCTGGCAATCATCTAGAGCTGAAAACGAACAATATAAAGTAGATTTGAGCAGATGTTTTTGGTTACAAGCTTCAAAACAGAAGGTTGAGGCCAAAACGCTCTTTTCACAGTGAGATGATGCCATTTTGGCCTCTGGAGTTGTAACAGACAAACCATTAATGATACAGCCATGATCTTTTCTGGCAATCATCTAGAGCTGAAAACGAACAATATAAAGTAGATTTGAGCAGATGTTTTTGGTTACAAGCTTCAAAACAGAAGGTTGAGGCCAAAACGCTCTTTTCACAGTGAGATAATGCCATTTTGGCCTCTGGAGTTGTAACAGACAAACCATTAATGATACAGCCATGATCTTTTCTGGCAATCATCTAGAGCTGAAAACTAACAATATAAAGTAGATTTGAGCAGATGTTTTTGGTTACAAGCTTCAAAACAGAAGGTTGAGGCCAAAACGCTCTTTTCACAGTGAGATAATGCCATTTTGGCCTCTGGAGTTGTAACAGACAAACCATTAATGATACAGCCATGATCTTTTCTGGCAATCATCTAGTGCTGAAAGCTAACAATATAAAGTAGATTTGAGCAGATGTTTTTGGTTCCAAGCTTCAAAACAGAAGTTGAGGCCAAAACGCTCTTTTCACAGTGAGATAATGCCATTTTGGCCTCTGGAGTTGTAACAGACAAACCATTAATGATACAGCCATGATCTTTTCTGGCAATCATCTAGAGCTGAAAACGAACAATATAAAGTAGATTTGAGCAGATGTTTTTGGTTCCAAGCTTCAAAACAGAAGTTGAGGCCAAAACGCTCTTTTCACAGTGAGATAATGCCATTTTGGCCTCTGGAGTTGTAACAGACAAACCATTAATGATACAGCCATGATCTTTTCTGGCAATCATCTAGTGCTGAAAACTAACAATATAAAGTAGATTTGAGCAGATGTTTTTGGTTCCAAGCTTCAAAACAGAAGTTGAGGCCAAAACGCTCTTTTCACAGTGAGATAATGCCATTTTGGCCTCTGGAGTTGTAACAGACAAACCATTAATGATACAGCCATGATCTTTTCTGGCAATCATCTAGAGCTGAAAACTAACAATATAAAGTAGATTTGAGCAGATGTTTTTGGTTACAAGCTTCAAAACAGAAGGTTGAGGCCAAAACGCTCTTTTCACAGTGAGATAATGCCATTTTGGCCTCTGGAGTTGTAACAGACAAACCATTAATGATACAGCCATGATCTTTTCTGGCAATCATCTAGAGCTGAAAACTAACAATATAAAGTAGATTTGAGCAGATGTTTTTGGTTCCAAGCTTCAAAACAGAAGTTGAGGCCAAAACGCTCTTTTCACAGTGAGATAATGCCATTTTGGCCTCTGGAGTTGTAACAGACAAACCATTAATGATACAGCCATGATCTTTTCTGGCAATCATCTAGAGCTGAAAACTAACAATATAAAGTAGATTTGAGCAGATGTTTTTGGTTCCAAGCTTCAAAACAGAAGTTGAGGCCAAAACGCTCTTTTCACAGTGAGATAATGCCATTTTGGCCTCTGGAGTTGTAACAGACAAACCATTAATGATACAGCCATGATCTTTTCTGGCAATCATCTAGAGCTGAAAACTAACAATATAAAGTAGATTTGAGCAGATGTTTTTGGTTACAAGCTTCAAAACAGAAGGTTGAGGCCAAAACGCTCTTTTCACAGTGAGATAATGCCATTTTGGCCTCTGGAGTTGTAACAGACAAACCATTAATGATACAGCCATGATCTTTTCTGGCAATCATCTAGTGCTGAAAACTAACAATATAAAGTAGATTTGAGCAGATGTTTTTGGTTCCAAGCTTCAAAACAGAAGTTGAGGCCAAAACGCTCTTTTCACAGTGAGATAATGCCATTTTGGCCTCTGGAGTTGTAACAGACAAACCATTAATGATACAGCCATGATCTTTTCTGGCAATCATCTAGAGCTGAAAACGAACAATATAATGTAGATTTGAGCAGATGTTTTTGGTTACAAGCTTCAAAACAGAAGGTTGAGGCCAAAACGCTCTTTTCACAGTGAGATAATGCCATTTTGGCCTCTGGAGTTGTAACAGACAAACCATTAATGATACAGCCATGATCTTTTCTGGCAATCATCTAGAGCTGAAAACGAACAATATAAAGTAGATTTGAGCAGATGTTTTTGGTTCCAAGCTTCAAAACAGAAGTTGAGGCCAAAACGCTCTTTTCACAGTGAGATAATGCCATTTTGGCCTCTGGAGTTGTAACAGACAAACCATTAATGATACAGCCATGATCTTTTCTGGCAATCATCTAGTGCTGAAAACTAACAATATAAAGTAGATTTGAGCAGATGTTTTTGGTTCCAAGCTTCAAAACAGAAGTTGAGGCCAAAACGCTCTTTTCACAGTGAGATAATGCCATTTTGGCCTCTGGAGTTGTAACAGACAAACCATTAATGATACAGCCATGATCTTTTCTGGCAATCATCTAGAGCTGAAAACGAACAATATAAAGTAGATTTGAGCAGATGTTTTTGGTTCCAAGCTTCAAAACAGAAGTTGAGGCCAAAACGCTCTTTTCACAGTGAGATAATGCCATTTTGGCCTCTGGAGTTGTAACAGACAAACCATTAATGATACAGCCATGATCTTTTCTGGCAATCATCTAGTGCTGAAAACTAACAATATAAAGTAGATTTGAGCAGATGTTTTTGGTTCCAAGCTTCAAAACAGAAGTTGAGGCCAAAACGCTCTTTTCACAGTGAGATAATGCCATTTTGGCCTCTGGAGTTGTAACAGACAAACCATTAATGATACAGCCATGATCTTTTCTGGCAATCATCTAGAGCTGAAAACTAACAATATAAAGTAGATTTGAGCAGATGTTTTTGGTTACAAGCTTCAAAACAGAAGGTTGAGGCCAAAACGCTCTTTTCACAGTGAGATAATGCCATTTTGGCCTCTGGAGTTGTAACAGACAAACCATTAATGATACAGCCATGATCTTTTCTGGCAATCATCTAGTGCTGAAAACTAACAATATAAAGTAGATTTGAGCAGATGTTTTTGGTTCCAAGCTTCAAAACAGAAGTTGAGGCCAAAACGCTCTTTTCACAGTGAGATAATGCCATTTTGGCCTCTGGAGTTGTAACAGACAAACCATTAATGATACAGCCATGATCTTTTCTGGCAATCATCTAGAGCTGAAAACGAACAATATAAAGTAGATTTGAGCAGATGTTTTTGGTTACAAGCTTCAAAACAGAAGGTTGAGGCCAAAACGCTCTTTTCACAGTGAGATAATGCCATTTTGGCCTCTGGAGTTGTAACAGACAAACCATTAATGATACAGCCATGATCTTTTCTGGCAATCATCTAGTGCTGAAAACTAACAATATAAAGTAGATTTGAGCAGATGTTTTTGGTTCCAAGCTTCAAAACAGAAGTTGAGGCCAAAACGCTCTTTTCACAGTGAGATAATGCCATTTTGGCCTCTGGAGTTGTAACAGACAAACCATTAATGATACAGCCATGATCTTTTCTGGCAATCATCTAGAGCTGAAAACGAACAATATAAAGTAGATTTGAGCAGATGTTTTTGGTTCCAAGCTTCAAAACAGAAGTTGAGGCCAAAACGCTCTTTTCACAGTGAGATAATGCCATTTTGGCCTCTGGAGTTGTAACAGACAAACCATTAATGATACAGCCATGATCTTTTCTGGCAATCATCTAGTGCTGAAAACTAACAATATAAAGTAGATTTGAGCAGATGTTTTTGGTTCCAAGCTTCAAAACAGAAGTTGAGGCCAAAACGCTCTTTTCACAGTGAGATAATGCCATTTTGGCCTCTGGAGTTGTAACAGACAAACCATTAATGATACAGCCATGATCTTTTCTGGCAATCATCTAGAGCTGAAAACTAACAATATAAAGTAGATTTGAGCAGATGTTTTTGGTTACAAGCTTCAAAACAGAAGGTTGAGGCCAAAACGCTCTTTTCACAGTGAGATAATGCCATTTTGGCCTCTGGAGTTGTAACAGACAAACCATTAATGATACAGCCATGATCTTTTCTGGCAATCATCTAGAGCTGAAAACTAACAATATAAAGTAGATTTGAGCAGATGTTTTTGGTTCCAAGCTTCAAAACAGAAGTTGAGGCCAAAACGCTCTTTTCACAGTGAGATAATGCCATTTTGGCCTCTGGAGTTGTAACAGACAAACCATTAATGATACAGCCATGATCTTTTCTGGCAATCATCTAGAGCTGAAAACTAACAATATAAAGTAGATTTGAGCAGATGTTTTTGGTTACAAGCTTCAAAACAGAAGTTGAGGCCAAAACGCTCTTTTCACAGTGAGATAATGCCATTTTGGCCTCTGGAGTTGTAACAGACAAACCATTAATGATACAGCCATGATCTTTTCTGGCAATCATCTAGAGCTGAAAACGAACAATATAAAGTAGATTTGAGCAGATGTTTTTGGTTCCAAGCTTCAAAACAGAAGTTGAGGCCAAAACGCTCTTTTCACAGTGAGATAATGCCATTTTGGCCTCTGGAGTTGTAACAGACAAACCATTAATGATACAGCCATGATCTTTTCTGGCAATCATCTAGTGCTGAAAACTAACAATATAAAGTAGATTTGAGCAGATGTTTTTGGTTCCAAGCTTCAAAACAGAAGTTGAGGCCAAAACGCTCTTTTCACAGTGAGATAATGCCATTTTGGCCTCTGGAGTTGTAACAGACAAACCATTAATGATACAGCCATGATCTTTTCTGGCAATCATCTAGAGCTGAAAACTAACAATAAAAAGTAGATTTGAGCAGATGTTTTTGGTTACAAGCTTCAAAACAGAAGGTTGAGGCCAAAACGCTCTTTTCACAGTGAGATAATGCCATTTTGGCCTCTGGAGTTGTAACAGACAAACCATTAATGATACAGCCATGATCTTTTCTGGCAATCATCTAGAGCTGAAAACGAACAATATAAAGTAGATTTGAGCAGATGTTTTTGGTTCCAAGCTTCAAAACAGAAGTTGAGGCCAAAACGCTCTTTTCACAGTGAGATAATGCCATTTTGGCCTCTGGAGTTGTAACAGACAAACCATTAATGATACAGCCATGATCTTTTCTGGCAATCATCTAGTGCTGAAAACTAACAATATAAAGTAGATTTGAGCAGATGTTTTTGGTTCCAAGCTTCAAAACAGAAGTTGAGGCCAAAACGCTCTTTTCACAGTGAGATAATGCCATTTTGGCCTCTGGAGTTGTAACAGACAAACCATTAATGATACAGCCATGATCTTTTCTGGCAATCATCTAGAGCTGAAAACTAACAATATAAAGTAGATTTGAGCAGATGTTTTTGGTTACAAGCTTCAAAACAGAAGGTTGAGGCCAAAACGCTCTTTTCACAGTGAGATAATGCCATTTTGGCCTCTGGAGTTGTAACAGACAAACCATTAATGATACAGCCATGATCTTTTCTGGCAATCATCTAGAGCTGAAAACTAACAATATAAAGTAGATTTGAGCAGATGTTTTTGGTTCCAAGCTTCAAAACAGAAGTTGAGGCCAAAACGCTCTTTTCACAGTGAGATAATGCCATTTTGGCCTCTGGAGTTGTAACAGACAAACCATTAATGATACAGCCATGATCTTTTCTGGCAATCATCTAGAGCTGAAAACTAACAATATAAAGTAGATTTGAGCAGATGTTTTTGGTTCCAAGCTTCAAAACAGAAGTTGAGGCCAAAACGCTCTTTTCACAGTGAGATAATGCCATTTTGGCCTCTGGAGTTGTAACAGACAAACCATTAATGATACAGCCATGATCTTTTCTGGCAATCATCTAGAGCTGAAAACTAACAATATAAAGTAGATTTGAGCAGATGTTTTTGGTTACAAGCTTCAAAACAGAAGGTTGAGGCCAAAACGCTCTTTTCACAGTGAGATGATGCCATTTTGGCCTCTGGAGTTGTAACAGACAAACCATTAATGATACAGCCATGATCTTTTCTGGCAATCATCTAGAGCTGAAAACTAACAATATAAAGTAGATTTGAGCAGATGTTTTTGGTTCCAAGCTTCAAAACAGAAGTTCAGGCCAAAACGCTCTTTTCACAGTGAGATAATGCCATTTTGGCCTCTGGAGTTGTAACAGACAAACCATTAATGATACAGCCATGATCTTTTCTGGCAATCATCTAGAGCTGAAAACTAACAATATAAAGTAGATTTGAGCAGATGTTTATGGTTCCAAGCTTCAAAACAGAAGTTGAGGCCAAAACGCTCATTTCACAGTGAGATAATGCCATTTTGGCCTCTGGAGTTGTAACAGACAAACCATTAATGATACAGCCATGATCTTTTCTGGCAATCATCTAGTGCTGAAAACTAACAATATAAAGTAGATTTGAGCAGATGTTTTTGGTTCCAAGCTTCAAAACAGAAGTTGAGGCCAAAACGCTCTTTTCACAGTGAGATAATGCCATTTTGGCCTCTGGAGTTGTAACAGACAAACCATTAATGATACAGCCATGATCTTTTCTGGCAATCATCTAGTTCTGAAAACTAACAATATAAAGTAGATTTGAGCAGATGTTTTTGGTTCCAAGCTTCAAAACAGAAGTTGAGGCCAAAACGCTCTTTTCACAGTGAGATAATGCCATTTTGGCCTCTGGAGTTGTAACAGACAAACCATTAATGATACAGCCATGATCTTTTCTGGCAATCATCTAGAGCTGAAAACGAACAATATAAAATAGATTTGAGCAGATGTTTTTGGTTCCAAGCTTCAAAACAGAAGTTGAGGCCAAAACGCTCTTTTCACAGTGAGATAATGCCATTTTGGCCTCTGGAGTTGTAACAGACAAACCATTAATGATACAGCCATGATCTTTTCTGGCAATCATCTAGTGCTGAAAACTAACAATATAAACTAGATTTGAGCAGATGTTTTTGGTTCCAAGCTTCAAAACAGAAGTTGAGGCCAAAACGCTCTTTTCACAGTGAGATAATGCCATTTTGGCCTCTGGAGTTGTAACAGACAAACCATTAATGATACAGCCATGATCTTTTCTGGCAATCATCTAGAGCTGAAAACTAACAATATAAAGTAGATTTGAGCAGATGTTTTTGGTTACAAGCTTCAAAACAGAAGGTTGAGGCCAAAACGCTCTTTTCACAGTGAGATAATGCCATTTTGGCCTCTGGAGTTGTAACAGACAAACCATTAATGATACAGCCATGATCTTTTCTGGCAATCATCTAGAGCTGAAAACTAACAATATAAAGTAGATTTGAGCAGATGTTTTTGGTTCCAAGCTTCAAAACAGAAGTTGAGGCCAAAACGCTCTTTTCACAGTGAGATAATGCCATTTTGGCCTCTGGAGTTGTAACAGACAAACCATTAATGATACAGCCATGATCTTTTCTGGCAATCATCTAGAGCTGAAAACTAACAATATAAAGTAGATTTGAGCAGATGTTTTTGGTTCCAAGCTTCAAAACAGAAGTTGAGGCCAAAACGCTCTTTTCACAGTGAGATAATGCCATTTTGGCCTCTGGAGTTGTAACAGACAAACCATTAATGATACAGCCATGATCTTTTCTGGCAATCATCTAGTGCTGAAAACTAACAATATAAAGTAGATTTGAGCAGATGTTTTTGGTTCCAAGCTTCAAAACAGAAGTTGAGGCCAAAACGCTCTTTTCACAGTGAGATAATGCCATTTTGGCCTCTGGAGTTGTAACAGACAAACCATTAATGATACAGCCATGATCTTTTCTGGCAATCATCTAGTGCTGAAAACTAACAATATAAAGTAGATTTGAGCAGATGTTTTTGGTTCCAAGCTTCAAAACAGAAGTTGAGGCCAAAACGCTCTTTTCACAGTGAGATAATGCCATTTTGGCCTCTGGAGTTGTAACAGACAAACCATTAATGATACAGCCATGATCTTTTCTGGCAATCATCTAGAGCTGAAAACTAACAATATAAAGTAGATTTGAGCAGATGTTTTTGGTTCCAAGCTTCAAAACAGAAGTTGAGGCCAAAACGCTCTTTTCACAGTGAGATAATGCCATTTTGGCCTCTGGAGTTGTAACAGACAAACCATTAATGATACAGCCATGATCTTTTCTGGCAATCATCTAGAGCTGAAAACGAACAATATAAAGTAGATTTGAGCAGATGTTTTTGGTTACAAGCTTCAAAACAGAAGGTTGAGGCCAAAACGCTCTTTTCACAGTGAGATAATGCCATTTTGGCCTCTGGAGTTGTAACAGACAAACCATTAATGATACAGCCATGATCTTTTCTGGCAATCATCTAGAGCTGAAAACGAACAATATAAAGTAGATTTGAGCAGATGTTTTTGGTTACAAGCTTCAAAACAGAAGGTTGAGGCCAAAACGCTCTTTTCACAGTGAGATAATGCCATTTTGGCCTCTGGAGTTGTAACAGACAAACCATTAATGATACAGCCATGATCTTTTCTGGCAATCATCTAGAGCTGAAAACTAACAATATAAAGTAGATTTGAGCAGATGTTTTTGGTTACAAGCTTCAAAACAGAAGGTTGAGGCCAAAACGCTCTTTTCACAGTGAGATAATGCCATTTTGGCCTCTGGAGTTGTAACAGACAAACCATTAATGATACAGCCATGATCTTTTCTGGCAATCATCTAGTGCTGAAAACTAACAATATAAAGTAGATTTGAGCAGATGTTTTTGGTTCCAAGCTTCAAAACAGAAGTTGAGGCCAAAACGCTCTTTTCACAGTGAGATAATGCCATTTTGGCCTCTGGAGTTGTAACAGACAAACCATTAATGATACAGCCATGATCTTTTCTGGCAATCATCTAGAGCTGAAAACGAACAATATAAAGTAGATTTGAGCAGATGTTTTTGGTTCCAAGCTTCAAAACAGAAGTTGAGGCCAAAACGCTCTTTTCACAGTGAGATAATGCCATTTTGGCCTCTGGAGTTGTAACAGACAAACCATTAATGATACAGCCATGATCTTTTCTGGCAATCATCTAGAGCTGAAAACTAACAATATAAAGTAGATTTGAGCAGATGTTTTTGGTTACAAGCTTCAAAACAGAAGGTTGAGGCCAAAACGCTCTTTTCACAGTGAGATAATGCCATTTTGGCCTCTGGAGTTGTAACAGACAAACCATTAATGATACAGCCATGATCTTTTCTGGCAATCATCTAGTGCTGAAAACTAACAATATAAAGTAGATTTGAGCAGATGTTTTTGGTTCCAAGCTTCAAAACAGAAGTTGAGGCCAAAACGCTCTTTTCACAGTGAGATAATGCCATTTTGGCCTCTGGAGTTGTAACAGACAAACCATTAATGATACAGCCATGATCTTTTCTGGCAATCATCTAGAGCTGAAAACGAACAATATAATGTAGATTTGAGCAGATGTTTTTGGTTACAAGCTTCAAAACAGAAGGTTGAGGCCAAAACGCTCTTTTCACAGTGAGATAATGCCATTTTGGCCTCTGGAGTTGTAACAGACAAACCATTAATGATACAGCCATGATCTTTTCTGGCAATCATCTAGTGCTGAAAACTAACAATATAAAGTAGATTTGAGCAGATGTTTTTGGTTCCAAGCTTCAAAACAGAAGTTGAGGCCAAAACGCTCTTTTCACAGTGAGATAATGCCATTTTGGCCTCTGGAGTTGTAACAGACAAACCATTAATGATACAGCCATGATCTTTTCTGGCAATCATCTAGAGCTGAAAACGAACAATATAAAGTAGATTTGAGCAGATGTTTTTGGTTCCAAGCTTCAAAACAGAAGTTGAGGCCAAAACGCTCTTTTCACAGTGAGATAATGCCATTTTGGCCTCTGGAGTTGTAACAGACAAACCATTAATGATACAGCCATGATCTTTTCTGGCAATCATCTAGTGCTGAAAACTAACAATATAAAGTAGATTTGAGCAGATGTTTTTGGTTCCAAGCTTCAAAACAGAAGTTGAGGCCAAAACGCTCTTTTCACAGTGAGATAATGCCATTTTGGCCTCTGGAGTTGTAACAGACAAACCATTAATGATACAGCCATGATCTTTTCTGGCAATCATCTAGAGCTGAAAACTAACAATATAAAGTAGATTTGAGCAGATGTTTTTGGTTACAAGCTTCAAAACAGAAGGTTGAGGCCAAAACGCTCTTTTCACAGTGAGATAATGCCATTTTGGCCTCTGGAGTTGTAACAGACAAACCATTAATGATACAGCCATGATCTTTTCTGGCAATCATCTAGAGCTGAAAACTAACAATATAAAGTAGATTTGAGCAGATGTTTTTGGTTCCAAGCTTCAAAACAGAAGTTGAGGCCAAAACGCTCTTTTCACAGTGAGATAATGCCATTTTGGCCTCTGGAGTTGTAACAGACAAACCATTAATGATACAGCCATGATCTTTTCTGGCAATCATCTAGAGCTGAAAACTAACAATATAAAGTAGATTTGAGCAGATGTTTTTGGTTCCAAGCTTCAAAACAGAAGTTGAGGCCAAAACGCTCTTTTCACAGTGAGATAATGCCATTTTGGCCTCTGGAGTTGTAACAGACAAACCATTAATGATACAGCCATGATCTTTTCTGGCAATCATCTAGAGCTGAAAACGAACAATATAAAGTAGATTTGAGCAGATGTTTTTGGTTCCAAGCTTCAAAACAGAAGTTGAGGCCAAAACGCTCTTTTCACAGTGAGATAATGCCATTTTGGCCTCTGGAGTTGTAACAGACAAACCATTAATGATACAGCCATGATCTTTTCTGGCAATCATCTAGTGCTGAAAACTAACAATATAAAGTAGATTTGAGCAGATGTTTTTGGTTCCAAGCTTCAAAACAGAAGTTGAGGCCAAAACGCTCTTTTCACAGTGAGATAATGCCATTTTGGCCTCTGGAGTTGTAACAGACAAACCATTAATGATACAGCCATGATCTTTTCTGGCAATCATCTAGAGCTGAAAACTAACAATAAAAAGTAGATTTGAGCAGATGTTTTTGGTTACAAGCTTCAAAACAGAAGGTTGAGGCCAAAACGCTCTTTTCACAGTGAGATAATGCCATTTTGGCCTCTGGAGTTGTAACAGACAAACCATTAATGATACAGCCATGATCTTTTCTGGCAATCATCTAGAGCTGAAAACGAACAATATAAAGTAGATTTGAGCAGATGTTTTTGGTTCCAAGCTTCAAAACAGAAGTTGAGGCCAAAACGCTCTTTTCACAGTGAGATAATGCCATTTTGGCCTCTGGAGTTGTAACAGACAAACCATTAATGATACAGCCATGATCTTTTCTGGCAATCATCTAGTGCTGAAAACTAACAATATAAAGTAGATTTGAGCAGATGTTTTTGGTTCCAAGCTTCAAAACAGAAGTTGAGGCCAAAACGCTCTTTTCACAGTGAGATAATGCCATTTTGGCCTCTGGAGTTGTAACAGACAAACCATTAATGATACAGCCATGATCTTTTCTGGCAATCATCTAGAGCTGAAAACTAACAATATAAAGTAGATTTGAGCAGATGTTTTTGGTTACAAGCTTCAAAACAGAAGGTTGAGGCCAAAACGCTCTTTTCACAGTGAGATAATGCCATTTTGGCCTCTGGAGTTGTAACAGACAAACCATTAATGATACAGCCATGATCTTTTCTGGCAATCATCTAGAGCTGAAAACTAACAATATAAAGTAGATTTGAGCAGATGTTTTTGGTTCCAAGCTTCAAAACAGAAGTTGAGGCCAAAACGCTCTTTTCACAGTGAGATAATGCCATTTTGGCCTCTGGAGTTGTAACAGACAAACCATTAATGATACAGCCATGATCTTTTCTGGCAATCATCTAGAGCTGAAAACTAACAATATAAAGTAGATTTGAGCAGATGTTTTTGGTTCCAAGCTTCAAAACAGAAGTTGAGGCCAAAACGCTCTTTTCACAGTGAGATAATGCCATTTTGGCCTCTGGAGTTGTAACAGACAAACCATTAATGATACAGCCATGATCTTTTCTGGCAATCATCTAGAGCTGAAAACTAACAATATAAAGTAGATTTGAGCAGATGTTTTTGGTTACAAGCTTCAAAACAGAAGGTTGAGGCCAAAACGCTCTTTTCACAGTGAGATGATGCCATTTTGGCCTCTGGAGTTGTAACAGACAAACCATTAATGATACAGCCATGATCTTTTCTGGCAATCATCTAGAGCTGAAAACTAACAATATAAAGTAGATTTGAGCAGATGTTTTTGGTTCCAAGCTTCAAAACAGAAGTTCAGGCCAAAACGCTCTTTTCACAGTGAGATAATGCCATTTTGGCCTCTGGAGTTGTAACAGACAAACCATTAATGATACAGCCATGATCTTTTCTGGCAATCATCTAGAGCTGAAAACTAACAATATAAAGTAGATTTGAGCAGATGTTTATGGTTCCAAGCTTCAAAACAGAAGTTGAGGCCAAAACGCTCATTTCACAGTGAGATAATGCCATTTTGGCCTCTGGAGTTGTAACAGACAAACCATTAATGATACAGCCATGATCTTTTCTGGCAATCATCTAGTGCTGAAAACTAACAATATAAAGTAGATTTGAGCAGATGTTTTTGGTTCCAAGCTTCAAAACAGAAGTTGAGGCCAAAACGCTCTTTTCACAGTGAGATAATGCCATTTTGGCCTCTGGAGTTGTAACAGACAAACCATTAATGATACAGCCATGATCTTTTCTGGCAATCATCTAGTTCTGAAAACTAACAATATAAAGTAGATTTGAGCAGATGTTTTTGGTTCCAAGCTTCAAAACAGAAGTTGAGGCCAAAACGCTCTTTTCACAGTGAGATAATGCCATTTTGGCCTCTGGAGTTGTAACAGACAAACCATTAATGATACAGCCATGATCTTTTCTGGCAATCATCTAGAGCTGAAAACGAACAATATAAAATAGATTTGAGCAGATGTTTTTGGTTCCAAGCTTCAAAACAGAAGTTGAGGCCAAAACGCTCTTTTCACAGTGAGATAATGCCATTTTGGCCTCTGGAGTTGTAACAGACAAACCATTAATGATACAGCCATGATCTTTTCTGGCAATCATCTAGTGCTGAAAACTAACAATATAAACTAGATTTGAGCAGATGTTTTTGGTTCCAAGCTTCAAAACAGAAGTTGAGGCCAAAACGCTCTTTTCACAGTGAGATAATGCCATTTTGGCCTCTGGAGTTGTAACAGACAAACCATTAATGATACAGCCATGATCTTTTCTGGCAATCATCTAGAGCTGAAAACTAACAATATAAAGTAGATTTGAGCAGATGTTTTTGGTTACAAGCTTCAAAACAGAAGGTTGAGGCCAAAACGCTCTTTTCACAGTGAGATAATGCCATTTTGGCCTCTGGAGTTGTAACAGACAAACCATTAATGATACAGCCATGATCTTTTCTGGCAATCATCTAGAGCTGAAAACTAACAATATAAAGTAGATTTGAGCAGATGTTTATGGTTCCAAGCTTCAAAACAGAAGTTGAGGCCAAAACGCTCATTTCACTGTGAGATAATGCCATTTTGACCTCTGGAGTTGTAACAGACAAACCATTAATGATACAGCCATGATCTTTTCTGGCAATCATCTAGTGCTGAAAACTAACAATATAAAGTAGATTTGAGCAGATGTTTTTGGTTCCAAGCTTCAAAACAGAAGTTGAGGCCAAAACGCTCTTTTCACAGTGAGATAATGCCATTTTGGCCTCTGGAGTTGTAACAGACAAACCATTAATGATACAGCCATGATCTTTTCTGGCAATCATCTAGAGCTGAAAACTAACAATATAAAGTAGATTTGAGCAGATGTTTATGGTTCCAAGCTTCAAAACAGAAGTTGAGGCCAAAACGCTCTTTTCACAGTGAGATAATGCCATTTTGGCCTCTGGAGTTGTAACAGACAAACCATTAATGATACAGCCATGATCTTTTCTGGCAATCATCTAGAGCTGAAAACTAACAATATAAAGTAGATTTGAGCAGATGTTTTTGGTTCCAAGCTTCAAAACAGAAGTTGAGGCCAAAACGCTCTTTTCACAGTGAGATAATGCCATTTTGGCCTCTGGAGTTGTAACAGACAAACCATTAATGATACAGCCATGATCTTTTCTGGCAATCATCTAGTGCTGAAAACTAACAATATAAAGTAGATTTGAGCAGATGTTTTTGGTTCCAAGCTTCAAAACAGAAGTTGAGGCCAAAACGCTCTTTTCACAGTGAGATAATGCCATTTTGGCCTCTGGAGTTGTAACAGACAAACCATTAATGATACAGCCATGATCTTTTCTGGCAATCATCTAGTGCTGAAAACTAACAATATAAAGTAGATTTGAGCAGATGTTTTTGGTTCCAAGCTTCAAAACAGAAGTTGAGGCCAAAACGCTCTTTTCACAGTGAGATAATGCCATTTTGGCCTCTGGAGTTGTAACAGACAAACCATTAATGATACAGCCATGATCTTTTCTGGCAATCATCTAGAGCTGAAAACTAACAATATAAAGTAGATTTGAGCAGATGTTTTTGGTTCCAAGCTTCAAAACAGAAGTTGAGGCCAAAACGCTCTTTTCACAGTGAGATAATGCCATTTTGGCCTCTGGAGTTGTAACAGACAAACCATTAATGATACAGCCATGATCTTTTCTGGCAATCATCTAGAGCTGAAAACGAACAATATAAAGTAGATTTGAGCAGATGTTTTTGGTTACAAGCTTCAAAACAGAAGGTTGAGGCCAAAACGCTCTTTTCACAGTGAGATAATGCCATTTTGGCCTCTGGAGTTGTAACAGACAAACCATTAATGATACAGCCATGATCTTTTCTGGCAATCATCTAGAGCTGAAAACGAACAATATAAAGTAGATTTGAGCAGATGTTTTTGGTTACAAGCTTCAAAACAGAAGGTTGAGGCCAAAACGCTCTTTTCACAGTGAGATAATGCCATTTTGGCCTCTGGAGTTGTAACAGACAAACCATTAATGATACAGCCATGATCTTTTCTGGCAATCATCTAGAGCTGAAAACTAACAATATAAAGTAGATTTGAGCAGATGTTTTTGGTTACAAGCTTCAAAACAGAAGGTTGAGGCCAAAACGCTCTTTTCACAGTGAGATAATGCCATTTTGGCCTCTGGAGTTGTAACAGACAAACCATTAATGATACAGCCATGATCTTTTCTGGCAATCATCTAGTGCTGAAAACTAACAATATAAAGTAGATTTGAGCAGATGTTTTTGGTTCCAAGCTTCAAAACAGAAGTTGAGGCCAAAACGCTCTTTTCACAGTGAGATAATGCCATTTTGGCCTCTGGAGTTGTAACAGACAAACCATTAATGATACAGCCATGATCTTTTCTGGCAATCATCTAGAGCTGAAAACGAACAATATAAAGTAGATTTGAGCAGATGTTTTTGGTTCCAAGCTTCAAAACAGAAGTTGAGGCCAAAACGCTCTTTTCACAGTGAGATAATGCCATTTTGGCCTCTGGAGTTGTAACAGACAAACCATTAATGATACAGCCATGATCTTTTCTGGCAATCATCTAGAGCTGAAAACTAACAATATAAAGTAGATTTGAGCAGATGTTTTTGGTTACAAGCTTCAAAACAGAAGGTTGAGGCCAAAACGCTCTTTTCACAGTGAGATAATGCCATTTTGGCCTCTGGAGTTGTAACAGACAAACCATTAATGATACAGCCATGATCTTTTCTGGCAATCATCTAGAGCTGAAAACTAACAATATAAAGTAGATTTGAGCAGATGTTTATGGTTCCAAGCTTCAAAACAGAAGTTGAGGCCAAAACGCTCATTTCACTGTGAGATAATGCCATTTTGACCTCTGGAGTTGTAACAGACAAACCATTAATGATACAGCCATGATCTTTTCTGGCAATCATCTAGTGCTGAAAACTAACAATATAAAGTAGATTTGAGCAGATGTTTTTGGTTCCAAGCTTCAAAACAGAAGTTGAGGCCAAAACGCTCTTTTCACAGTGAGATAATGCCATTTTGGCCTCTGGAGTTGTAACAGACAAACCATTAATGATACAGCCATGATCTTTTCTGGCAATCATCTAGAGCTGAAAACTAACAATATAAAGTAGATTTGAGCAGATGTTTATGGTTCCAAGCTTCAAAACAGAAGTTGAGGCCAAAACGCTCTTTTCACAGTGAGATAATGCCATTTTGGCCTCTGGAGTTGTAACAGACAAACCATTAATGATACAGCCATGATCTTTTCTGGCAATCATCTAGAGCTGAAAACTAACAATATAAAGTAGATTTGAGCAGATGTTTTTGGTTCCAAGCTTCAAAACAGAAGTTGAGGCCAAAACGCTCTTTTCACAGTGAGATAATGCCATTTTGGCCTCTGGAGTTGTAACAGACAAACCATTAATGATACAGCCATGATCTTTTCTGGCAATCATCTAGTGCTGAAAACTAACAATATAAAGTAGATTTGAGCAGATGTTTTTGGTTCCAAGCTTCAAAACAGAAGTTGAGGCCAAAACGCTCTTTTCACAGTGAGATAATGCCATTTTGGCCTCTGGAGTTGTAACAGACAAACCATTAATGATACAGCCATGATCTTTTCTGGCAATCATCTAGTGCTGAAAACTAACAATATAAAGTAGATTTGAGCAGATGTTTTTGGTTCCAAGCTTCAAAACAGAAGTTGAGGCCAAAACGCTCTTTTCACAGTGAGATAATGCCATTTTGGCCTCTGGAGTTGTAACAGACAAACCATTAATGATACAGCCATGATCTTTTCTGGCAATCATCTAGAGCTGAAAACTAACAATATAAAGTAGATTTGAGCAGATGTTTTTGGTTCCAAGCTTCAAAACAGAAGTTGAGGCCAAAACGCTCTTTTCACAGTGAGATAATGCCATTTTGGCCTCTGGAGTTGTAACAGACAAACCATTAATGATACAGCCATGATCTTTTCTGGCAATCATCTAGAGCTGAAAACGAACAATATAAAGTAGATTTGAGCAGATGTTTTTGGTTACAAGCTTCAAAACAGAAGGTTGAGGCCAAAACGCTCTTTTCACAGTGAGATAATGCCATTTTGGCCTCTGGAGTTGTAACAGACAAACCATTAATGATACAGCCATGATCTTTTCTGGCAATCATCTAGAGCTGAAAACGAACAATATAAAGTAGATTTGAGCAGATGTTTTTGGTTACAAGCTTCAAAACAGAAGGTTGAGGCCAAAACGCTCTTTTCACAGTGAGATAATGCCATTTTGGCCTCTGGAGTTGTAACAGACAAACCATTAATGATACAGCCATGATCTTTTCTGGCAATCATCTAGAGCTGAAAACTAACAATATAAAGTAGATTTGAGCAGATGTTTTTGGTTACAAGCTTCAAAACAGAAGGTTGAGGCCAAAACGCTCTTTTCACAGTGAGATAATGCCATTTTGGCCTCTGGAGTTGTAACAGACAAACCATTAATGATACAGCCATGATCTTTTCTGGCAATCATCTAGTGCTGAAAACTAACAAATATAAAGTAGATTTGAGCAGATGTTTTTGGTTCCAAGCTTCAAAACAGAAGTTCAGGCCAAAACGCTCTTTTCACAGTGAGATAATGCCATTTTGGCCTCTGGAGTTGTAACAGACAAACCATTAATGATACAGCCATGATCTTTTCTGGCAATCATCTAGAGCTGAAAACTAACAATATAAAGTAGATTTGAGCAGATGTTTTTGGTTACAAGCTTCAAAACAGAAGTTGAGGCCAAAACGCTCTTTTCACAGTGAGATAATGCCATTTTGGCCTCTGGAGTTGTAACAGACAAACCATTAATGATACAGCCATGATCTTTTCTGGCAATCATCTAGAGCTGAAAACGAACAATATAAAGTAGATTTGAGCAGATGTTTTTGGTTCCAAGCTTCAAAACAGAAGTTGAGGCCAAAACGCTCTTTTCACAGTGAGATAATGCCATTTTGGCCTCTGGAGTTGTAACAGACAAACCATTAATGATACAGCCATGATCTTTTCTGGCAATCATCTAGTGCTGAAAACTAACAATATAAAGTAGATTTGAGCAGATGTTTTTGGTTCCAAGCTTCAAAACAGAAGTTGAGGCCAAAACGCTCTTTTCACAGTGAGATAATGCCATTTTGGCCTCTGGAGTTGTAACAGACAAACCATTAATGATACAGCCATGATCTTTTCTGGCAATCATCTAGAGCTGAAAACTAAGAATATAAAGTAGATTTGAGCAGATGTTTTTGGTTACAAGCTTCAAAACAGAAGGTTGAGGCCAAAACGCTCTTTTCACAGTGAGGTAATGCCATTTTGGCCTCTGGAGTTGTAACAGACAAACCATTAATGATACAGCCATGATCTTTTCTGGCAATCATCTAGAGCTGAAAACTAACAATATAAAGTAGATTTGAGCAGATGTTTATGGTTCCAAGCTTCAAAACAGAAGTTGAGGCCAAAACGCTCATTTCACAGTGAGATAATGCCATTTTGGCCTCTGGAGTTGTAACAGACAAACCATTAATGATACAGCCATGATCTTTTCTGGCAATCATCTAGTGCTGAAAACTAACAATATAAAGTAGATTTGAGCAGATGTTTTATGTTCCAAGCTTCAAAACAGAAGTTGAGGCCAAAACGCTCTTTTCACAGTGAGATAATGCCATTTTGGCCTCTGGAGTTGTAACAGACAAACCATTAATGATACAGCCATGATCTTTTCTGGCAATCATCTAGTTCTGAAAACTAACAATATAAAGTAGATTTGAGCAGATGTTTTTGGTTCCAAGCTTCAAAACAGAAGTTGAGGCCAAAACGCTCTTTTCACAGTGAGATAATGCCATTTTGGCCTCTGGAGTTGTAACAGACAAACCATTAATGATACAGCCATGATCTTTTCTGGCAATCATCTAGAGCTGAAAACTAACAATATAAAGTAGATTTGAGCAGATGTTTTTGGTTCCAAGCTTCAAAACAGAAGTTGAGGCCAAAACGCTCTTTTCACAGTGAGATAATGCCATTTTGGCCTCTGGAGTTGTAACAGACAAACCATTAATGATACAGCCATGATCTTTTCTGGCAATCATCTAGTGCTGAAAACTAACAATATAAAGTAGATTTGAGCAGATGTTTTTGGTTCCAAGCTTCAAAACAGAAGTTGAGGCCAAAACGCTCTTTTCACAGTGAGATAATGCCATTTTGGCCTCTGGAGTTGTAACAGACAAACCATTAATGATACAGCCATGATCTTTTCTGGCAATCATCTAGAGCTGAAAACTAACAATATAAAGTAGATTTGAGCAGATGTTTTTGGTTCCAAGCTTCAAAACAGAAGTTGAGGCCAAAACGCTCTTTTCACAGTGAGATAATGCCATTTTGGCCTCTGGAGTTGTAACAGACAAACCATTAATGATACAGCCATGATCTTTTCTGGCAATCATCTAGAGCTGAAAACGAACAATATAAAGTAGATTTGAGCAGATGTTTTTGGTTACAAGCTTCAAAACAGAAGGTTGAGGCCAAAACGCTCTTTTCACAGTGAGATAATGCCATTTTGGCCTCTGGAGTTGTAACAGACAAACCATTAATGATACAGCCATGATCTTTTCTGGCAATCATCTAGAGCTGAAAACGAACAATATAAAGTAGATTTGAGCAGATGTTTTTGGTTACAAGCTTCAAAACAGAAGGTTGAGGCCAAAACGCTCTTTTCACAGTGAGATAATGCCATTTTGGCCTCTGGAGTTGTAACAGACAAACCATTAATGATACAGCCATGATCTTTTCTGGCAATCATCTAGAGCTGAAAACTAACAATATAAACTAGATTTGAGCAGATGTTTTTGGTTACAAGCTGCAAAACAGAAGTTGAGGCCAAAACGCTCTTTTCACAGTGAGATAATGCCATTTTGGCCTCTGGAGTTGTAACAGACAAACCATTAATGATACAGCCATGATCTTTTCTGGCAATCATCTAGAGCTGAAAACGAACAATATAAAGTAGATTTGAGCAGATGTTTTTGGTTCCAAGCTTCAAAACAGAAGTTGAGGCCAAAACGCTCTTTTCACAGTGAGATAATGCCATTTTGGCCTCTGGAGTTGTAACAGACAAACCATTAATGATACAGCCATGATCTTTTCTGGCAATCATCTAGTGCTGAAAACTAACAATATAAAGTAGATTTGAGCAGATGTTTTTGGTTCCAAGCTTCAAAACAGAAGTTGAGGCCAAAACGCTCTTTTCACAGTGAGATAATGCCATTTTGGCCTCTGGAGTTGTAACAGACAAACCATTAATGATACAGCCATGATATTTTCTGGCAATCATCTAGAGCTGAAAACTAAGAATATAAAGTAGATTTGAGCAGATGTTTTTGGTTACAAGCTTCAAAACAGAAGGTTGAGGCCAAAACGCTCTTTTCACAGTGAGGTAATGCCATTTTGGCCTCTGGAGTTGTAACAGACAAACCATTAATGATACAGCCATGATCTTTTCTGGCAATCATCTAGAGCTGAAAACTAACAATATAAAGTAGATTTGAGCAGATGTTTTTGGTTCCAAGCTTCAAAACAGAAGTTGAGGCCAAAACGCTCTTTTCACAGTGAGATAATGCCATTTTGGCCTCTGGAGTTGTAACAGACAAACCATTAATGATACAGCCATGATCTTTTCTGGCAATCATCTAGTGCTGAAAACTAACAATATAAAGTAGATTTGAGCAGATGTTTTTGGTTCCAAGCTTCAAAACAGAAGTTGAGGCCAAAACGCTCTTTTCACAGTGAGATAATGCCATTTTGGCCTCTGGAGTTGTAACAGACAAACCATTAATGATACAGCCATGATCTTTTCTGGCAATCATCTAGAGCTGAAAACTAAGAATATAAAGTAGATTTGAGCAGATGTTTTTGGTTACAAGCTTCAAAACAGAAGGTTGAGGCCAAAACGCTCTTTTCACAGTGAGGTAATGCCATTTTGGCCTCTGGAGTTGTAACAGACAAACCATTAATGATACAGCCATGATCTTTTCTGGCAATCATCTAGAGCTGAAAACTAACAATATAAAGTAGATTTGAGCAGATGTTTATGGTTCCAAGCTTCAAAACAGAAGTTGAGGCCAAAACGCTCATTTCACAGTGAGATAATGCCATTTTGGCCTCTGGAGTTGTAACAGACAAACCATTAATGATACAGCCATGATCTTTTCTGGCAATCATCTAGTGCTGAAAACTAACAATATAAAGTAGATTTGAGCAGATGTTTTTGGTTCCAAGCTTCAAAACAGAAGTTGAGGCCAAAACGCTCTTTTCACAGTGAGATAATGCCATTTTGGCCTCTGGAGTTGTAACAGACAAACCATTAATGATACAGCCATGATCTTTTCTGGCAATCATCTAGTTCTGAAAACTAACAATATAAAGTAGATTTGAGCAGATGTTTTTGGTTCCAAGCTTCAAAACAGAAGTTGAGGCCAAAACGCTCTTTTCACAGTGAGATAATGCCATTTTGGCCTCTGGAGTTGTAACAGACAAACCATTAATGATACAGCCATGATCTTTTCTGGCAATCATCTAGAGCTGAAAACGAACAATATAAAATAGATTTGAGCAGATGTTTTTGGTTCCAAGCTTCAAAACAGAAGTTGAGGCCAAAACGCTCTTTTCACAGTGAGATAATGCCATTTTGGCCTCTGGAGTTGTAACAGACAAACCATTAATGATACAGCCATGATCTTTTCTGGCAATCATCTAGTGCTGAAAACTAACAATATAAAGTAGATTTGAGCAGATGTTTTTGGTTCCAAGCTTCAAAACAGAATTTGAGGCCAAAACGCTCTTTTCACAGTGAGATAATGCCATTTTGGCCTCTGGAGTTGTAACAGACAAACCATTAATGATACAGCCATGATCTTTTCTGGCAATCATCTAGAGCTGAAAACTAACAATATAAAGTAGATTTGAGCAGATGTTTTTGGTTACAAGCTTCAAAACAGAAGGTTGAGGCCAAAACGCTCTTTTCACAGTGAGATAATGCCATTTTGGCCTCTGGAGTTGTAACAGACAAACCATTAATGATACAGCCATGATCTTTTCTGGCAATCATCTAGAGCTGAAAACTAACAATATAAAGTAGATTTGAGCAGATGTTTATGGTTCCAAGCTTCAAAACAGAAGTTGAGGCCAAAACGCTCATTTCACTGTGAGATAATGCCATTTTGACCTCTGGAGTTGTAACAGACAAACCATTAATGATACAGCCATGATCTTTTCTGGCAATCATCTAGTGCTGAAAACTAACAATATAAAGTAGATTTGAGCAGATGTTTTTGGTTCCAAGCTTCAAAACAGAAGTTGAGGCCAAAACGCTCTTTTCGCAGTGAGATAATGCCATTTTGACCTCTGGAGTTGTAACAGACAAACCATTAATGATACAGCCATGATCTTTTCTGGCAATCATCTAGAGCTGAAAACTAACAATATAAAGTAGATATGAGCAGATGTTTTTGGTTCCAAGCTTCAAAACAGAAGTTGAGGCCAAAACGCTCATTTCACAGTGAGATAATGCCATTTTGGCCTCTGGAGTTGTAACAGACAAACCATTAATGATACAGCCATGATCTTTTCTGGCAATCATCTAGTGCTGAAAACTAACAATATAAAGTAGATTTGAGCAGATGTTTTTGGTTCCAAGCTTCAAAACAGAAGTTGAGGCCAAAACGCTCTTTTCACAGTGAGATAATGCCATTTTGGCCTCTGGAGTTGTAACAGACAAACCATTAATGATACAGCCATGATCTTTTCTGGCAATCATCTAGTGCTGAAAACTAACAATATAAAGTAGATTTGAGCAGATGTTTTTGGTTCCAAGCTTCAAAACAGAAGTTGAGGCCAAAACGCTCTTTTCACAGTGAGATAATGCCATTTTGGCCTCTGGAGTTGTAACAGACAAACCATTAATGATACAGCCATGATCTTTTCTGGCAATCATCTAGAGCTGAAAACTAACAATATAAAGTAGATTTGAGCAGATGTTTTTGGTTCCAAGCTTCAAAACAGAAGTTGAGGCCAAAACGCTCTTTTCACAGTGAGATAATGCCATTTTGGCCTCTGGAGTTGTAACAGACAAACCATTAATGATACAGCCATGATCTTTTCTGGCAATCATTTAGTGCTGAAAACTAACAATATAAAGTAGATTTGAGCAGATGTTTTTGGTTCCAAGCTTCAAAACAGAAGTTGAGGCCAAAACGCTCTTTTCACAGTGAGATAATGCCATTTTGGCCTCTGGAGTTGTAACAGACAAACCATTAATGATACAGCCATGATCTTTTCTGGCAATCATCTAGAGCTGAAAACTAACAATATAAAGTAGATTTGAGCAGATGTTTTTGGTTACAAGCTTCAAAACAGAAGGTTGAGGCCAAAACGCTCTTTTCACAGTGAGATAGTGCCATTTTGGCCTCTGGAGTTGTAACAGACAAACCATTAATGATACAGCCATGATCTTTTCTGGCAATCATCTAGAGCTAAAAACTAACAATATAAGGTAGATTTGAGCAGATGTTTATGGTTCCAAGCTTCAAAACAGAAGTTGAGGCCAAAACGCTCATTTCACAGTGAGATAATGCCATTTTGGCCTCTGGAGTTGTAACAGACAAACCATTAATGATACAGCCATGATCTTTTCTGGCAATCATCTAGTGCTGAAAACTAACAATATAAAGTAGATTTGAGCAGATGTTTTTGGTTCCAAGCTTCAAAACAGAAGTTGAGGCCAAAACGCTCTTTTCACAGTGAGATAATGCCATTTTGGCCTCTGGAGTTGTAACAGACAAACCATTAATGATACAGCCATGATCTTTTCTGGCAATCATCTAGAGCTGAAAACTAACAATATAAAGTAGATTTGAGCAGATGTTTTTGGTTCCAAGCTTCAAAACAGAAGTTGAGGCCAAAACGCTCTTTTCACAGTGAGATAATGCCATTTTGGCCTCTGGAGTTGTAACAGACAAACCATTAATGATACAGCCATGATCTTTTCTGGCAATCATCTAGTGCTGAAAACTAACAATATAAAGTAGATTTGAGCAGATGTTTTTGGTTACAAGCTTCAAAACAGAAGGTTGAGGCCAAAACGCTCTTTTCACAGTGAGATAGTGCCATTTTGGCCTCTGGAGTTGTAACAGACAAACCATTAATGATACAGCCATGATCTTTTCTGGCAATCATCTAGAGCTAAAAACTAACAATATAAAGTAGATTTGAGCAGATGTTTATGGTTCCAAGCTTCAAAACAGAAGTTGAGGCCAAAACGCTCATTTCACAGTGAGATAATGCCATTTTGGCCTCTGGAGTTGTAACAGACAAACCATTAATGATACAGCCATGATCTTTTCTGGCAATCATCTAGTGCTGAAAACTAACAATATAAAGTAGATTTGAGCAGATGTTTTTGGTTCCAAGCTTCAAAACAGAAGTTGAGGCCAAAACGCTCTTTTCACAGTGAGATAATGCCATTTTGGCCTCTGGAGTTGTAACAGACAAACCATTAATGATACAGCCATGATCTTTTCTGGCAATCATCTAGAGCTGAAAACTAACAATATAAAGTAGATTTGAGCAGATGTTTTTGGTTCCAAGCTTCAAAACAGAAGTTGAGGCCAAAACGCTCTTTTCACAGTGAGATAATGCCATTTTGGCCTCTGGAGTTGTAACAGACAAACCATTAATGATACAGCCATGATCTTTTCTGGCAATCATCTAGTGCTGAAAACTAACAATATAAAGTAGATTTGAGCAGATGTTTTTGGTTCCAAGCTTCAAAACAGAAGTTGAGGCCAAAACGCTCTTTTCACAGTGAGATAATGCCATTTTGGCCTCTGGAGTTGTAACAGACAAACCATTAATGATACAGCCATGATCTTTTCTGGCAATCATCTAGAGCTGAAAACGAACAATATAAAGTAGATTTGAGCAGATGTTTTTGGTTCCAAGCTTCAAAACAGAAGTTGAGGCCAAAACGCTCTTTTCACAGTGAGATAATGCCATTTTGGCCTCTGGAGTTGTAACAGACAAACCATTAATGATACAGCCATGATCTTTTCTGGCAATCATTTAGTGCTGAAAACTAACAATATAAAGTAGATTTGAGCAGATGTTTTTGGTTCCAAGCTTCAAAACAGAAGTTGAGGCCAAAACGCTCTTTTCACAGTGAGATAATGCCATTTTGGCCTCTGGAGTTGTAACAGACAAACCATTAATGATACAGCCATGATCTTTTCTGGCAATCATCTAGAGCTGAAAACTAACAATATAAAGTAGATTTGAGCAGATGTTTTTGGTTACAAGCTTCAAAACAGAAGGTTGAGGCCAAAACGCTCTTTTCACAGTGAGATAGTGCCATTTTGGCCTCTGGAGTTGTAACAGACAAACCATTAATGATACAGCCATGATCTTTTCTGGCAATCATCTAGAGCTAAAAACTAACAATATAAAGTAGATTTGAGCAGATGTTTATGGTTCCAAGCTTCAAAACAGAAGTTGAGGCCAAAACGCTCTTTTCACAGTGAGATAATGCCATTTTGGCCTCTGGAGTTGTAACAGACAAACCATTAATGATACAGCCATGATCTTTTCTGGCAATCATCTAGAGCTGAAAACTAACAATATAAAGTAGATTTGAGCAGATGTTTTTGGTTCCAAGCTTCAAAACAGAAGTTGAGGCCAAAACGCTCTTTTCACAGTGAGATAATGCCATTTTGGCCTCTGGAGTTGTAACAGACAAACCATTAATGATACAGCCATGATCTTTTCTGGCAATCATCTAGTGCTGAAAACTAACAATATAAAGTAGATTTGAGCAGATGTTTTTGGTTACAAGCTTCAAAACAGAAGGTTGAGGCCAAAACGCTCTTTTCACAGTGAGATAGTGCCATTTTGGCCTCTGGAGTTGTAACAGACAAACCATTAATGATACAGCCATGATCTTTTCTGGCAATCATCTAGAGCTAAAAACTAACAATATAAAGTAGATTTGAGCAGATGTTTTTGGTTCCAAACTTCAAAACAGAAGTTGAGGCCAAAACGCTCTTTTCACAGTGAGATAATGCCATTTTGGCCTCTGGAGTTGTAACAGACAAACCATTAATGATACAGCCATGATCTTTTCTGGCAATCATCTAGAGCTGAAAACTAAGAATATAAAGTAGATTTGAGCAGATGTTTTTGGTTACAAGCTTCAAAACAGAAGGTTGAGGCCAAAACGCTCTTTTCACAGTGAGGTAATGCCATTTTGGCCTCTGGAGTTGTAACAGACAAACCATTAATGATACAGCCATGATCTTTTCTGGCAATCATCTAGAGCTGAAAACTAACAATATAAAGTAGATTTGAGCAGATGTTTATGGTTCCAAGCTTCAAAACAGAAGTTGAGGCCAAAACGCTCATTTCACAGTGAGATAATGCCATTTTGGCCTCTGGAGTTGTAACAGACAAACCATTAATGATACAGCCATGATCTTTTCTGGCAATCATCTAGTGCTGAAAACTAACAATATAAAGTAGATTTGAGCAGATGTTTTATGTTCCAAGCTTCAAAACAGAAGTTGAGGCCAAAACGCTCTTTTCACAGTGAGATAATGCCATTTTGGCCTCTGGAGTTGTAACAGACAAACCATTAATGATACAGCCATGATCTTTTCTGGCAATCATCTAGTTCTGAAAACTAACAATATAAAGTAGATTTGAGCAGATGTTTTTGGTTCCAAGCTTCAAAACAGAAGTTGAGGCCAAAACGCTCTTTTCACAGTGAGATAATGCCATTTTGGCCTCTGGAGTTGTAACAGACAAACCATTAATGATACAGCCATGATCTTTTCTGGCAATCATCTAGAGCTGAAAACGAACAATATAAAATAGATTTGAGCAGATGTTTTTGGTTCCAAGCTTCAAAACAGAAGTTGAGGCCAAAACGCTCTTTTCACAGTGAGATAATGCCATTTTGGCCTCTGGAGTTGTAACAGACAAACCATTAATGATACAGCCATGATCTTTTCTGGCAATCATCTAGTGCTGAAAACTAACAATATAAAGTAGATTTGAGCAGATGTTTTTGGTTCCAAGCTTCAAAACAGAAGTTGAGGCCAAAACGCTCTTTTCACAGTGAGATAATGCCATTTTGGCCTCTGGAGTTGTAACAGACAAACCATTAATGATACAGCCATGATCTTTTCTGGCAATCATCTAGAGCTGAAAACTAACAATATAAAGTAGATTTGAGCAGATGTTTTTGGTTACAAGCTTCAAAACAGAAGTTGAGGCCAAAACGCTCATTTCACTGTGTGATAATGCCATTTTGACCTCTGGAGTTGTAACAGACAAACCATTAATGATACAGCCATGATCTTTTCTGGCAATCATCTAGTGCTGAAAACTAACAATATAAAGTAGATTTGAGCAGATGTTTTTGGTTCCAAGCTTCAAAACAGAAGTTGAGGCCAAAACGCTCTTTTCACAGTGAGATAATGCCATTTTGGCCTCTGGAGTTGTAACAGACAAACCATTAATGATACAGCCATGATCTTTTCTGGCAATCATCTAGAGCTGAAAACTAACAATATAAAGTAGATTTGAGCAGATGTTTTTGGTTACAAGCTTCAAAACAGAAGGTTGAGGCCAAAACGCTCTTTTCACAGTGAGATAGTGCCATTTTGGCCTCTGGAGTTGTAACAGACAAACCATTAATGATACAGCCATGATCTTTTCTGGCAATCATCTAGAGCTAAAAACTAACAATATAAAGTAGATTTGAGCAGATGTTTTTGGTTCCAAACTTCAAAACAGAAGTTGAGGCCAAAACGCTCTTTTCACAGTGAGATAATGCCATTTTGGCCTCTGGAGTTGTAACAGACAAACCATTAATGATACAGCCATGATCTTTTCTGGCAATCATCTAGAGCTGAAAACTAAGAATATAAAGTAGATTTGAGCAGATGTTTTTGGTTACAAGCTTCAAAACAGAAGGTTGAGGCCAAAACGCTCTTTTCACAGTGAGGTAATGCCATTTTGGCCTCTGGAGTTGTAACAGACAAACCATTAATGATACAGCCATGATCTTTTCTGGCAATCATCTAGAGCTGAAAACTAACAATATAAAGTAGATTTGAGCAGATGTTTATGGTTCCAAGCTTCAAAACAGAAGTTGAGGCCAAAACGCTCATTTCACAGTGAGATAATGCCATTTTGGCCTCTGGAGTTGTAACAGACAAACCATTAATGATACAGCCATGATCTTTTCTGGCAATCATCTAGTGCTGAAAACTAACAATATAAAGTAGATTTGAGCAGATGTTTTATGTTCCAAGCTTCAAAACAGAAGTTGAGGCCAAAACGCTCTTTTCACAGTGAGATAATGCCATTTTGGCCTCTGGAGTTGTAACAGACAAACCATTAATGATACAGCCATGATCTTTTCTGGCAATCATCTAGTTCTGAAAACTAACAATATAAAGTAGATTTGAGCAGATGTTTTTGGTTCCAAGCTTCAAAACAGAAGTTGAGGCCAAAACGCTCTTTTCACAGTGAGATAATGCCATTTTGGCCTCTGGAGTTGTAACAGACAAACCATTAATGATACAGCCATGATCTTTTCTGGCAATCATCTAGAGCTGAAAACGAACAATATAAAATAGATTTGAGCAGATGTTTTTGGTTCCAAGCTTCAAAACAGAAGTTGAGGCCAAAACGCTCTTTTCACAGTGAGATAATGCCATTTTGGCCTCTGGAGTTGTAACAGACAAACCATTAATGATACAGCCATGATCTTTTCTGGCAATCATCTAGTGCTGAAAACTAACAATATAAAGTAGATTTGAGCAGATGTTTTTGGTTCCAAGCTTCAAAACAGAAGTTGAGGCCAAAACGCTCTTTTCACAGTGAGATAATGCCATTTTGGCCTCTGGAGTTGTAACAGACAAACCATTAATGATACAGCCATGATCTTTTCTGGCAATCATCTAGAGCTGAAAACTAACAATATAAAGTAGATTTGAGCAGATGTTTTTGGTTACAAGCTTCAAAACAGAAGTTGAGGCCAAAACGCTCATTTCACTGTGTGATAATGCCATTTTGACCTCTGGAGTTGTAACAGACAAACCATTAATGATACAGCCATGATCTTTTCTGGCAATCATCTAGTGCTGAAAACTAACAATATAAAGTAGATTTGAGCAGATGTTTTTGGTTCCAAGCTTCAAAACAGAAGTTGAGGCCAAAACGCTCTTTTCACAGTGAGATAATGCCATTTTGGCCTCTGGAGTTGTAACAGACAAACCATTAATGATACAGCCATGATCTTTTCTGGCAATCATCTAGAGCTGAAAACTAACAATATAAAGTAGATTTGAGCAGATGTTTTTGGTTCCAAGCTTCAAAACAGAAGTTGAGGCCAAAACGCTCTTTTCACAGTGAGATAATGCCATTTTGGCCTCTGGAGTTGTAACAGACAAACCATTAATGATACAGCCATGATCTTTTCTGGCAATCATCTAGAGCTGAAAACTAACAATATAAAGTAGATTTGAGCAGATGTTTTTGGTTACAAGCTTCAAAACAGAAGGTTGAGGCCAAAACGCTCTTTTCACAGTGAGATAATGCCATTTTGGCCTCTGGAGTTGTAACAGACAAACCATTAATGATACAGCCATGATCTTTTCTGGCAATCATCTAGAGCTGAAAACTAACAATATAAAGTAGATTTGAGCAGATGTTTTTGGTTACAAGCTGCAAAACAGAAGTTGAGGCCAAAACGCTCTTTTCACAGTGAGATAATGCCATTTTGGCCTCTGGAGTTGTAACAGACAAACCATTAATGATACAGCCATGATCTTTTCTGGCAATCATCTAGAGCTGAAAACGAACAATATAAAGTAGATTTGAGCAGATGTTTTTGGTTCCAAGCTTCAAAACAGAAGTTGAGGCCAAAACGCTCTTTTCACAGTGAGATAATGCCATTTTGGCCTCTGGAGTTGTAACAGACAAACCATTAATGATACAGCCATGATCTTTTCTGGCAATCATCTAGTGCTGAAAACTAACAATATAAAGTAGATTTGAGCAGATGTTTTTGGTTCCAAGCTTCAAAACAGAAGTTGAGGCCAAAACGCTCTTTTCACAGTGAGATAATGCCATTTTGGCCTCTGGAGTTGTAACAGACAAACCATTAATGATACAGCCATGATATTTTCTGGCAATCATCTAGAGCTGAAAACTAAGAATATAAAGTAGATTTGAGCAGATGTTTTTGGTTACAAGCTTCAAAACAGAAGGTTGAGGCCAAAACGCTCTTTTCACAGTGAGGTAATGCCATTTTGGCCTCTGGAGTTGTAACAGACAAACCATTAATGATACAGCCATGATCTTTTCTGGCAATCATCTAGAGCTGAAAACTAACAATATAAAGTAGATTTGAGCAGATGTTTTTGGTTCCAAGCTTCAAAACAGAAGTTGAGGCCAAAACGCTCTTTTCACAGTGAGATAATGCCATTTTGGCCTCTGGAGTTGTAACAGACAAACCATTAATGATACAGCCATGATCTTTTCTGGCAATCATCTAGTGCTGAAAACTAACAATATAAAGTAGATTTGAGCAGATGTTTTTGGTTCCAAGCTTCAAAACAGAAGTTGAGGCCAAAACGCTCTTTTCACAGTGAGATAATGCCATTTTGGCCTCTGGAGTTGTAACAGACAAACCATTAATGATACAGCCATGATCTTTTCTGGCAATCATCTAGAGCTGAAAACTAAGAATATAAAGTAGATTTGAGCAGATGTTTTTGGTTACAAGCTTCAAAACAGAAGGTTGAGGCCAAAACGCTCTTTTCACAGTGAGGTAATGCCATTTTGGCCTCTGGAGTTGTAACAGACAAACCATTAATGATACAGCCATGATCTTTTCTGGCAATCATCTAGAGCTGAAAACTAACAATATAAAGTAGATTTGAGCAGATGTTTATGGTTCCAAGCTTCAAAACAGAAGTTGAGGCCAAAACGCTCATTTCACAGTGAGATAATGCCATTTTGGCCTCTGGAGTTGTAACAGACAAACCATTAATGATACAGCCATGATCTTTTCTGGCAATCATCTAGTGCTGAAAACTAACAATATAAAGTAGATTTGAGCAGATGTTTTTGGTTCCAAGCTTCAAAACAGAAGTTGAGGCCAAAACGCTCTTTTCACAGTGAGATAATGCCATTTTGGCCTCTGGAGTTGTAACAGACAAACCATTAATGATACAGCCATGATCTTTTCTGGCAATCATCTAGTTCTGAAAACTAACAATATAAAGTAGATTTGAGCAGATGTTTTTGGTTCCAAGCTTCAAAACAGAAGTTGAGGCCAAAACGCTCTTTTCACAGTGAGATAATGCCATTTTGGCCTCTGGAGTTGTAACAGACAAACCATTAATGATACAGCCATGATCTTTTCTGGCAATCATCTAGAGCTGAAAACGAACAATATAAAATAGATTTGAGCAGATGTTTTTGGTTCCAAGCTTCAAAACAGAAGTTGAGGCCAAAACGCTCTTTTCACAGTGAGATAATGCCATTTTGGCCTCTGGAGTTGTAACAGACAAACCATTAATGATACAGCCATGATCTTTTCTGGCAATCATCTAGTGCTGAAAACTAACAATATAAAGTAGATTTGAGCAGATGTTTTTGGTTCCAAGCTTCAAAACAGAAGTTGAGGCCAAAACGCTCTTTTCACAGTGAGATAATGCCATTTTGGCCTCTGGAGTTGTAACAGACAAACCATTAATGATACAGCCATGATCTTTTCTGGCAATCATCTAGAGCTGAAAACTAACAATATAAAGTAGATTTGAGCAGATGTTTTTGGTTACAAGCTTCAAAACAGAAGGTTGAGGCCAAAACGCTCTTTTCACAGTGAGATAATGCCATTTTGGCCTCTGGAGTTGTAACAGACAAACCATTAATGATACAGCCATGATCTTTTCTGGCAATCATCTAGAGCTGAAAACTAACAATATAAAGTAGATTTGAGCAGATGTTTATGGTTCCAAGCTTCAAAACAGAAGTTGAGGCCAAAACGCTCATTTCACTGTGAGATAATGCCATTTTGACCTCTGGAGTTGTAACAGACAAACCATTAATGATACAGCCATGATCTTTTCTGGCAATCATCTAGTGCTGAAAACTAACAATATAAAGTAGATTTGAGCAGATGTTTTTGGTTCCAAGCTTCAAAACAGAAGTTGAGGCCAAAACGCTCTTTTCGCAGTGAGATAATGCCATTTTGACCTCTGGAGTTGTAACAGACAAACCATTAATGATACAGCCATGATCTTTTCTGGCAATCATCTAGAGCTGAAAACTAACAATATAAAGTAGATATGAGCAGATGTTTTTGGTTCCAAGCTTCAAAACAGAAGTTGAGGCCAAAACGCTCATTTCACAGTGAGATAATGCCATTTTGGCCTCTGGAGTTGTAACAGACAAACCATTAATGATACAGCCATGATCTTTTCTGGCAATCATCTAGTGCTGAAAACTAACAATATAAAGTAGATTTGAGCAGATGTTTTTGGTTCCAAGCTTCAAAACAGAAGTTGAGGCCAAAACGCTCTTTTCACAGTGAGATAATGCCATTTTGGCCTCTGGAGTTGTAACAGACAAACCATTAATGATACAGCCATGATCTTTTCTGGCAATCATCTAGTGCTGAAAACTAACAATATAAAGTAGATTTGAGCAGATGTTTTTGGTTCCAAGCTTCAAAACAGAAGTTGAGGCCAAAACGCTCTTTTCACAGTGAGATAATGCCATTTTGGCCTCTGGAGTTGTAACAGACAAACCATTAATGATACAGCCATGATCTTTTCTGGCAATCATTTAGTGCTGAAAACTAACAATATAAAGTAGATTTGAGCAGATGTTTTTGGTTCCAAGCTTCAAAACAGAAGTTGAGGCCAAAACGCTCTTTTCACAGTGAGATAATGCCATTTTGGCCTCTGGAGTTGTAACAGACAAACCATTAATGATACAGCCATGATCTTTTCTGGCAATCATCTAGAGCTGAAAACTAACAATATAAAGTAGATTTGAGCAGATGTTTTTGGTTACAAGCTTCAAAACAGAAGGTTGAGGCCAAAACGCTCTTTTCACAGTGAGATAGTGCCATTTTGGCCTCTGGAGTTGTAACAGACAAACCATTAATGATACAGCCATGATCTTTTCTGGCAATCATCTAGAGCTAAAAACTAACAATATAAAGTAGATTTGAGCAGATGTTTATGGTTCCAAGCTTCAAAACAGAAGTTGAGGCCAAAACGCTCTTTTCACAGTGAGATAATGCCATTTTGGCCTCTGGAGTTGTAACAGACAAACCATTAATGATACAGCCATGATCTTTTCTGGCAATCATCTAGAGCTGAAAACTAACAATATAAAGTAGATTTGAGCAGATGTTTTTGGTTCCAAGCTTCAAAACAGAAGTTGAGGCCAAAACGCTCTTTTCACAGTGAGATAATGCCATTTTGGCCTCTGGAGTTGTAACAGACAAACCATTAATGATACAGCCATGATCTTTTCTGGCAATCATCTAGTGCTGAAAACTAACAATATAAAGTAGATTTGAGCAGATGTTTTTGGTTACAAGCTTCAAAACAGAAGGTTGAGGCCAAAACGCTCTTTTCACAGTGAGATAGTGCCATTTTGGCCTCTGGAGTTGTAACAGACAAACCATTAATGATACAGCCATGATCTTTTCTGGCAATCATCTAGAGCTAAAAACTAACAATATAAAGTAGATTTGAGCAGATGTTTTTGGTTCCAAACTTCAAAACAGAAGTTGAGGCCAAAACGCTCTTTTCACAGTGAGATAATGCCATTTTGGCCTCTGGAGTTGTAACAGACAAACCATTAATGATACAGCCATGATCTTTTCTGGCAATCATCTAGAGCTGAAAACTAAGAATATAAAGTAGATTTGAGCAGATGTTTTTGGTTACAAGCTTCAAAACAGAAGGTTGAGGCCAAAACGCTCTTTTCACAGTGAGGTAATGCCATTTTGGCCTCTGGAGTTGTAACAGACAAACCATTAATGATACAGCCATGATCTTTTCTGGCAATCATCTAGAGCTGAAAACTAACAATATAAAGTAGATTTGAGCAGATGTTTATGGTTCCAAGCTTCAAAACAGAAGTTGAGGCCAAAACGCTCATTTCACAGTGAGATAATGCCATTTTGGCCTCTGGAGTTGTAACAGACAAACCATTAATGATACAGCCATGATCTTTTCTGGCAATCATCTAGTGCTGAAAACTAACAATATAAAGTAGATTTGAGCAGATGTTTTATGTTCCAAGCTTCAAAACAGAAGTTGAGGCCAAAACGCTCTTTTCACAGTGAGATAATGCCATTTTGGCCTCTGGAGTTGTAACAGACAAACCATTAATGATACAGCCATGATCTTTTCTGGCAATCATCTAGAGCTGAAAACGAACAATATAAAATAGATTTGAGCAGATGTTTTTGGTTCCAAGCTTCAAAACAGAAGTTGAGGCCAAAACGCTCTTTTCACAGTGAGATAATGCCATTTTGGCCTCTGGAGTTGTAACAGACAAACCATTAATGATACAGCCATGATCTTTTCTGGCAATCATCTAGTGCTGAAAACTAACAATATAAAGTAGATTTGAGCAGATGTTTTTGGTTCCAAGCTTCAAAACAGAAGTTGAGGCCAAAACGCTCTTTTCACAGTGAGATAATGCCATTTTGGCCTCTGGAGTTGTAACAGACAAACCATTAATGATACAGCCATGATCTTTTCTGGCAATCATCTAGAGCTGAAAACTAACAATATAAAGTAGATTTGAGCAGATGTTTTTGGTTACAAGCTTCAAAACAGAAGTTGAGGCCAAAACGCTCATTTCACTGTGTGATAATGCCATTTTGACCTCTGGAGTTGTAACAGACAAACCATTAATGATACAGCCATGATCTTTTCTGGCAATCATCTAGTGCTGAAAACTAACAATATAAAGTAGATTTGAGCAGATGTTTTTGGTTCCAAGCTTCAAAACAGAAGTTGAGGCCAAAACGCTCTTTTCACAGTGAGATAATGCCATTTTGGCCTCTGGAGTTGTAACAGACAAACCATTAATGATACAGCCATGATCTTTTCTGGCAATCATCTAGAGCTGAAAACTAACAATATAAAGTAGATTTGAGCAGATGTTTTTGGTTCCAAGCTTCAAAACAGAAGTTGAGGCCAAAACGCTCTTTTCACAGTGAGATAATGCCATTTTGGCCTCTGGAGTTGTAACAGACAAACCATTAATGATACAGCCATGATCTTTTCTGGCAATCATCTAGAGCTGAAAACTAACAATATAAAGTAGATTTGAGCAGATGTTTTTGGTTACAAGCTTCAAAACAGAAGGTTGAGGCCAAAACGCTCTTTTCACAGTGAGATAATGCCATTTTGGCCTCTGGAGTTGTAACAGACAAACCATTAATGATACAGCCATGATCTTTTCTGGCAATCATCTAGTGCTGAAAACTAACAATATAAAGTAGATTTGAGCAGATGTTTTTGGTTCCAAGCTTCAAAACAGAAGTTGAGGCCAAAACGCTCTTTTCACAGTGAGATAATGCCATTTTGGCCTCTGGAGTTGTAACAGACAAACCATTAATGATACAGCCATGATCTTTTCTGGCAATCATCTAGAGCTGAAAACTAACAATATAAAGTAGATTTGAGCAGATGTTTTTGGTTACAAGCTTCAAAACAGAAGTTGAGGCCAAAACGCTCATTTCACTGTGTGATAATGCCATTTTGACCTCTGGAGTTGTAACAGACAAACCATTAATGATACAGCCATGATCTTTTCTGGCAATCATCTAGTGCTGAAAACTAACAATATAAAGTAGATTTGAGCAGATGTTTTTGGTTCCAAGCTTCAAAACAGAAGTTGAGGCCAAAACGCTCTTTTCACAGTGAGATAATGCCATTTTGGCCTCTGGAGTTGTAACAGACAAACCATTAATGATACAGCCATGATCTTTTCTGGCAATCATCTAGAGCTGAAAACTAACAATATAAAGTAGATTTGAGCAGATGTTTTTGGTTCCAAGCTTCAAAACAGAAGTTGAGGCCAAAACGCTCTTTTCACAGTGAGATAATGCCATTTTGGCCTCTGGAGTTGTAACAGACAAACCATTAATGATACAGCCATGATCTTTTCTGGCAATCATCTAGAGCTGAAAACTAACAATATAAAGTAGATTTGAGCAGATGTTTTTGGTTACAAGCTTCAAAACAGAAGGTTGAGGCCAAAACGCTCTTTTCACAGTGAGATAATGCCATTTTGGCCTCTGGAGTTGTAACAGACAAACCATTAATGATACAGCCATGATCTTTTCTGGCAATCATCTAGAGCTGAAAACTAACAATATAAAGTAGATTTGAGCAGATGTTTTTGGTTACAAGCTGCAAAACAGAAGTTGAGGCCAAAACGCTCTTTTCACAGTGAGATAATGCCATTTTGGCCTCTGGAGTTGTAACAGACAAACCATTAATGATACAGCCATGATCTTTTCTGGCAATCATCTAGAGCTGAAAACGAACAATATAAAGTAGATTTGAGCAGATGTTTTTGGTTCCAAGCTTCAAAACAGAAGTTGAGGCCAAAACGCTCTTTTCACAGTGAGATAATGCCATTTTGGCCTCTGGAGTTGTAACAGACAAACCATTAATGATACAGCCATGATCTTTTCTGGCAATCATCTAGTGCTGAAAACTAACAATATAAAGTAGATTTGAGCAGATGTTTTTGGTTCCAAGCTTCAAAACAGAAGTTGAGGCCAAAACGCTCTTTTCACAGTGAGATAATGCCATTTTGGCCTCTGGAGTTGTAACAGACAAACCATTAATGATACAGCCATGATATTTTCTGGCAATCATCTAGAGCTGAAAACTAAGAATATAAAGTAGATTTGAGCAGATGTTTTTGGTTACAAGCTTCAAAACAGAAGGTTGAGGCCAAAACGCTCTTTTCACAGTGAGGTAATGCCATTTTGGCCTCTGGAGTTGTAACAGACAAACCATTAATGATACAGCCATGATCTTTTCTGGCAATCATCTAGAGCTGAAAACTAACAATATAAAGTAGATTTGAGCAGATGTTTTTGGTTCCAAGCTTCAAAACAGAAGTTGAGGCCAAAACGCTCTTTTCACAGTGAGATAATGCCATTTTGGCCTCTGGAGTTGTAACAGACAAACCATTAATGATACAGCCATGATCTTTTCTGGCAATCATCTAGTGCTGAAAACTAACAATATAAAGTAGATTTGAGCAGATGTTTTTGGTTCCAAGCTTCAAAACAGAAGTTGAGGCCAAAACGCTCTTTTCACAGTGAGATAATGCCATTTTGGCCTCTGGAGTTGTAACAGACAAACCATTAATGATACAGCCATGATCTTTTCTGGCAATCATCTAGTGCTGAAAACTAACAATATAAAGTAGATTTGAGCAGATGTTTTTGGTTCCAAGCTTCAAAACAGAAGTTGAGGCCAAAACGCTCTTTTCACAGTGAGATAATGCCATTTTGGCCTCTGGAGTTGTAACAGACAAACCATTAATGATACAGCCATGATCTTTTCTGGCAATCATCTAGAGCTGAAAACTAACAATATAAAGTAGATTTGAGCAGATGTTTTTGGTTACAAGCTTCAAAACAGAAGTTGAGGCCAAAACGCTCATTTCACTGTGTGATAATGCCATTTTGACCTCTGGAGTTGTAACAGACAAACCATTAATGATACAGCCATGATCTTTTCTGGCAATCATCTAGTGCTGAAAACTAACAATATAAAGTAGATTTGAGCAGATGTTTTTGGTTCCAAGCTTCAAAACAGAAGTTGAGGCCAAAACGCTCTTTTCACAGTGAGATAATGCCATTTTGGCCTCTGGAGTTGTAACAGACAAACCATTAATGATACAGCCATGATCTTTTCTGGCAATCATCTAGAGCTGAAAACTAACAATATAAAGTAGATTTGAGCAGATGTTTTTGGTTCCAAGCTTCAAAACAGAAGTTGAGGCCAAAACGCTCTTTTCACAGTGAGATAATGCCATTTTGGCCTCTGGAGTTGTAACAGACAAACCATTAATGATACAGCCATGATCTTTTCTGGCAATCATCTAGAGCTGAAAACTAACAATATAAAGTAGATTTGAGCAGATGTTTTTGGTTACAAGCTTCAAAACAGAAGGTTGAGGCCAAAACGCTCTTTTCACAGTGAGATAATGCCATTTTGGCCTCTGGAGTTGTAACAGACAAACCATTAATGATACAGCCATGATCTTTTCTGGCAATCATCTAGAGCTGAAAACTAACAATATAAAGTAGATTTGAGCAGATGTTTTTGGTTACAAGCTGCAAAACAGAAGTTGAGGCCAAAACGCTCTTTTCACAGTGAGATAATGCCATTTTGGCCTCTGGAGTTGTAACAGACAAACCATTAATGATACAGCCATGATCTTTTCTGGCAATCATCTAGAGCTGAAAACGAACAATATAAAGTAGATTTGAGCAGATGTTTTTGGTTCCAAGCTTCAAAACAGAAGTTGAGGCCAAAACGCTCTTTTCACAGTGAGATAATGCCATTTTGGCCTCTGGAGTTGTAACAGACAAACCATTAATGATACAGCCATGATCTTTTCTGGCAATCATCTAGTGCTGAAAACTAACAATATAAAGTAGATTTGAGCAGATGTTTTTGGTTCCAAGCTTCAAAACAGAAGTTGAGGCCAAAACGCTCTTTTCACAGTGAGATAATGCCATTTTGGCCTCTGGAGTTGTAACAGACAAACCATTAATGATACAGCCATGATATTTTCTGGCAATCATCTAGAGCTGAAAACTAAGAATATAAAGTAGATTTGAGCAGATGTTTTTGGTTACAAGCTTCAAAACAGAAGGTTGAGGCCAAAACGCTCTTTTCACAGTGAGGTAATGCCATTTTGGCCTCTGGAGTTGTAACAGACAAACCATTAATGATACAGCCATGATCTTTTCTGGCAATCATCTAGAGCTGAAAACTAACAATATAAAGTAGATTTGAGCAGATGTTTTTGGTTCCAAGCTTCAAAACAGAAGTTGAGGCCAAAACGCTCTTTTCACAGTGAGATAATGCCATTTTGGCCTCTGGAGTTGTAACAGACAAACCATTAATGATACAGCCATGATCTTTTCTGGCAATCATCTAGTGCTGAAAACTAACAATATAAAGTAGATTTGAGCAGATGTTTTTGGTTCCAAGCTTCAAAACAGAAGTTGAGGCCAAAACGCTCTTTTCACAGTGAGATAATGCCATTTTGGCCTCTGGAGTTGTAACAGACAAACCATTAATGATACAGCCATGATCTTTTCTGGCAATCATCTAGAGCTGAAAACTAAGAATATAAAGTAGATTTGAGCAGATGTTTTTGGTTACAAGCTTCAAAACAGAAGGTTGAGGCCAAAACGCTCTTTTCACAGTGAGGTAATGCCATTTTGGCCTCTGGAGTTGTAACAGACAAACCATTAATGATACAGCCATGATCTTTTCTGGCAATCATCTAGAGCTGAAAACTAACAATATAAAGTAGATTTGAGCAGATGTTTATGGTTCCAAGCTTCAAAACAGAAGTTGAGGCCAAAACGCTCATTTCACAGTGAGATAATGCCATTTTGGCCTCTGGAGTTGTAACAGACAAACCATTAATGATACAGCCATGATCTTTTCTGGCAATCATCTAGTGCTGAAAACTAACAATATAAAGTAGATTTGAGCAGATGTTTTTGGTTCCAAGCTTCAAAACAGAAGTTGAGGCCAAAACGCTCTTTTCACAGTGAGATAATGCCATTTTGGCCTCTGGAGTTGTAACAGACAAACCATTAATGATACAGCCATGATCTTTTCTGGCAATCATCTAGTTCTGAAAACTAACAATATAAAGTAGATTTGAGCAGATGTTTTTGGTTCCAAGCTTCAAAACAGAAGTTGAGGCCAAAACGCTCTTTTCACAGTGAGATAATGCCATTTTGGCCTCTGGAGTTGTAACAGACAAACCATTAATGATACAGCCATGATCTTTTCTGGCAATCATCTAGAGCTGAAAACGAACAATATAAAATAGATTTGAGCAGATGTTTTTGGTTCCAAGCTTCAAAACAGAAGTTGAGGCCAAAACGCTCTTTTCACAGTGAGATAATGCCATTTTGGCCTCTGGAGTTGTAACAGACAAACCATTAATGATACAGCCATGATCTTTTCTGGCAATCATCTAGTGCTGAAAACTAACAATATAAAGTAGATTTGAGCAGATGTTTTTGGTTCCAAGCTTCAAAACAGAAGTTGAGGCCAAAACGCTCTTTTCACAGTGAGATAATGCCATTTTGGCCTCTGGAGTTGTAACAGACAAACCATTAATGATACAGCCATGATCTTTTCTGGCAATCATCTAGAGCTGAAAACGAACAATATAAAATAGATTTGAGCAGATGTTTTTGGTTCCAAGCTTCAAAACAGAAGTTGAGGCCAAAACGCTCTTTTCACAGTGAGATAATGCCATTTTGGCCTCTGGAGTTGTAACAGACAAACCATTAATGATACAGCCATGATCTTTTCTGGCAATCATCTAGTGCTGAAAACTAACAATATAAAGTAGATTTGAGCAGATGTTTTTGGTTCCAAGCTTCAAAACAGAAGTTGAGGCCAAAACGCTCTTTTCACAGTGAGATAATGCCATTTTGGCCTCTGGAGTTGTAACAGACAAACCATTAATGATACAGCCATGATCTTTTCTGGCAATCATCTAGAGCTGAAAACTAACAATATAAAGTAGATTTGAGCAGATGTTTTTGGTTACAAGCTTCAAAACAGAAGGTTGAGGCCAAAACGCTCTTTTCACAGTGAGATAATGCCATTTTGGCCTCTGGAGTTGTAACAGACAAACCATTAATGATACAGCCATGATCTTTTCTGGCAATCATCTAGAGCTGAAAACTAACAATATAAAGTAGATTTGAGCAGATGTTTATGGTTCCAAGCTTCAAAACAGAAGGTTGAGGCCAAAACGCTCTTTTCACAGTGAGGTAATGCCATTTTGGCCTCTGGAGTTGTAACAGACAAACCATTAATGATACAGCCATGATCTTTTCTGGCAATCATCTAGAGCTGAAAACTAACAATATAAAGTAGATTTGAGCAGATGTTTATGGTTCCAAGCTTCAAAACAGAAGTTGAGGCCAAAACGCTCATTTCACAGTGAGATAATGCCATTTTGGCCTCTGGAGTTGTAACAGACAAACCATTAATGATACAGCCATGATCTTTTCTGGCAATCATCTAGTGCTGAAAACTAACAATATAAAGTAGATTTGAGCAGATGTTTTTGGTTCCAAGCTTCAAAACAGAAGTTGAGGCCAAAACGCTCTTTTCACAGTGAGATAATGCCATTTTGGCCTCTGGAGTTGTAACAGACAAACCATTAATGATACAGCCATGATCTTTTCTGGCAATCATCTAGTTCTGAAAACTAACAATATAAAGTAGATTTGAGCAGATGTTTTTGGTTCCAAGCTTCAAAACAGAAGTTGAGGCCAAAACGCTCTTTTCACAGTGAGATAATGCCATTTTGGCCTCTGGAGTTGTAACAGACAAACCATTAATGATACAGCCATGATCTTTTCTGGCAATCATCTAGAGCTGAAAACGAACAATATAAAATAGATTTGAGCAGATGTTTTTGGTTCCAAGCTTCAAAACAGAAGTTGAGGCCAAAACGCTCTTTTCACAGTGAGATAATGCCATTTTGGCCTCTGGAGTTGTAACAGACAAACCATTAATGATACAGCCATGATCTTTTCTGGCAATCATCTAGTGCTGAAAACTAACAATATAAAGTAGATTTGAGCAGATGTTTTTGGTTCCAAGCTTCAAAACAGAAGTTGAGGCCAAAACGCTCTTTTCACAGTGAGATAATGCCATTTTGGCCTCTGGAGTTGTAACAGACAAACCATTAATGATACAGCCATGATCTTTTCTGGCAATCATCTAGAGCTGAAAACTAACAATATAAAGTAGATTTGAGCAGATGTTTTTGGTTACAAGCTTCAAAACAGAAGGTTGAGGCCAAAACGCTCTTTTCACAGTGAGATAATGCCATTTTGGCCTCTGGAGTTGTAACAGACAAACCATTAATGATACAGCCATGATCTTTTCTGGCAATCATCTAGAGCTGAAAACTAACAATATAAAGTAGATTTGAGCAGATGTTTATGGTTCCAAGCTTCAAAACAGAAGTTGAGGCCAAAACGCTCATTTCACTGTGAGATAATGCCATTTTGACCTCTGGAGTTGTAACAGACAAACCATTAATGATACAGCCATGATCTTTTCTGGCAATCATCTAGTGCTGAAAACTAACAATATAAAGTAGATTTGAGCAGATGTTTTTGGTTCCAAGCTTCAAAACAGAAGTTGAGGCCAAAACGCTCTTTTCGCAGTGAGATAATGCCATTTTGACCTCTGGAGTTGTAACAGACAAACCATTAATGATACAGCCATGATCTTTTCTGGCAATCATCTAGAGCTGAAAACTAACAATATAAAGTAGATATGAGCAGATGTTTTTGGTTCCAAGCTTCAAAACAGAAGTTGAGGCCAAAACGCTCATTTCACAGTGAGATAATGCCATTTTGGCCTCTGGAGTTGTAACAGACAAACCATTAATGATACAGCCATGATCTTTTCTGGCAATCATCTAGTGCTGAAAACTAACAATATAAAGTAGATTTGAGCAGATGTTTTTGGTTCCAAGCTTCAAAACAGAAGTTGAGGCCAAAACGCTCTTTTCACAGTGAGATAATGCCATTTTGGCCTCTGGAGTTGTAACAGACAAACCATTAATGATACAGCCATGATCTTTTCTGGCAATCATCTAGTGCTGAAAACTAACAATATAAAGTAGATTTGAGCAGATGTTTTTGGTTCCAAGCTTCAAAACAGAAGTTGAGGCCAAAACGCTCTTTTCACAGTGAGATAATGCCATTTTGGCCTCTGGAGTTGTAACAGACAAACCATTAATGATACAGCCATGATCTTTTCTGGCAATCATTTAGTGCTGAAAACTAACAATATAAAGTAGATTTGAGCAGATGTTTTTGGTTCCAAGCTTCAAAACAGAAGTTGAGGCCAAAACGCTCTTTTCACAGTGAGATAATGCCATTTTGGCCTCTGGAGTTGTAACAGACAAACCATTAATGATACAGCCATGATCTTTTCTGGCAATCATCTAGTGCTGAAAACTAACAATATAAAGTAGATTTGAGCAGATGTTTTTGGTTACAAGCTTCAAAACAGAAGGTTGAGGCCAAAACGCTCTTTTCACAGTGAGATAGTGCCATTTTGGCCTCTGGAGTTGTAACAGACAAACCATTAATGATACAGCCATGATCTTTTCTGGCAATCATCTAGAGCTAAAAACTAACAATATAAAGTAGATTTGAGCAGATGTTTTTGGTTCCAAACTTCAAAACAGAAGTTGAGGCCAAAACGCTCTTTTCACAGTGAGATAATGCCATTTTGGCCTCTGGAGTTGTAACAGACAAACCATTAATGATACAGCCATGATCTTTTCTGGCAATCATCTAGAGCTGAAAACTAAGAATATAAAGTAGATTTGAGCAGATGTTTTTGGTTACAAGCTTCAAAACAGAAGGTTGAGGCCAAAACGCTCTTTTCACAGTGAGGTAATGCCATTTTGGCCTCTGGAGTTGTAACAGACAAACCATTAATGATACAGCCATGATCTTTTCTGGCAATCATCTAGAGCTGAAAACTAACAATATAAAGTAGATTTGAGCAGATGTTTATGGTTCCAAGCTTCAAAACAGAAGTTGAGGCCAAAACGCTCATTTCACAGTGAGATAATGCCATTTTGGCCTCTGGAGTTGTAACAGACAAACCATTAATGATACAGCCATGATCTTTTCTGGCAATCATCTAGTGCTGAAAACTAACAATATAAAGTAGATTTGAGCAGATGTTTTATGTTCCAAGCTTCAAAACAGAAGTTGAGGCCAAAACGCTCTTTTCACAGTGAGATAATGCCATTTTGGCCTCTGGAGTTGTAACAGACAAACCATTAATGATACAGCCATGATCTTTTCTGGCAATCATCTAGTGCTGAAAACTAACAATATAAAGTAGATTTGAGCAGATGTTTTTGGTTCCAAGCTTCAAAACAGAAGTTGAGGCCAAAACGCTCTTTTCACAGTGAGATAATGCCATTTTGGCCTCTGGAGTTGTAACAGACAAACCATTAATGATACAGCCATGATCTTTTCTGGCAATCATTTAGTGCTGAAAACTAACAATATAAAGTAGATTTGAGCAGATGTTTTTGGTTCCAAGCTTCAAAACAGAAGTTGAGGCCAAAACGCTCTTTTCACAGTGAGATAATGCCATTTTGGCCTCTGGAGTTGTAACAGACAAACCATTAATGATACAGCCATGATCTTTTCTGGCAATCATCTAGAGCTGAAAACTAACAATATAAAGTAGATTTGAGCAGATGTTTTTGGTTACAAGCTTCAAAACAGAAGGTTGAGGCCAAAACGCTCTTTTCACAGTGAGATAGTGCCATTTTGGCCTCTGGAGTTGTAACAGACAAACCATTAATGATACAGCCATGATCTTTTCTGGCAATCATCTAGAGCTAAAAACTAACAATATAAAGTAGATTTGAGCAGATGTTTATGGTTCCAAGCTTCAAAACAGAAGTTGAGGCCAAAACGCTCTTTTCACAGTGAGATAATGCCATTTTGGCCTCTGGAGTTGTAACAGACAAACCATTAATGATACAGCCATGATCTTTTCTGGCAATCATCTAGTGCTGAAAACTAACAATATAAAGTAGATTTGAGCAGATGTTTTTGGTTCCAAGCTTCAAAACAGAAGTTGAGGCCAAAACGCTCTTTTCACAGTGAGATAATGCCATTTTGGCCTCTGGAGTTGTAACAGACAAACCATTAATGATACAGCCATGATCTTTTCTGGCAATCATCTAGAGCTGAAAACTAAGAATATAAAGTAGATTTGAGCAGATGTTTTTGGTTACAAGCTTCAAAACAGAAGGTTGAGGCCAAAACGCTCTTTTCACAGTGAGGTAATGCCATTTTGGCCTCTGGAGTTGTAACAGACAAACCATTAATGATACAGCCATGATCTTTTCTGGCAATCATCTAGAGCTGAAAACTAACAATATAAAGTAGATTTGAGCAGATGTTTATGGTTCCAAGCTTCAAAACAGAAGTTGAGGCCAAAACGCTCATTTCACAGTGAGATAATGCCATTTTGGCCTCTGGAGTTGTAACAGACAAACCATTAATGATACAGCCATGATCTTTTCTGGCAATCATCTAGTGCTGAAAACTAACAATATAAAGTAGATTTGAGCAGATGTTTTTGGTTCCAAGCTTCAAAACAGAAGTTGAGGCCAAAACGCTCTTTTCACAGTGAGATAATGCCATTTTGGCCTCTGGAGTTGTAACAGACAAACCATTAATGATACAGCCATGATCTTTTCTGGCAATCATCTAGTTCTGAAAACTAACAATATAAAGTAGATTTGAGCAGATGTTTTTGGTTCCAAGCTTCAAAACAGAAGTTGAGGCCAAAACGCTCTTTTCACAGTGAGATAATGCCATTTTGGCCTCTGGAGTTGTAACAGACAAACCATTAATGATACAGCCATGATCTTTTCTGGCAATCATCTAGAGCTGAAAACGAACAATATAAAATAGATTTGAGCAGATGTTTTTGGTTCCAAGCTTCAAAACAGAAGTTGAGGCCAAAACGCTCTTTTCACAGTGAGATAATGCCATTTTGGCCTCTGGAGTTGTAACAGACAAACCATTAATGATACAGCCATGATCTTTTCTGGCAATCATCTAGTGCTGAAAACTAACAATATAAAGTAGATTTGAGCAGATGTTTTTGGTTCCAAGCTTCAAAACAGAAGTTGAGGCCAAAACGCTCTTTTCACAGTGAGATAATGCCATTTTGGCCTCTGGAGTTGTAACAGACAAACCATTAATGATACAGCCATGATCTTTTCTGGCAATCATCTAGAGCTGAAAACGAACAATATAAAATAGATTTGAGCAGATGTTTTTGGTTCCAAGCTTCAAAACAGAAGTTGAGGCCAAAACGCTCTTTTCACAGTGAGATAATGCCATTTTGGCCTCTGGAGTTGTAACAGACAAACCATTAATGATACAGCCATGATCTTTTCTGGCAATCATCTAGTGCTGAAAACTAACAATATAAAGTAGATTTGAGCAGATGTTTTTGGTTCCAAGCTTCAAAACAGAAGTTGAGGCCAAAACGCTCTTTTCACAGTGAGATAATGCCATTTTGGCCTCTGGAGTTGTAACAGACAAACCATTAATGATACAGCCATGATCTTTTCTGGCAATCATCTAGAGCTGAAAACTAACAATATAAAGTAGATTTGAGCAGATGTTTTTGGTTACAAGCTTCAAAACAGAAGGTTGAGGCCAAAACGCTCTTTTCACAGTGAGATAATGCCATTTTGGCCTCTGGAGTTGTAACAGACAAACCATTAATGATACAGCCATGATCTTTTCTGGCAATCATCTAGAGCTGAAAACTAACAATATAAAGTAGATTTGAGCAGATGTTTATGGTTCCAAGCTTCAAAACAGAAGGTTGAGGCCAAAACGCTCTTTTCACAGTGAGGTAATGCCATTTTGGCCTCTGGAGTTGTAACAGACAAACCATTAATGATACAGCCATGATCTTTTCTGGCAATCATCTAGAGCTGAAAACTAACAATATAAAGTAGATTTGAGCAGATGTTTATGGTTCCAAGCTTCAAAACAGAAGTTGAGGCCAAAACGCTCATTTCACAGTGAGATAATGCCATTTTGGCCTCTGGAGTTGTAACAGACAAACCATTAATGATACAGCCATGATCTTTTCTGGCAATCATCTAGTGCTGAAAACTAACAATATAAAGTAGATTTGAGCAGATGTTTTTGGTTCCAAGCTTCAAAACAGAAGTTGAGGCCAAAACGCTCTTTTCACAGTGAGATAATGCCATTTTGGCCTCTGGAGTTGTAACAGACAAACCATTAATGATACAGCCATGATCTTTTCTGGCAATCATCTAGTTCTGAAAACTAACAATATAAAGTAGATTTGAGCAGATGTTTTTGGTTCCAAGCTTCAAAACAGAAGTTGAGGCCAAAACGCTCTTTTCACAGTGAGATAATGCCATTTTGGCCTCTGGAGTTGTAACAGACAAACCATTAATGATACAGCCATGATCTTTTCTGGCAATCATCTAGAGCTGAAAACGAACAATATAAAATAGATTTGAGCAGATGTTTTTGGTTCCAAGCTTCAAAACAGAAGTTGAGGCCAAAACGCTCTTTTCACAGTGAGATAATGCCATTTTGGCCTCTGGAGTTGTAACAGACAAACCATTAATGATACAGCCATGATCTTTTCTGGCAATCATCTAGTGCTGAAAACTAACAATATAAAGTAGATTTGAGCAGATGTTTTTGGTTCCAAGCTTCAAAACAGAAGTTGAGGCCAAAACGCTCTTTTCACAGTGAGATAATGCCATTTTGGCCTCTGGAGTTGTAACAGACAAACCATTAATGATACAGCCATGATCTTTTCTGGCAATCATCTAGAGCTGAAAACTAACAATATAAAGTAGATTTGAGCAGATGTTTTTGGTTACAAGCTTCAAAACAGAAGGTTGAGGCCAAAACGCTCTTTTCACAGTGAGATAATGCCATTTTGGCCTCTGGAGTTGTAACAGACAAACCATTAATGATACAGCCATGATCTTTTCTGGCAATCATCTAGAGCTGAAAACTAACAATATAAAGTAGATTTGAGCAGATGTTTATGGTTCCAAGCTTCAAAACAGAAGTTGAGGCCAAAACGCTCATTTCACTGTGAGATAATGCCATTTTGACCTCTGGAGTTGTAACAGACAAACCATTAATGATACAGCCATGATCTTTTCTGGCAATCATCTAGTGCTGAAAACTAACAATATAAAGTAGATTTGAGCAGATGTTTTTGGTTCCAAGCTTCAAAACAGAAGTTGAGGCCAAAACGCTCTTTTCGCAGTGAGATAATGCCATTTTGACCTCTGGAGTTGTAACAGACAAACCATTAATGATACAGCCATGATCTTTTCTGGCAATCATCTAGAGCTGAAAACTAACAATATAAAGTAGATATGAGCAGATGTTTTTGGTTCCAAGCTTCAAAACAGAAGTTGAGGCCAAAACGCTCATTTCACAGTGAGATAATGCCATTTTGGCCTCTGGAGTTGTAACAGACAAACCATTAATGATACAGCCATGATCTTTTCTGGCAATCATCTAGTGCTGAAAACTAACAATATAAAGTAGATTTGAGCAGATGTTTTTGGTTCCAAGCTTCAAAACAGAAGTTGAGGCCAAAACGCTCTTTTCACAGTGAGATAATGCCATTTTGGCCTCTGGAGTTGTAACAGACAAACCATTAATGATACAGCCATGATCTTTTCTGGCAATCATCTAGTGCTGAAAACTAACAATATAAAGTAGATTTGAGCAGATGTTTTTGGTTCCAAGCTTCAAAACAGAAGTTGAGGCCAAAACGCTCTTTTCACAGTGAGATAATGCCATTTTGGCCTCTGGAGTTGTAACAGACAAACCATTAATGATACAGCCATGATCTTTTCTGGCAATCATTTAGTGCTGAAAACTAACAATATAAAGTAGATTTGAGCAGATGTTTTTGGTTCCAAGCTTCAAAACAGAAGTTGAGGCCAAAACGCTCTTTTCACAGTGAGATAATGCCATTTTGGCCTCTGGAGTTGTAACAGACAAACCATTAATGATACAGCCATGATCTTTTCTGGCAATCATCTAGTGCTGAAAACTAACAATATAAAGTAGATTTGAGCAGATGTTTTTGGTTACAAGCTTCAAAACAGAAGGTTGAGGCCAAAACGCTCTTTTCACAGTGAGATAGTGCCATTTTGGCCTCTGGAGTTGTAACAGACAAACCATTAATGATACAGCCATGATCTTTTCTGGCAATCATCTAGAGCTAAAAACTAACAATATAAAGTAGATTTGAGCAGATGTTTTTGGTTCCAAACTTCAAAACAGAAGTTGAGGCCAAAACGCTCTTTTCACAGTGAGATAATGCCATTTTGGCCTCTGGAGTTGTAACAGACAAACCATTAATGATACAGCCATGATCTTTTCTGGCAATCATCTAGAGCTGAAAACTAAGAATATAAAGTAGATTTGAGCAGATGTTTTTGGTTACAAGCTTCAAAACAGAAGGTTGAGGCCAAAACGCTCTTTTCACAGTGAGGTAATGCCATTTTGGCCTCTGGAGTTGTAACAGACAAACCATTAATGATACAGCCATGATCTTTTCTGGCAATCATCTAGAGCTGAAAACTAACAATATAAAGTAGATTTGAGCAGATGTTTATGGTTCCAAGCTTCAAAACAGAAGTTGAGGCCAAAACGCTCATTTCACAGTGAGATAATGCCATTTTGGCCTCTGGAGTTGTAACAGACAAACCATTAATGATACAGCCATGATCTTTTCTGGCAATCATCTAGTGCTGAAAACTAACAATATAAAGTAGATTTGAGCAGATGTTTTATGTTCCAAGCTTCAAAACAGAAGTTGAGGCCAAAACGCTCTTTTCACAGTGAGATAATGCCATTTTGGCCTCTGGAGTTGTAACAGACAAACCATTAATGATACAGCCATGATCTTTTCTGGCAATCATCTAGTGCTGAAAACTAACAATATAAAGTAGATTTGAGCAGATGTTTTTGGTTCCAAGCTTCAAAACAGAAGTTGAGGCCAAAACGCTCTTTTCACAGTGAGATAATGCCATTTTGGCCTCTGGAGTTGTAACAGACAAACCATTAATGATACAGCCATGATCTTTTCTGGCAATCATTTAGTGCTGAAAACTAACAATATAAAGTAGATTTGAGCAGATGTTTTTGGTTCCAAGCTTCAAAACAGAAGTTGAGGCCAAAACGCTCTTTTCACAGTGAGATAATGCCATTTTGGCCTCTGGAGTTGTAACAGACAAACCATTAATGATACAGCCATGATCTTTTCTGGCAATCATCTAGAGCTGAAAACTAACAATATAAAGTAGATTTGAGCAGATGTTTTTGGTTACAAGCTTCAAAACAGAAGGTTGAGGCCAAAACGCTCTTTTCACAGTGAGATAGTGCCATTTTGGCCTCTGGAGTTGTAACAGACAAACCATTAATGATACAGCCATGATCTTTTCTGGCAATCATCTAGAGCTAAAAACTAACAATATAAAGTAGATTTGAGCAGATGTTTATGGTTCCAAGCTTCAAAACAGAAGTTGAGGCCAAAACGCTCTTTTCACAGTGAGATAATGCCATTTTGGCCTCTGGAGTTGTAACAGACAAACCATTAATGATACAGCCATGATCTTTTCTGGCAATCATCTAGAGCTGAAAACTAACAATATAAAGTAGATTTGAGCAGATGTTTTTGGTTCCAAGCTTCAAAACAGAAGTTGAGGCCAAAACGCTCTTTTCACAGTGAGATAATGCCATTTTGGCCTCTGGAGTTGTAACAGACAAACCATTAATGATACAGCCATGATCTTTTCTGGCAATCATCTAGTGCTGAAAACTAACAATATAAAGTAGATTTGAGCAGATGTTTTTGGTTACAAGCTTCAAAACAGAAGGTTGAGGCCAAAACGCTCTTTTCACAGTGAGATAGTGCCATTTTGGCCTCTGGAGTTGTAACAGACAAACCATTAATGATACAGCCATGATCTTTTCTGGCAATCATCTAGAGCTAAAAACTAACAATATAAAGTAGATTTGAGCAGATGTTTTTGGTTCCAAACTTCAAAACAGAAGTTGAGGCCAAAACGCTCTTTTCACAGTGAGATAATGCCATTTTGGCCTCTGGAGTTGTAACAGACAAACCATTAATGATACAGCCATGATCTTTTCTGGCAATCATCTAGAGCTGAAAACTAAGAATATAAAGTAGATTTGAGCAGATGTTTTTGGTTACAAGCTTCAAAACAGAAGGTTGAGGCCAAAACGCTCTTTTCACAGTGAGGTAATGCCATTTTGGCCTCTGGAGTTGTAACAGACAAACCATTAATGATACAGCCATGATCTTTTCTGGCAATCATCTAGAGCTGAAAACTAACAATATAAAGTAGATTTGAGCAGATGTTTATGGTTCCAAGCTTCAAAACAGAAGTTGAGGCCAAAACGCTCATTTCACAGTGAGATAATGCCATTTTGGCCTCTGGAGTTGTAACAGACAAACCATTAATGATACAGCCATGATCTTTTCTGGCAATCATCTAGTGCTGAAAACTAACAATATAAAGTAGATTTGAGCAGATGTTTTATGTTCCAAGCTTCAAAACAGAAGTTGAGGCCAAAACGCTCTTTTCACAGTGAGATAATGCCATTTTGGCCTCTGGAGTTGTAACAGACAAACCATTAATGATACAGCCATGATCTTTTCTGGCAATCATCTAGTTCTGAAAACTAACAATATAAAGTAGATTTGAGCAGATGTTTTTGGTTCCAAGCTTCAAAACAGAAGTTGAGGCCAAAACGCTCTTTTCACAGTGAGATAATGCCATTTTGGCCTCTGGAGTTGTAACAGACAAACCATTAATGATACAGCCATGATCTTTTCTGGCAATCATCTAGAGCTGAAAACGAACAATATAAAATAGATTTGAGCAGATGTTTTTGGTTCCAAGCTTCAAAACAGAAGTTGAGGCCAAAACGCTCTTTTCACAGTGAGATAATGCCATTTTGGCCTCTGGAGTTGTAACAGACAAACCATTAATGATACAGCCATGATCTTTTCTGGCAATCATCTAGTGCTGAAAACTAACAATATAAAGTAGATTTGAGCAGATGTTTTTGGTTCCAAGCTTCAAAACAGAAGTTGAGGCCAAAACGCTCTTTTCACAGTGAGATAATGCCATTTTGGCCTCTGGAGTTGTAACAGACAAACCATTAATGATACAGCCATGATCTTTTCTGGCAATCATCTAGAGCTGAAAACTAACAATATAAAGTAGATTTGAGCAGATGTTTTTGGTTACAAGCTTCAAAACAGAAGTTGAGGCCAAAACGCTCATTTCACTGTGTGATAATGCCATTTTGACCTCTGGAGTTGTAACAGACAAACCATTAATGATACAGCCATGATCTTTTCTGGCAATCATCTAGTGCTGAAAACTAACAATATAAAGTAGATTTGAGCAGATGTTTTTGGTTCCAAGCTTCAAAACAGAAGTTGAGGCCAAAACGCTCTTTTCACAGTGAGATAATGCCATTTTGGCCTCTGGAGTTGTAACAGACAAACCATTAATGATACAGCCATGATCTTTTCTGGCAATCATCTAGAGCTGAAAACTAACAATATAAAGTAGATTTGAGCAGATGTTTTTGGTTCCAAGCTTCAAAACAGAAGTTGAGGCCAAAACGCTCTTTTCACAGTGAGATAATGCCATTTTGGCCTCTGGAGTTGTAACAGACAAACCATTAATGATACAGCCATGATCTTTTCTGGCAATCATCTAGAGCTGAAAACTAACAATATAAAGTAGATTTGAGCAGATGTTTTTGGTTACAAGCTTCAAAACAGAAGGTTGAGGCCAAAACGCTCTTTTCACAGTGAGATAATGCCATTTTGGCCTCTGGAGTTGTAACAGACAAACCATTAATGATACAGCCATGATCTTTTCTGGCAATCATCTAGTGCTGAAAACTAACAATATAAAGTAGATTTGAGCAGATGTTTTTGGTTCCAAGCTTCAAAACAGAAGTTGAGGCCAAAACGCTCTTTTCACAGTGAGATAATGCCATTTTGGCCTCTGGAGTTGTAACAGACAAACCATTAATGATACAGCCATGATCTTTTCTGGCAATCATCTAGAGCTGAAAACTAACAATATAAAGTAGATTTGAGCAGATGTTTTTGGTTACAAGCTTCAAAACAGAAGTTGAGGCCAAAACGCTCATTTCACTGTGTGATAATGCCATTTTGACCTCTGGAGTTGTAACAGACAAACCATTAATGATACAGCCATGATCTTTTCTGGCAATCATCTAGTGCTGAAAACTAACAATATAAAGTAGATTTGAGCAGATGTTTTTGGTTCCAAGCTTCAAAACAGAAGTTGAGGCCAAAACGCTCTTTTCACAGTGAGATAATGCCATTTTGGCCTCTGGAGTTGTAACAGACAAACCATTAATGATACAGCCATGATCTTTTCTGGCAATCATCTAGAGCTGAAAACTAACAATATAAAGTAGATTTGAGCAGATGTTTTTGGTTCCAAGCTTCAAAACAGAAGTTGAGGCCAAAACGCTCTTTTCACAGTGAGATAATGCCATTTTGGCCTCTGGAGTTGTAACAGACAAACCATTAATGATACAGCCATGATCTTTTCTGGCAATCATCTAGAGCTGAAAACTAACAATATAAAGTAGATTTGAGCAGATGTTTTTGGTTACAAGCTTCAAAACAGAAGGTTGAGGCCAAAACGCTCTTTTCACAGTGAGATAATGCCATTTTGGCCTCTGGAGTTGTAACAGACAAACCATTAATGATACAGCCATGATCTTTTCTGGCAATCATCTAGAGCTGAAAACTAACAATATAAAGTAGATTTGAGCAGATGTTTTTGGTTACAAGCTGCAAAACAGAAGTTGAGGCCAAAACGCTCTTTTCACAGTGAGATAATGCCATTTTGGCCTCTGGAGTTGTAACAGACAAACCATTAATGATACAGCCATGATCTTTTCTGGCAATCATCTAGAGCTGAAAACGAACAATATAAAGTAGATTTGAGCAGATGTTTTTGGTTCCAAGCTTCAAAACAGAAGTTGAGGCCAAAACGCTCTTTTCACAGTGAGATAATGCCATTTTGGCCTCTGGAGTTGTAACAGACAAACCATTAATGATACAGCCATGATCTTTTCTGGCAATCATCTAGTGCTGAAAACTAACAATATAAAGTAGATTTGAGCAGATGTTTTTGGTTCCAAGCTTCAAAACAGAAGTTGAGGCCAAAACGCTCTTTTCACAGTGAGATAATGCCATTTTGGCCTCTGGAGTTGTAACAGACAAACCATTAATGATACAGCCATGATATTTTCTGGCAATCATCTAGAGCTGAAAACTAAGAATATAAAGTAGATTTGAGCAGATGTTTTTGGTTACAAGCTTCAAAACAGAAGGTTGAGGCCAAAACGCTCTTTTCACAGTGAGGTAATGCCATTTTGGCCTCTGGAGTTGTAACAGACAAACCATTAATGATACAGCCATGATCTTTTCTGGCAATCATCTAGAGCTGAAAACTAACAATATAAAGTAGATTTGAGCAGATGTTTTTGGTTCCAAGCTTCAAAACAGAAGTTGAGGCCAAAACGCTCTTTTCACAGTGAGATAATGCCATTTTGGCCTCTGGAGTTGTAACAGACAAACCATTAATGATACAGCCATGATCTTTTCTGGCAATCATCTAGTGCTGAAAACTAACAATATAAAGTAGATTTGAGCAGATGTTTTTGGTTCCAAGCTTCAAAACAGAAGTTGAGGCCAAAACGCTCTTTTCACAGTGAGATAATGCCATTTTGGCCTCTGGAGTTGTAACAGACAAACCATTAATGATACAGCCATGATCTTTTCTGGCAATCATCTAGTGCTGAAAACTAACAATATAAAGTAGATTTGAGCAGATGTTTTTGGTTCCAAGCTTCAAAACAGAAGTTGAGGCCAAAACGCTCTTTTCACAGTGAGATAATGCCATTTTGGCCTCTGGAGTTGTAACAGACAAACCATTAATGATACAGCCATGATCTTTTCTGGCAATCATCTAGAGCTGAAAACTAACAATATAAAGTAGATTTGAGCAGATGTTTTTGGTTACAAGCTTCAAAACAGAAGTTGAGGCCAAAACGCTCATTTCACTGTGTGATAATGCCATTTTGACCTCTGGAGTTGTAACAGACAAACCATTAATGATACAGCCATGATCTTTTCTGGCAATCATCTAGTGCTGAAAACTAACAATATAAAGTAGATTTGAGCAGATGTTTTTGGTTCCAAGCTTCAAAACAGAAGTTGAGGCCAAAACGCTCTTTTCACAGTGAGATAATGCCATTTTGGCCTCTGGAGTTGTAACAGACAAACCATTAATGATACAGCCATGATCTTTTCTGGCAATCATCTAGAGCTGAAAACTAACAATATAAAGTAGATTTGAGCAGATGTTTTTGGTTCCAAGCTTCAAAACAGAAGTTGAGGCCAAAACGCTCTTTTCACAGTGAGATAATGCCATTTTGGCCTCTGGAGTTGTAACAGACAAACCATTAATGATACAGCCATGATCTTTTCTGGCAATCATCTAGAGCTGAAAACTAACAATATAAAGTAGATTTGAGCAGATGTTTTTGGTTACAAGCTTCAAAACAGAAGGTTGAGGCCAAAACGCTCTTTTCACAGTGAGATAATGCCATTTTGGCCTCTGGAGTTGTAACAGACAAACCATTAATGATACAGCCATGATCTTTTCTGGCAATCATCTAGAGCTGAAAACTAACAATATAAAGTAGATTTGAGCAGATGTTTTTGGTTACAAGCTGCAAAACAGAAGTTGAGGCCAAAACGCTCTTTTCACAGTGAGATAATGCCATTTTGGCCTCTGGAGTTGTAACAGACAAACCATTAATGATACAGCCATGATCTTTTCTGGCAATCATCTAGAGCTGAAAACGAACAATATAAAGTAGATTTGAGCAGATGTTTTTGGTTCCAAGCTTCAAAACAGAAGTTGAGGCCAAAACGCTCTTTTCACAGTGAGATAATGCCATTTTGGCCTCTGGAGTTGTAACAGACAAACCATTAATGATACAGCCATGATCTTTTCTGGCAATCATCTAGTGCTGAAAACTAACAATATAAAGTAGATTTGAGCAGATGTTTTTGGTTCCAAGCTTCAAAACAGAAGTTGAGGCCAAAACGCTCTTTTCACAGTGAGATAATGCCATTTTGGCCTCTGGAGTTGTAACAGACAAACCATTAATGATACAGCCATGATATTTTCTGGCAATCATCTAGAGCTGAAAACTAAGAATATAAAGTAGATTTGAGCAGATGTTTTTGGTTACAAGCTTCAAAACAGAAGGTTGAGGCCAAAACGCTCTTTTCACAGTGAGGTAATGCCATTTTGGCCTCTGGAGTTGTAACAGACAAACCATTAATGATACAGCCATGATCTTTTCTGGCAATCATCTAGAGCTGAAAACTAACAATATAAAGTAGATTTGAGCAGATGTTTTTGGTTCCAAGCTTCAAAACAGAAGTTGAGGCCAAAACGCTCTTTTCACAGTGAGATAATGCCATTTTGGCCTCTGGAGTTGTAACAGACAAACCATTAATGATACAGCCATGATCTTTTCTGGCAATCATCTAGTGCTGAAAACTAACAATATAAAGTAGATTTGAGCAGATGTTTTTGGTTCCAAGCTTCAAAACAGAAGTTGAGGCCAAAACGCTCTTTTCACAGTGAGATAATGCCATTTTGGCCTCTGGAGTTGTAACAGACAAACCATTAATGATACAGCCATGATCTTTTCTGGCAATCATCTAGAGCTGAAAACTAAGAATATAAAGTAGATTTGAGCAGATGTTTTTGGTTACAAGCTTCAAAACAGAAGGTTGAGGCCAAAACGCTCTTTTCACAGTGAGGTAATGCCATTTTGGCCTCTGGAGTTGTAACAGACAAACCATTAATGATACAGCCATGATCTTTTCTGGCAATCATCTAGAGCTGAAAACTAACAATATAAAGTAGATTTGAGCAGATGTTTATGGTTCCAAGCTTCAAAACAGAAGTTGAGGCCAAAACGCTCATTTCACAGTGAGATAATGCCATTTTGGCCTCTGGAGTTGTAACAGACAAACCATTAATGATACAGCCATGATCTTTTCTGGCAATCATCTAGTGCTGAAAACTAACAATATAAAGTAGATTTGAGCAGATGTTTTTGGTTCCAAGCTTCAAAACAGAAGTTGAGGCCAAAACGCTCTTTTCACAGTGAGATAATGCCATTTTGGCCTCTGGAGTTGTAACAGACAAACCATTAATGATACAGCCATGATCTTTTCTGGCAATCATCTAGTTCTGAAAACTAACAATATAAAGTAGATTTGAGCAGATGTTTTTGGTTCCAAGCTTCAAAACAGAAGTTGAGGCCAAAACGCTCTTTTCACAGTGAGATAATGCCATTTTGGCCTCTGGAGTTGTAACAGACAAACCATTAATGATACAGCCATGATCTTTTCTGGCAATCATCTAGAGCTGAAAACGAACAATATAAAATAGATTTGAGCAGATGTTTTTGGTTCCAAGCTTCAAAACAGAAGTTGAGGCCAAAACGCTCTTTTCACAGTGAGATAATGCCATTTTGGCCTCTGGAGTTGTAACAGACAAACCATTAATGATACAGCCATGATCTTTTCTGGCAATCATCTAGTGCTGAAAACTAACAATATAAAGTAGATTTGAGCAGATGTTTTTGGTTCCAAGCTTCAAAACAGAAGTTGAGGCCAAAACGCTCTTTTCACAGTGAGATAATGCCATTTTGGCCTCTGGAGTTGTAACAGACAAACCATTAATGATACAGCCATGATCTTTTCTGGCAATCATCTAGAGCTGAAAACGAACAATATAAAATAGATTTGAGCAGATGTTTTTGGTTCCAAGCTTCAAAACAGAAGTTGAGGCCAAAACGCTCTTTTCACAGTGAGATAATGCCATTTTGGCCTCTGGAGTTGTAACAGACAAACCATTAATGATACAGCCATGATCTTTTCTGGCAATCATCTAGTGCTGAAAACTAACAATATAAAGTAGATTTGAGCAGATGTTTTTGGTTCCAAGCTTCAAAACAGAAGTTGAGGCCAAAACGCTCTTTTCACAGTGAGATAATGCCATTTTGGCCTCTGGAGTTGTAACAGACAAACCATTAATGATACAGCCATGATCTTTTCTGGCAATCATCTAGAGCTGAAAACTAACAATATAAAGTAGATTTGAGCAGATGTTTTTGGTTACAAGCTTCAAAACAGAAGGTTGAGGCCAAAACGCTCTTTTCACAGTGAGATAATGCCATTTTGGCCTCTGGAGTTGTAACAGACAAACCATTAATGATACAGCCATGATCTTTTCTGGCAATCATCTAGAGCTGAAAACTAACAATATAAAGTAGATTTGAGCAGATGTTTATGGTTCCAAGCTTCAAAACAGAAGGTTGAGGCCAAAACGCTCTTTTCACAGTGAGGTAATGCCATTTTGGCCTCTGGAGTTGTAACAGACAAACCATTAATGATACAGCCATGATCTTTTCTGGCAATCATCTAGAGCTGAAAACTAACAATATAAAGTAGATTTGAGCAGATGTTTATGGTTCCAAGCTTCAAAACAGAAGTTGAGGCCAAAACGCTCATTTCACAGTGAGATAATGCCATTTTGGCCTCTGGAGTTGTAACAGACAAACCATTAATGATACAGCCATGATCTTTTCTGGCAATCATCTAGTGCTGAAAACTAACAATATAAAGTAGATTTGAGCAGATGTTTTTGGTTCCAAGCTTCAAAACAGAAGTTGAGGCCAAAACGCTCTTTTCACAGTGAGATAATGCCATTTTGGCCTCTGGAGTTGTAACAGACAAACCATTAATGATACAGCCATGATCTTTTCTGGCAATCATCTAGTTCTGAAAACTAACAATATAAAGTAGATTTGAGCAGATGTTTTTGGTTCCAAGCTTCAAAACAGAAGTTGAGGCCAAAACGCTCTTTTCACAGTGAGATAATGCCATTTTGGCCTCTGGAGTTGTAACAGACAAACCATTAATGATACAGCCATGATCTTTTCTGGCAATCATCTAGAGCTGAAAACGAACAATATAAAATAGATTTGAGCAGATGTTTTTGGTTCCAAGCTTCAAAACAGAAGTTGAGGCCAAAACGCTCTTTTCACAGTGAGATAATGCCATTTTGGCCTCTGGAGTTGTAACAGACAAACCATTAATGATACAGCCATGATCTTTTCTGGCAATCATCTAGTGCTGAAAACTAACAATATAAAGTAGATTTGAGCAGATGTTTTTGGTTCCAAGCTTCAAAACAGAAGTTGAGGCCAAAACGCTCTTTTCACAGTGAGATAATGCCATTTTGGCCTCTGGAGTTGTAACAGACAAACCATTAATGATACAGCCATGATCTTTTCTGGCAATCATCTAGAGCTGAAAACTAACAATATAAAGTAGATTTGAGCAGATGTTTTTGGTTACAAGCTTCAAAACAGAAGGTTGAGGCCAAAACGCTCTTTTCACAGTGAGATAATGCCATTTTGGCCTCTGGAGTTGTAACAGACAAACCATTAATGATACAGCCATGATCTTTTCTGGCAATCATCTAGAGCTGAAAACTAACAATATAAAGTAGATTTGAGCAGATGTTTATGGTTCCAAGCTTCAAAACAGAAGTTGAGGCCAAAACGCTCATTTCACTGTGAGATAATGCCATTTTGACCTCTGGAGTTGTAACAGACAAACCATTAATGATACAGCCATGATCTTTTCTGGCAATCATCTAGTGCTGAAAACTAACAATATAAAGTAGATTTGAGCAGATGTTTTTGGTTCCAAGCTTCAAAACAGAAGTTGAGGCCAAAACGCTCTTTTCGCAGTGAGATAATGCCATTTTGACCTCTGGAGTTGTAACAGACAAACCATTAATGATACAGCCATGATCTTTTCTGGCAATCATCTAGAGCTGAAAACTAACAATATAAAGTAGATATGAGCAGATGTTTTTGGTTCCAAGCTTCAAAACAGAAGTTGAGGCCAAAACGCTCATTTCACAGTGAGATAATGCCATTTTGGCCTCTGGAGTTGTAACAGACAAACCATTAATGATACAGCCATGATCTTTTCTGGCAATCATCTAGTGCTGAAAACTAACAATATAAAGTAGATTTGAGCAGATGTTTTTGGTTCCAAGCTTCAAAACAGAAGTTGAGGCCAAAACGCTCTTTTCACAGTGAGATAATGCCATTTTGGCCTCTGGAGTTGTAACAGACAAACCATTAATGATACAGCCATGATCTTTTCTGGCAATCATCTAGTGCTGAAAACTAACAATATAAAGTAGATTTGAGCAGATGTTTTTGGTTCCAAGCTTCAAAACAGAAGTTGAGGCCAAAACGCTCTTTTCACAGTGAGATAATGCCATTTTGGCCTCTGGAGTTGTAACAGACAAACCATTAATGATACAGCCATGATCTTTTCTGGCAATCATTTAGTGCTGAAAACTAACAATATAAAGTAGATTTGAGCAGATGTTTTTGGTTCCAAGCTTCAAAACAGAAGTTGAGGCCAAAACGCTCTTTTCACAGTGAGATAATGCCATTTTGGCCTCTGGAGTTGTAACAGACAAACCATTAATGATACAGCCATGATCTTTTCTGGCAATCATCTAGAGCTGAAAACTAACAATATAAAGTAGATTTGAGCAGATGTTTTTGGTTACAAGCTTCAAAACAGAAGGTTGAGGCCAAAACGCTCTTTTCACAGTGAGATAGTGCCATTTTGGCCTCTGGAGTTGTAACAGACAAACCATTAATGATACAGCCATGATCTTTTCTGGCAATCATCTAGAGCTAAAAACTAACAATATAAAGTAGATTTGAGCAGATGTTTATGGTTCCAAGCTTCAAAACAGAAGTTGAGGCCAAAACGCTCTTTTCACAGTGAGATAATGCCATTTTGGCCTCTGGAGTTGTAACAGACAAACCATTAATGATACAGCCATGATCTTTTCTGGCAATCATCTAGAGCTGAAAACTAACAATATAAAGTAGATTTGAGCAGATGTTTTTGGTTCCAAGCTTCAAAACAGAAGTTGAGGCCAAAACGCTCTTTTCACAGTGAGATAATGCCATTTTGGCCTCTGGAGTTGTAACAGACAAACCATTAATGATACAGCCATGATCTTTTCTGGCAATCATCTAGTGCTGAAAACTAACAATATAAAGTAGATTTGAGCAGATGTTTTTGGTTACAAGCTTCAAAACAGAAGGTTGAGGCCAAAACGCTCTTTTCACAGTGAGATAGTGCCATTTTGGCCTCTGGAGTTGTAACAGACAAACCATTAATGATACAGCCATGATCTTTTCTGGCAATCATCTAGAGCTAAAAACTAACAATATAAAGTAGATTTGAGCAGATGTTTTTGGTTCCAAACTTCAAAACAGAAGTTGAGGCCAAAACGCTCTTTTCACAGTGAGATAATGCCATTTTGGCCTCTGGAGTTGTAACAGACAAACCATTAATGATACAGCCATGATCTTTTCTGGCAATCATCTAGAGCTGAAAACTAAGAATATAAAGTAGATTTGAGCAGATGTTTTTGGTTACAAGCTTCAAAACAGAAGGTTGAGGCCAAAACGCTCTTTTCACAGTGAGGTAATGCCATTTTGGCCTCTGGAGTTGTAACAGACAAACCATTAATGATACAGCCATGATCTTTTCTGGCAATCATCTAGAGCTGAAAACTAACAATATAAAGTAGATTTGAGCAGATGTTTATGGTTCCAAGCTTCAAAACAGAAGTTGAGGCCAAAACGCTCATTTCACAGTGAGATAATGCCATTTTGGCCTCTGGAGTTGTAACAGACAAACCATTAATGATACAGCCATGATCTTTTCTGGCAATCATCTAGTGCTGAAAACTAACAATATAAAGTAGATTTGAGCAGATGTTTTATGTTCCAAGCTTCAAAACAGAAGTTGAGGCCAAAACGCTCTTTTCACAGTGAGATAATGCCATTTTGGCCTCTGGAGTTGTAACAGACAAACCATTAATGATACAGCCATGATCTTTTCTGGCAATCATCTAGTTCTGAAAACTAACAATATAAAGTAGATTTGAGCAGATGTTTTTGGTTCCAAGCTTCAAAACAGAAGTTGAGGCCAAAACGCTCTTTTCACAGTGAGATAATGCCATTTTGGCCTCTGGAGTTGTAACAGACAAACCATTAATGATACAGCCATGATCTTTTCTGGCAATCATCTAGAGCTGAAAACGAACAATATAAAATAGATTTGAGCAGATGTTTTTGGTTCCAAGCTTCAAAACAGAAGTTGAGGCCAAAACGCTCTTTTCACAGTGAGATAATGCCATTTTGGCCTCTGGAGTTGTAACAGACAAACCATTAATGATACAGCCATGATCTTTTCTGGCAATCATCTAGTGCTGAAAACTAACAATATAAAGTAGATTTGAGCAGATGTTTTTGGTTCCAAGCTTCAAAACAGAAGTTGAGGCCAAAACGCTCTTTTCACAGTGAGATAATGCCATTTTGGCCTCTGGAGTTGTAACAGACAAACCATTAATGATACAGCCATGATCTTTTCTGGCAATCATCTAGAGCTGAAAACTAACAATATAAAGTAGATTTGAGCAGATGTTTTTGGTTACAAGCTTCAAAACAGAAGTTGAGGCCAAAACGCTCATTTCACTGTGTGATAATGCCATTTTGACCTCTGGAGTTGTAACAGACAAACCATTAATGATACAGCCATGATCTTTTCTGGCAATCATCTAGTGCTGAAAACTAACAATATAAAGTAGATTTGAGCAGATGTTTTTGGTTCCAAGCTTCAAAACAGAAGTTGAGGCCAAAACGCTCTTTTCACAGTGAGATAATGCCATTTTGGCCTCTGGAGTTGTAACAGACAAACCATTAATGATACAGCCATGATATTTTCTGGCAATCATCTAGAGCTGAAAACTAAGAATATAAAGTAGATTTGAGCAGATGTTTTTGGTTACAAGCTTCAAAACAGAAGGTTGAGGCCAAAACGCTCTTTTCACAGTGAGGTAATGCCATTTTGGCCTCTGGAGTTGTAACAGACAAACCATTAATGATACAGCCATGATCTTTTCTGGCAATCATCTAGAGCTGAAAACTAACAATATAAAGTAGATTTGAGCAGATGTTTTTGGTTCCAAGCTTCAAAACAGAAGTTGAGGCCAAAACGCTCTTTTCACAGTGAGATAATGCCATTTTGGCCTCTGGAGTTGTAACAGACAAACCATTAATGATACAGCCATGATCTTTTCTGGCAATCATCTAGTGCTGAAAACTAACAATATAAAGTAGATTTGAGCAGATGTTTTTGGTTCCAAGCTTCAAAACAGAAGTTGAGGCCAAAACGCTCTTTTCACAGTGAGATAATGCCATTTTGGCCTCTGGAGTTGTAACAGACAAACCATTAATGATACAGCCATGATCTTTTCTGGCAATCATCTAGAGCTGAAAACTAAGAATATAAAGTAGATTTGAGCAGATGTTTTTGGTTACAAGCTTCAAAACAGAAGGTTGAGGCCAAAACGCTCTTTTCACAGTGAGGTAATGCCATTTTGGCCTCTGGAGTTGTAACAGACAAACCATTAATGATACAGCCATGATCTTTTCTGGCAATCATCTAGAGCTGAAAACTAACAATATAAAGTAGATTTGAGCAGATGTTTATGGTTCCAAGCTTCAAAACAGAAGTTGAGGCCAAAACGCTCATTTCACAGTGAGATAATGCCATTTTGGCCTCTGGAGTTGTAACAGACAAACCATTAATGATACAGCCATGATCTTTTCTGGCAATCATCTAGTGCTGAAAACTAACAATATAAAGTAGATTTGAGCAGATGTTTTTGGTTCCAAGCTTCAAAACAGAAGTTGAGGCCAAAACGCTCTTTTCACAGTGAGATAATGCCATTTTGGCCTCTGGAGTTGTAACAGACAAACCATTAATGATACAGCCATGATCTTTTCTGGCAATCATCTAGTTCTGAAAACTAACAATATAAAGTAGATTTGAGCAGATGTTTTTGGTTCCAAGCTTCAAAACAGAAGTTGAGGCCAAAACGCTCTTTTCACAGTGAGATAATGCCATTTTGGCCTCTGGAGTTGTAACAGACAAACCATTAATGATACAGCCATGATCTTTTCTGGCAATCATCTAGAGCTGAAAACGAACAATATAAAATAGATTTGAGCAGATGTTTTTGGTTCCAAGCTTCAAAACAGAAGTTGAGGCCAAAACGCTCTTTTCACAGTGAGATAATGCCATTTTGGCCTCTGGAGTTGTAACAGACAAACCATTAATGATACAGCCATGATCTTTTCTGGCAATCATCTAGTGCTGAAAACTAACAATATAAAGTAGATTTGAGCAGATGTTTTTGGTTCCAAGCTTCAAAACAGAAGTTGAGGCCAAAACGCTCTTTTCACAGTGAGATAATGCCATTTTGGCCTCTGGAGTTGTAACAGACAAACCATTAATGATACAGCCATGATCTTTTCTGGCAATCATCTAGAGCTGAAAACTAACAATATAAAGTAGATTTGAGCAGATGTTTTTGGTTACAAGCTTCAAAACAGAAGGTTGAGGCCAAAACGCTCTTTTCACAGTGAGATAATGCCATTTTGGCCTCTGGAGTTGTAACAGACAAACCATTAATGATACAGCCATGATCTTTTCTGGCAATCATCTAGAGCTGAAAACTAACAATATAAAGTAGATTTGAGCAGATGTTTATGGTTCCAAGCTTCAAAACAGAAGTTGAGGCCAAAACGCTCATTTCACTGTGAGATAATGCCATTTTGACCTCTGGAGTTGTAACAGACAAACCATTAATGATACAGCCATGATCTTTTCTGGCAATCATCTAGTGCTGAAAACTAACAATATAAAGTAGATTTGAGCAGATGTTTTTGGTTCCAAGCTTCAAAACAGAAGTTGAGGCCAAAACGCTCTTTTCGCAGTGAGATAATGCCATTTTGACCTCTGGAGTTGTAACAGACAAACCATTAATGATACAGCCATGATCTTTTCTGGCAATCATCTAGAGCTGAAAACTAACAATATAAAGTAGATATGAGCAGATGTTTTTGGTTCCAAGCTTCAAAACAGAAGTTGAGGCCAAAACGCTCATTTCACAGTGAGATAATGCCATTTTGGCCTCTGGAGTTGTAACAGACAAACCATTAATGATACAGCCATGATCTTTTCTGGCAATCATCTAGTGCTGAAAACTAACAATATAAAGTAGATTTGAGCAGATGTTTTTGGTTCCAAGCTTCAAAACAGAAGTTGAGGCCAAAACGCTCTTTTCACAGTGAGATAATGCCATTTTGGCCTCTGGAGTTGTAACAGACAAACCATTAATGATACAGCCATGATCTTTTCTGGCAATCATCTAGTGCTGAAAACTAACAATATAAAGTAGATTTGAGCAGATGTTTTTGGTTCCAAGCTTCAAAACAGAAGTTGAGGCCAAAACGCTCTTTTCACAGTGAGATAATGCCATTTTGGCCTCTGGAGTTGTAACAGACAAACCATTAATGATACAGCCATGATCTTTTCTGGCAATCATCTAGAGCTGAAAACTAACAATATAAAGTAGATTTGAGCAGATGTTTTTGGTTCCAAGCTTCAAAACAGAAGTTGAGGCCAAAACGCTCTTTTCACAGTGAGATAATGCCATTTTGGCCTCTGGAGTTGTAACAGACAAACCATTAATGATACAGCCATGATCTTTTCTGGCAATCATTTAGTGCTGAAAACTAACAATATAAAGTAGATTTGAGCAGATGTTTTTGGTTCCAAGCTTCAAAACAGAAGTTGAGGCCAAAACGCTCTTTTCACAGTGAGATAATGCCATTTTGGCCTCTGGAGTTGTAACAGACAAACCATTAATGATACAGCCATGATCTTTTCTGGCAATCATCTAGAGCTGAAAACTAACAATATAAAGTAGATTTGAGCAGATGTTTTTGGTTACAAGCTTCAAAACAGAAGGTTGAGGCCAAAACGCTCTTTTCACAGTGAGATAGTGCCATTTTGGCCTCTGGAGTTGTAACAGACAAACCATTAATGATACAGCCATGATCTTTTCTGGCAATCATCTAGAGCTAAAAACTAACAATATAAGGTAGATTTGAGCAGATGTTTATGGTTCCAAGCTTCAAAACAGAAGTTGAGGCCAAAACGCTCATTTCACAGTGAGATAATGCCATTTTGGCCTCTGGAGTTGTAACAGACAAACCATTAATGATACAGCCATGATCTTTTCTGGCAATCATCTAGTGCTGAAAACTAACAATATAAAGTAGATTTGAGCAGATGTTTTTGGTTCCAAGCTTCAAAACAGAAGTTGAGGCCAAAACGCTCTTTTCACAGTGAGATAATGCCATTTTGGCCTCTGGAGTTGTAACAGACAAACCATTAATGATACAGCCATGATCTTTTCTGGCAATCATCTAGAGCTGAAAACTAACAATATAAAGTAGATTTGAGCAGATGTTTTTGGTTCCAAGCTTCAAAACAGAAGTTGAGGCCAAAACGCTCTTTTCACAGTGAGATAATGCCATTTTGGCCTCTGGAGTTGTAACAGACAAACCATTAATGATACAGCCATGATCTTTTCTGGCAATCATCTAGTGCTGAAAACTAACAATATAAAGTAGATTTGAGCAGATGTTTTTGGTTACAAGCTTCAAAACAGAAGGTTGAGGCCAAAACGCTCTTTTCACAGTGAGATAGTGCCATTTTGGCCTCTGGAGTTGTAACAGACAAACCATTAATGATACAGCCATGATCTTTTCTGGCAATCATCTAGAGCTAAAAACTAACAATATAAAGTAGATTTGAGCAGATGTTTATGGTTCCAAGCTTCAAAACAGAAGTTGAGGCCAAAACGCTCATTTCACAGTGAGATAATGCCATTTTGGCCTCTGGAGTTGTAACAGACAAACCATTAATGATACAGCCATGATCTTTTCTGGCAATCATCTAGTGCTGAAAACTAACAATATAAAGTAGATTTGAGCAGATGTTTTTGGTTCCAAGCTTCAAAACAGAAGTTGAGGCCAAAACGCTCTTTTCACAGTGAGATAATGCCATTTTGGCCTCTGGAGTTGTAACAGACAAACCATTAATGATACAGCCATGATCTTTTCTGGCAATCATCTAGAGCTGAAAACTAACAATATAAAGTAGATTTGAGCAGATGTTTTTGGTTCCAAGCTTCAAAACAGAAGTTGAGGCCAAAACGCTCTTTTCACAGTGAGATAATGCCATTTTGGCCTCTGGAGTTGTAACAGACAAACCATTAATGATACAGCCATGATCTTTTCTGGCAATCATCTAGTGCTGAAAACTAACAATATAAAGTAGATTTGAGCAGATGTTTTTGGTTCCAAGCTTCAAAACAGAAGTTGAGGCCAAAACGCTCTTTTCACAGTGAGATAATGCCATTTTGGCCTCTGGAGTTGTAACAGACAAACCATTAATGATACAGCCATGATCTTTTCTGGCAATCATCTAGAGCTGAAAACGAACAATATAAAGTAGATTTGAGCAGATGTTTTTGGTTCCAAGCTTCAAAACAGAAGTTGAGGCCAAAACGCTCTTTTCACAGTGAGATAATGCCATTTTGGCCTCTGGAGTTGTAACAGACAAACCATTAATGATACAGCCATGATCTTTTCTGGCAATCATTTAGTGCTGAAAACTAACAATATAAAGTAGATTTGAGCAGATGTTTTTGGTTCCAAGCTTCAAAACAGAAGTTGAGGCCAAAACGCTCTTTTCACAGTGAGATAATGCCATTTTGGCCTCTGGAGTTGTAACAGACAAACCATTAATGATACAGCCATGATCTTTTCTGGCAATCATCTAGAGCTGAAAACTAACAATATAAAGTAGATTTGAGCAGATGTTTTTGGTTACAAGCTTCAAAACAGAAGGTTGAGGCCAAAACGCTCTTTTCACAGTGAGATAGTGCCATTTTGGCCTCTGGAGTTGTAACAGACAAACCATTAATGATACAGCCATGATCTTTTCTGGCAATCATCTAGAGCTAAAAACTAACAATATAAAGTAGATTTGAGCAGATGTTTATGGTTCCAAGCTTCAAAACAGAAGTTGAGGCCAAAACGCTCTTTTCACAGTGAGATAATGCCATTTTGGCCTCTGGAGTTGTAACAGACAAACCATTAATGATACAGCCATGATCTTTTCTGGCAATCATCTAGAGCTGAAAACTAACAATATAAAGTAGATTTGAGCAGATGTTTTTGGTTCCAAGCTTCAAAACAGAAGTTGAGGCCAAAACGCTCTTTTCACAGTGAGATAATGCCATTTTGGCCTCTGGAGTTGTAACAGACAAACCATTAATGATACAGCCATGATCTTTTCTGGCAATCATCTAGTGCTGAAAACTAACAATATAAAGTAGATTTGAGCAGATGTTTTTGGTTACAAGCTTCAAAACAGAAGGTTGAGGCCAAAACGCTCTTTTCACAGTGAGATAGTGCCATTTTGGCCTCTGGAGTTGTAACAGACAAACCATTAATGATACAGCCATGATCTTTTCTGGCAATCATCTAGAGCTAAAAACTAACAATATAAAGTAGATTTGAGCAGATGTTTTTGGTTCCAAACTTCAAAACAGAAGTTGAGGCCAAAACGCTCTTTTCACAGTGAGATAATGCCATTTTGGCCTCTGGAGTTGTAACAGACAAACCATTAATGATACAGCCATGATCTTTTCTGGCAATCATCTAGAGCTGAAAACTAAGAATATAAAGTAGATTTGAGCAGATGTTTTTGGTTACAAGCTTCAAAACAGAAGGTTGAGGCCAAAACGCTCTTTTCACAGTGAGGTAATGCCATTTTGGCCTCTGGAGTTGTAACAGACAAACCATTAATGATACAGCCATGATCTTTTCTGGCAATCATCTAGAGCTGAAAACTAACAATATAAAGTAGATTTGAGCAGATGTTTATGGTTCCAAGCTTCAAAACAGAAGTTGAGGCCAAAACGCTCATTTCACAGTGAGATAATGCCATTTTGGCCTCTGGAGTTGTAACAGACAAACCATTAATGATACAGCCATGATCTTTTCTGGCAATCATCTAGTGCTGAAAACTAACAATATAAAGTAGATTTGAGCAGATGTTTTATGTTCCAAGCTTCAAAACAGAAGTTGAGGCCAAAACGCTCTTTTCACAGTGAGATAATGCCATTTTGGCCTCTGGAGTTGTAACAGACAAACCATTAATGATACAGCCATGATCTTTTCTGGCAATCATCTAGTTCTGAAAACTAACAATATAAAGTAGATTTGAGCAGATGTTTTTGGTTCCAAGCTTCAAAACAGAAGTTGAGGCCAAAACGCTCTTTTCACAGTGAGATAATGCCATTTTGGCCTCTGGAGTTGTAACAGACAAACCATTAATGATACAGCCATGATCTTTTCTGGCAATCATCTAGAGCTGAAAACGAACAATATAAAATAGATTTGAGCAGATGTTTTTGGTTCCAAGCTTCAAAACAGAAGTTGAGGCCAAAACGCTCTTTTCACAGTGAGATAATGCCATTTTGGCCTCTGGAGTTGTAACAGACAAACCATTAATGATACAGCCATGATCTTTTCTGGCAATCATCTAGTGCTGAAAACTAACAATATAAAGTAGATTTGAGCAGATGTTTTTGGTTCCAAGCTTCAAAACAGAAGTTGAGGCCAAAACGCTCTTTTCACAGTGAGATAATGCCATTTTGGCCTCTGGAGTTGTAACAGACAAACCATTAATGATACAGCCATGATCTTTTCTGGCAATCATCTAGAGCTGAAAACTAACAATATAAAGTAGATTTGAGCAGATGTTTTTGGTTACAAGCTTCAAAACAGAAGTTGAGGCCAAAACGCTCATTTCACTGTGTGATAATGCCATTTTGACCTCTGGAGTTGTAACAGACAAACCATTAATGATACAGCCATGATCTTTTCTGGCAATCATCTAGTGCTGAAAACTAACAATATAAAGTAGATTTGAGCAGATGTTTTTGGTTCCAAGCTTCAAAACAGAAGTTGAGGCCAAAACGCTCTTTTCACAGTGAGATAATGCCATTTTGGCCTCTGGAGTTGTAACAGACAAACCATTAATGATACAGCCATGATCTTTTCTGGCAATCATCTAGAGCTGAAAACTAACAATATAAAGTAGATTTGAGCAGATGTTTTTGGTTCCAAGCTTCAAAACAGAAGTTGAGGCCAAAACGCTCTTTTCACAGTGAGATAATGCCATTTTGGCCTCTGGAGTTGTAACAGACAAACCATTAATGATACAGCCATGATCTTTTCTGGCAATCATCTAGAGCTGAAAACTAACAATATAAAGTAGATTTGAGCAGATGTTTTTGGTTCCAAGCTTCAAAACAGAAGTTGAGGCCAAAACGCTCTTTTCACAGTGAGATAATGCCATTTTGGCCTCTGGAGTTGTAACAGACAAACCATTAATGATACAGCCATGATCTTTTCTGGCAATCATCTAGTGCTGAAAACTAACAATATAAAGTAGATTTGAGCAGATGTTTTTGGTTCCAAGCTTCAAAACAGAAGTTGAGGCCAAAACGCTCTTTTCACAGTGAGATAATGCCATTTTGGCCTCTGGAGTTGTAACAGACAAACCATTAATGATACAGCCATGATCTTTTCTGGCAATCATCTAGAGCTGAAAACTAACAATATAAAGTAGATTTGAGCAGATGTTTTTGGTTCCAAGCTTCAAAACAGAAGTTGAGGCCAAAACGCTCTTTTCACAGTGAGATAATGCCATTTTGGCCTCTGGAGTTGTAACAGACAAACCATTAATGATACAGCCATGATCTTTTCTGGCAATCATCTAGAGCTGAAAACGAACAATATAAAGTAGATTTGAGCAGATGTTTTTGGTTACAAGCTTCAAAACAGAAGGTTGAGGCCAAAACGCTCTTTTCACAGTGAGATAATGCCATTTTGGCCTCTGGAGTTGTAACAGACAAACCATTAATGATACAGCCATGATCTTTTCTGGCAATCATCTAGTGCTGAAAACTAACAATATAAAGTAGATTTGAGCAGATGTTTTTGGTTCCAAGCTTCAAAACAGAAGTTGAGGCCAAAACGCTCTTTTCACAGTGAGATAATGCCATTTTGGCCTCTGGAGTTGTAACAGACAAACCATTAATGATACAGCCATGATCTTTTCTGGCAATCATCTAGTGCTGAAAACTAACAATATAAAGTAGATTTGAGCAGATGTTTTTGGTTCCAAGCTTCAAAACAGAAGTTGAGGCCAAAACGCTCTTTTCACAGTGAGATAATGCCATTTTGGCCTCTGGAGTTGTAACAGACAAACCATTAATGATACAGCCATGATCTTTTCTGGCAATCATCTAGAGCTGAAAACTAACAATATAAAGTAGATTTGAGCAGATGTTTTTGGTTCCAAGCTTCAAAACAGAAGTTGAGGCCAAAACGCTCTTTTCACAGTGAGATAATGCCATTTTGGCCTCTGGAGTTGTAACAGACAAACCATTAATGATACAGCCATGATCTTTTCTGGCAATCATTTAGTGCTGAAAACTAACAATATAAAGTAGATTTGAGCAGATGTTTTTGGTTCCAAGCTTCAAAACAGAAGTTGAGGCCAAAACGCTCTTTTCACAGTGAGATAATGCCATTTTGGCCTCTGGAGTTGTAACAGACAAACCATTAATGATACAGCCATGATCTTTTCTGGCAATCATCTAGAGCTGAAAACTAACAATATAAAGTAGATTTGAGCAGATGTTTTTGGTTACAAGCTTCAAAACAGAAGGTTGAGGCCAAAACGCTCTTTTCACAGTGAGATAGTGCCATTTTGGCCTCTGGAGTTGTAACAGACAAACCATTAATGATACAGCCATGATCTTTTCTGGCAATCATCTAGAGCTAAAAACTAACAATATAAGGTAGATTTGAGCAGATGTTTATGGTTCCAAGCTTCAAAACAGAAGTTGAGGCCAAAACGCTCATTTCACAGTGAGATAATGCCATTTTGGCCTCTGGAGTTGTAACAGACAAACCATTAATGATACAGCCATGATCTTTTCTGGCAATCATCTAGTGCTGAAAACTAACAATATAAAGTAGATTTGAGCAGATGTTTTTGGTTCCAAGCTTCAAAACAGAAGTTGAGGCCAAAACGCTCTTTTCACAGTGAGATAATGCCATTTTGGCCTCTGGAGTTGTAACAGACAAACCATTAATGATACAGCCATGATCTTTTCTGGCAATCATCTAGAGCTGAAAACTAACAATATAAAGTAGATTTGAGCAGATGTTTTTGGTTCCAAGCTTCAAAACAGAAGTTGAGGCCAAAACGCTCTTTTCACAGTGAGATAATGCCATTTTGGCCTCTGGAGTTGTAACAGACAAACCATTAATGATACAGCCATGATCTTTTCTGGCAATCATCTAGTGCTGAAAACTAACAATATAAAGTAGATTTGAGCAGATGTTTTTGGTTACAAGCTTCAAAACAGAAGGTTGAGGCCAAAACGCTCTTTTCACAGTGAGATAGTGCCATTTTGGCCTCTGGAGTTGTAACAGACAAACCATTAATGATACAGCCATGATCTTTTCTGGCAATCATCTAGAGCTAAAAACTAACAATATAAAGTAGATTTGAGCAGATGTTTATGGTTCCAAGCTTCAAAACAGAAGTTGAGGCCAAAACGCTCATTTCACAGTGAGATAATGCCATTTTGGCCTCTGGAGTTGTAACAGACAAACCATTAATGATACAGCCATGATCTTTTCTGGCAATCATCTAGTGCTGAAAACTAACAATATAAAGTAGATTTGAGCAGATGTTTTTGGTTCCAAGCTTCAAAACAGAAGTTGAGGCCAAAACGCTCTTTTCACAGTGAGATAATGCCATTTTGGCCTCTGGAGTTGTAACAGACAAACCATTAATGATACAGCCATGATCTTTTCTGGCAATCATCTAGAGCTGAAAACTAACAATATAAAGTAGATTTGAGCAGATGTTTTTGGTTCCAAGCTTCAAAACAGAAGTTGAGGCCAAAACGCTCTTTTCACAGTGAGATAATGCCATTTTGGCCTCTGGAGTTGTAACAGACAAACCATTAATGATACAGCCATGATCTTTTCTGGCAATCATCTAGTGCTGAAAACTAACAATATAAAGTAGATTTGAGCAGATGTTTTTGGTTCCAAGCTTCAAAACAGAAGTTGAGGCCAAAACGCTCTTTTCACAGTGAGATAATGCCATTTTGGCCTCTGGAGTTGTAACAGACAAACCATTAATGATACAGCCATGATCTTTTCTGGCAATCATCTAGAGCTGAAAACGAACAATATAAAGTAGATTTGAGCAGATGTTTTTGGTTCCAAGCTTCAAAACAGAAGTTGAGGCCAAAACGCTCTTTTCACAGTGAGATAATGCCATTTTGGCCTCTGGAGTTGTAACAGACAAACCATTAATGATACAGCCATGATCTTTTCTGGCAATCATTTAGTGCTGAAAACTAACAATATAAAGTAGATTTGAGCAGATGTTTTTGGTTCCAAGCTTCAAAACAGAAGTTGAGGCCAAAACGCTCTTTTCACAGTGAGATAATGCCATTTTGGCCTCTGGAGTTGTAACAGACAAACCATTAATGATACAGCCATGATCTTTTCTGGCAATCATCTAGAGCTGAAAACTAACAATATAAAGTAGATTTGAGCAGATGTTTTTGGTTACAAGCTTCAAAACAGAAGGTTGAGGCCAAAACGCTCTTTTCACAGTGAGATAGTGCCATTTTGGCCTCTGGAGTTGTAACAGACAAACCATTAATGATACAGCCATGATCTTTTCTGGCAATCATCTAGAGCTAAAAACTAACAATATAAAGTAGATTTGAGCAGATGTTTATGGTTCCAAGCTTCAAAACAGAAGTTGAGGCCAAAACGCTCTTTTCACAGTGAGATAATGCCATTTTGGCCTCTGGAGTTGTAACAGACAAACCATTAATGATACAGCCATGATCTTTTCTGGCAATCATCTAGAGCTGAAAACTAACAATATAAAGTAGATTTGAGCAGATGTTTTTGGTTCCAAGCTTCAAAACAGAAGTTGAGGCCAAAACGCTCTTTTCACAGTGAGATAATGCCATTTTGGCCTCTGGAGTTGTAACAGACAAACCATTAATGATACAGCCATGATCTTTTCTGGCAATCATCTAGTGCTGAAAACTAACAATATAAAGTAGATTTGAGCAGATGTTTTTGGTTACAAGCTTCAAAACAGAAGGTTGAGGCCAAAACGCTCTTTTCACAGTGAGATAGTGCCATTTTGGCCTCTGGAGTTGTAACAGACAAACCATTAATGATACAGCCATGATCTTTTCTGGCAATCATCTAGAGCTAAAAACTAACAATATAAAGTAGATTTGAGCAGATGTTTTTGGTTCCAAACTTCAAAACAGAAGTTGAGGCCAAAACGCTCTTTTCACAGTGAGATAATGCCATTTTGGCCTCTGGAGTTGTAACAGACAAACCATTAATGATACAGCCATGATCTTTTCTGGCAATCATCTAGAGCTGAAAACTAAGAATATAAAGTAGATTTGAGCAGATGTTTTTGGTTACAAGCTTCAAAACAGAAGGTTGAGGCCAAAACGCTCTTTTCACAGTGAGGTAATGCCATTTTGGCCTCTGGAGTTGTAACAGACAAACCATTAATGATACAGCCATGATCTTTTCTGGCAATCATCTAGAGCTGAAAACTAACAATATAAAGTAGATTTGAGCAGATGTTTATGGTTACAAGCTTCAAAACAGAAGTTGAGGCCAAAACGCTCATTTCACAGTGAGATAATGCCATTTTGGCCTCTGGAGTTGTAACAGACAAACCATTAATGATACAGCCATGATCTTTTCTGGCAATCATCTAGTGCTGAAAACTAACAATATAAAGTAGATTTGAGCAGATGTTTTATGTTCCAAGCTTCAAAACAGAAGTTGAGGCCAAAACGCTCTTTTCACAGTGAGATAATGCCATTTTGGCCTCTGGAGTTGTAACAGACAAACCATTAATGATACAGCCATGATCTTTTCTGGCAATCATCTAGTTCTGAAAACTAACAATATAAAGTAGATTTGAGCAGATGTTTTTGGTTCCAAGCTTCAAAACAGAAGTTGAGGCCAAAACGCTCTTTTCACAGTGAGATAATGCCATTTTGGCCTCTGGAGTTGTAACAGACAAACCATTAATGATACAGCCATGATCTTTTCTGGCAATCATCTAGAGCTGAAAACGAACAATATAAAATAGATTTGAGCAGATGTTTTTGGTTCCAAGCTTCAAAACAGAAGTTGAGGCCAAAACGCTCTTTTCACAGTGAGATAATGCCATTTTGGCCTCTGGAGTTGTAACAGACAAACCATTAATGATACAGCCATGATCTTTTCTGGCAATCATCTAGTGCTGAAAACTAACAATATAAAGTAGATTTGAGCAGATGTTTTTGGTTCCAAGCTTCAAAACAGAAGTTGAGGCCAAAACGCTCTTTTCACAGTGAGATAATGCCATTTTGGCCTCTGGAGTTGTAACAGACAAACCATTAATGATACAGCCATGATCTTTTCTGGCAATCATCTAGAGCTGAAAACTAACAATATAAAGTAGATTTGAGCAGATGTTTTTGGTTACAAGCTTCAAAACAGAAGTTGAGGCCAAAACGCTCATTTCACTGTGTGATAATGCCATTTTGACCTCTGGAGTTGTAACAGACAAACCATTAATGATACAGCCATGATCTTTTCTGGCAATCATCTAGTGCTGAAAACTAACAATATAAAGTAGATTTGAGCAGATGTTTTTGGTTCCAAGCTTCAAAACAGAAGTTGAGGCCAAAACGCTCTTTTCACAGTGAGATAATGCCATTTTGGCCTCTGGAGTTGTAACAGACAAACCATTAATGATACAGCCATGATCTTTTCTGGCAATCATCTAGAGCTGAAAACTAACAATATAAAGTAGATTTGAGCAGATGTTTTTGGTTCCAAGCTTCAAAACAGAAGTTGAGGCCAAAACGCTCTTTTCACAGTGAGATAATGCCATTTTGGCCTCTGGAGTTGTAACAGACAAACCATTAATGATACAGCCATGATCTTTTCTGGCAATCATCTAGAGCTGAAAACTAACAATATAAAGTAGATTTGAGCAGATGTTTTTGGTTCCAAGCTTCAAAACAGAAGGTTGAGGCCAAAACGCTCTTTTCACAGTGAGATAATGCCATTTTGGCCTCTGGAGTTGTAACAGACAAACCATTAATGATACAGCCATGATCTTTTCTGGCAATCATCTAGAGCTGAAAACGAACAATATAAAGTAGATTTGAGCAGATGTTTTTGGTTACAAGCTTCAAAACAGAAGGTTGAGGCCAAAACGCTCTTTTCACAGTGAGATAATGCCATTTTGGCCTCTGGAGTTGTAACAGACAAACCATTAATGATACAGCCATGATCTTTTCTGGCAATCATCTAGAGCTGAAAACTAACAATATAAAGTAGATTTGAGCAGATGTTTTTGGTTACAAGCTTCAAAACAGAAGTTGAGGCCAAAACGCTCTTTTCACAGTGAGATAATGCCATTTTGGCCTCTGGAGTTGTAACAGACAAACTATTAATGATACAGCCATGATCTTTTCTGGCAATCATCTAGAGCTGAAAACGAACAATATAAAGTAGATTTGAGCAGATGTTTTTGGTTCCAAGCTTCAAAACAGAAGTTGAGGCCAAAACGCTCTTTTCACAGTGAGATAATGCCATTTTGGCCTCTGGAGTTGTAACAGACAAACCATTAATGATACAGCCATGATCTTTTCTGGCAATCATCTAGTGCTGAAAACTAACAATATAAAGTAGATTTGAGCAGATGTTTTTGGTTCCAAGCTTCAAAACAGAAGTTGAGGCCAAAACGCTCTTTTCACAGTGAGATAATGCCATTTTGGCCTCTGGAGTTGTAACAGACAAACCATTAATGATACAGCCATGATCTTTTCTGGCAATCATCTAGAGCTGAAAACTAACAATATAAAGTAGATTTGAGCAGATGTTTTTGGTTACAAGCTTCAAAACAGAAGTTGAGGCCAAAACGCTCATTTCACTGTGTGATAATGCCATTTTGACCTCTGGAGTTGTAACAGACAAACCATTAATGATACAGCCATGATCTTTTCTGGCAATCATCTAGTGCTGAAAACTAACAATATAAAGTAGATTTGAGCAGATGTTTTTGGTTCCAAGCTTCAAAACAGAAGTTGAGGCCAAAACGCTCTTTTCACAGTGAGATAATGCCATTTTGGCCTCTGGAGTTGTAACAGACAAACCATTAATGATACAGCCATGATCTTTTCTGGCAATCATCTAGAGCTGAAAACTAACAATATAAAGTAGATTTGAGCAGATGTTTTTGGTTCCAAGCTTCAAAACAGAAGTTGAGGCCAAAACGCTCTTTTCACAGTGAGATAATGCCATTTTGGCCTCTGGAGTTGTAACAGACAAACCATTAATGATACAGCCATGATCTTTTCTGGCAATCATCTAGAGCTGAAAACTAACAATATAAAGTAGATTTGAGCAGATGTTTTTGGTTCCAAGCTTCAAAACAGAAGTTGAGGCCAAAACGCTCTTTTCACAGTGAGATAATGCCATTTTGGCCTCTGGAGTTGTAACAGACAAACCATTAATGATACAGCCATGATCTTTTCTGGCAATCATCTAGTGCTGAAAACTAACAATATAAAGTAGATTTGAGCAGATGTTTTTGGTTCCAAGCTTCAAAACAGAAGTTGAGGCCAAAACGCTCTTTTCACAGTGAGATAATGCCATTTTGGCCTCTGGAGTTGTAACAGACAAACCATTAATGATACAGCCATGATCTTTTCTGGCAATCATCTAGAGCTGAAAACTAACAATATAAAGTAGATTTGAGCAGATGTTTATGGTTCCAAGCTTCAAAACAGAAGTTGAGGCCAAAACGCTCTTTTCACAGTGAGATAATGCCATTTTGGCCTCTGGAGTTGTAACAGACAAACCATTAATGATACAGCCATGATCTTTTCTGGCAATCATCTAGAGCTGAAAACGAACAATATAAAGTAGATTTGAGCAGATGTTTTTGGTTACAAGCTTCAAAACAGAAGGTTGAGGCCAAAACGCTCTTTTCACAGCGAGATAATGCCATTTTGGCCTCTGGAGTTGTAACAGACAAACCATTAATGATACAGCCATGATCTTTTCTGGCAATCATCTAGAGCTGAAAACGAACAATATAAAGTAGATTTGAGCAGATGTTTTTGGTTACAAGCTTCAAAACAGAAGGTTGAGGCCAAAACGCTCTTTTCACAGTGAGATAATGCCATTTTGGCCTCTGGAGTTGTAACAGACAAACCATTAATGATACAGCCATGATCTTTTCTGGCAATCATCTAGAGCTGAAAACTAACAATATAAAGTAGATTTGAGCAGATGTTTTTGGTTACAAGCTTCAAAACAGAAGTTGAGGCCAAAACGCTCTTTTCACAGTGAGATAATGCCATTTTGGCCTCTGGAGTTGTAACAGACAAACCATTAATGATACAGCCATGATCTTTTCTGGCAATCATCTAGAGCTGAAAACGAACAATATAAAGTAGATTTGAGCAGATGTTTTTGGTTCCAAGCTTCAAAACAGAAGTTGAGGCCAAAACGCTCTTTTCACAGTGAGATAATGCCATTTTGGCCTCTGGAGTTGTAACAGACAAACCATTAATGATACAGCCATGATCTTTTCTGGCAATCATCTAGTGCTGAAAACTAACAATATAAAGTAGATTTGAGCAGATGTTTTTGGTTCCAAGCTTCAAAACAGAAGTTGAGGCCAAAACGCTCTTTTCACAGTGAGATAATGCCATTTTGGCCTCTGGAGTTGTAACAGACAAACCATTAATGATACAGCCATGATCTTTTCTGGCAATCATCTAGAGCTGAAAACTAAGAATATAAAGTAGATTTGAGCAGATGTTTTTGGTTACAAGCTTCAAAACAGAAGGTTGAGGCCAAAACGCTCTTTTCACAGTGAGGTAATGCCATTTTGGCCTCTGGAGTTGTAACAGACAAACCATTAATGATACAGCCATGATCTTTTCTGGCAATCATCTAGAGCTGAAAACTAACAATATAAAGTAGATTTGAGCAGATGTTTATGGTTCCAAGCTTCAAAACAGAAGTTGAGGCCAAAACGCTCATTTCACAGTGAGATAATGCCATTTTGGCCTCTGGAGTTGTAACAGACAAACCATTAATGATACAGCCATGATCTTTTCTGGCAATCATCTAGTGCTGAAAACTAACAATATAAAGTAGATTTGAGCAGATGTTTTTGGTTCCAAGCTTCAAAACAGAAGTTGAGGCCAAAACGCTCTTTTCACAGTGAGATAATGCCATTTTGGCCTCTGGAGTTGTAACAGACAAACCATTAATGATACAGCCATGATCTTTTCTGGCAATCATCTAGTTCTGAAAACTAACAATATAAAGTAGATTTGAGCAGATGTTTTTGGTTCCAAGCTTCAAAACAGAAGTTGAGGCCAAAACGCTCTTTTCACAGTGAGATAATGCCATTTTGGCCTCTGGAGTTGTAACAGACAAACCATTAATGATACAGCCATGATCTTTTCTGGCAATCATCTAGAGCTGAAAACGAACAATATAAAATAGATTTGAGCAGATGTTTTTGGTTCCAAGCTTCAAAACAGAAGTTGAGGCCAAAACGCTCTTTTCACAGTGAGATAATGCCATTTTGGCCTCTGGAGTTGTAACAGACAAACCATTAATGATACAGCCATGATCTTTTCTGGCAATCATCTAGTGCTGAAAACTAACAATATAAAGTAGATTTGAGCAGATGTTTTTGGTTCCAAGCTTCAAAACAGAAGTTGAGGCCAAAACGCTCTTTTCACAGTGAGATAATGCCATTTTGGCCTCTGGAGTTGTAACAGACAAACCATTAATGATACAGCCATGATCTTTTCTGGCAATCATCTAGAGCTGAAAACTAACAATATAAAGTAGATTTGAGCAGATGTTTTTGGTTACAAGCTTCAAAACAGAAGGTTGAGGCCAAAACGCTCTTTTCACAGTGAGATAATGCCATTTTGGCCTCTGGAATTGTAACAGACAAACCATTAATGATACAGCCATGATCTTTTCTGGCAATCATCTAGAGCTGAAAACTAACAATATAAAGTAGATTTGAGCAGATGTTTATGGTTCCAAGCTTCAAAACAGAAGTTGAGGCCAAAACGCTCATTTCACTGTGAGATAATGCCATTTTGACCTCTGGAGTTGTAACAGACAAACCATTAATGATACAGCCATGATCTTTTCTGGCAATCATCTAGTGCTGAAAACTAACAATATAAAGTAGATTTGAGCAGATGTTTTTGGTTCCAAGCTTCAAAACAGAAGTTGAGGCCAAAACGCTCTTTTCACAGTGAGATAATGCCATTTTGACCTCTGGAGTTGTAACAGACAAACCATTAATGATACAGCCATGATCTTTTCTGGCAATCATCTAGAGCTGAAAACTAACAATATAAAGTAGATATGAGCAGATGTTTTTGGTTCCAAGCTTCAAAACAGAAGTTGAGGCCAAAACGCTCATTTCACAGTGAGATAATGCCATTTTGGCCTCTGGAGTTGTAACAGACAAACCATTAATGATACAGCCATGATCTTTTCTGGTAATCATCTAGTGCTGAAAACTAACAATATAAAGTAGATTTGAGCAGATGTTTTTGGTTCCAAGCTTCAAAACAGAAGTTGAGGCCAAAACGCTCTTTTCACAGTGAGATAATGCCATTTTGGCCTCTGGAGTTGTAACAGACAAACCATTAATGATACAGCCATGATCTTTTCTGGCAATCATCTAGAGCTGAAAACTAACAATATAAAGTAGATTTGAGCAGATGTTTTTGGTTCCAAGCTTCAAAACAGAAGTTGAGGCCAAAACGCTCTTTTCACAGTGAGATAATGCCATTTTGGCCTCTGGAGTTGTAACAGACAAACCATTAATGATACAGCCATGATCTTTTCTGGCAATCATTTAGTGCTGAAAACTAACAATATAAAGTAGATTTGAGCAGATGTTTTTGGTTCCAAGCTTCAAAACAGAAGTTGAGGCCAAAACGCTCTTTTCACAGTGAGATAATGCCATTTTGGCCTCTGGAGTTGTAACAGACAAACCATTAATGATACAGCCATGATCTTTTCTGGCAATCATCTAGAGCTGAAAACTAACAATATAAAGTAGATTTGAGCAGATGTTTTTGGTTACAAGCTTCAAAACAGAAGGTTGAGGCCAAAACGCTCTTTTCACAGTGAGATAGTGCCATTTTGGCCTCTGGAGTTGTAACAGACAAACCATTAATGATACAGCCATGATCTTTTCTGGCAATCATCTAGAGCTAAAAACTAACAATATAAGGTAGATTTGAGCAGATGTTTATGGTTCCAAGCTTCAAAACAGAAGTTGAGGCCAAAACGCTCATTTCACAGTGAGATAATGCCATTTTGGCCTCTGGAGTTGTAACAGACAAACCATTAATGATACAGCCATGATCTTTTCTGGCAATCATCTAGTGCTGAAAACTAACAATATAAAGTAGATTTGAGCAGATGTTTTTGGTTCCAAGCTTCAAAACAGAAGTTGAGGCCAAAACGCTCTTTTCACAGTGAGATAATGCCATTTTGGCCTCTGGAGTTGTAACAGACAAACCATTAATGATACAGCCATGATCTTTTCTGGCAATCATCTAGAGCTGAAAACTAACAATATAAAGTAGATTTGAGCAGATGTTTTTGGTTCCAAGCTTCAAAACAGAAGTTGAGGCCAAAACGCTCTTTTCACAGTGAGATAATGCCATTTTGGCCTCTGGAGTTGTAACAGACAAACCATTAATGATACAGCCATGATCTTTTCTGGCAATCATCTAGTGCTGAAAACTAACAATATAAAGTAGATTTGAGCAGATGTTTTTGGTTACAAGCTTCAAAACAGAAGGTTGAGGCCAAAACGCTCTTTTCACAGTGAGATAGTGCCATTTTGGCCTCTGGAGTTGTAACAGACAAACCATTAATGATACAGCCATGATCTTTTCTGGCAATCATCTAGAGCTAAAAACTAACAATATAAAGTAGATTTGAGCAGATGTTTATGGTTCCAAGCTTCAAAACAGAAGTTGAGGCCAAAACGCTCATTTCACAGTGAGATAATGCCATTTTGGCCTCTGGAGTTGTAACAGACAAACCATTAATGATACAGCCATGATCTTTTCTGGCAATCATCTAGTGCTGAAAACTAACAATATAAAGTAGATTTGAGCAGATGTTTTTGGTTCCAAGCTTCAAAACAGAAGTTGAGGCCAAAACGCTCTTTTCACAGTGAGATAATGCCATTTTGGCCTCTGGAGTTGTAACAGACAAACCATTAATGATACAGCCATGATCTTTTCTGGCAATCATCTAGAGCTGAAAACTAACAATATAAAGTAGATTTGAGCAGATGTTTTTGGTTCCAAGCTTCAAAACAGAAGTTGAGGCCAAAACGCTCTTTTCACAGTGAGATAATGCCATTTTGGCCTCTGGAGTTGTAACAGACAAACCATTAATGATACAGCCATGATCTTTTCTGGCAATCATCTAGAGCTGAAAACGAACAATATAAAGTAGATTTGAGCAGATGTTTTTGGTTCCAAGCTTCAAAACAGAAGTTGAGGCCAAAACGCTCTTTTCACAGTGAGATAATGCCATTTTGGCCTCTGGAGTTGTAACAGACAAACCATTAATGATACAGCCATGATCTTTTCTGGCAATCATTTAGTGCTGAAAACTAACAATATAAAGTAGATTTGAGCAGATGTTTTTGGTTCCAAGCTTCAAAACAGAAGTTGAGGCCAAAACGCTCTTTTCACAGTGAGATAATGCCATTTTGGCCTCTGGAGTTGTAACAGACAAACCATTAATGATACAGCCATGATCTTTTCTGGCAATCATCTAGAGCTGAAAACTAACAATATAAAGTAGATTTGAGCAGATGTTTTTGGTTACAAGCTTCAAAACAGAAGGTTGAGGCCAAAACGCTCTTTTCACAGTGAGATAGTGCCATTTTGGCCTCTGGAGTTGTAACAGACAAACCATTAATGATACAGCCATGATCTTTTCTGGCAATCATCTAGAGCTAAAAACTAACAATATAAAGTAGATTTGAGCAGATGTTTATGGTTCCAAGCTTCAAAACAGAAGTTGAGGCCAAAACGCTCTTTTCACAGTGAGATAATGCCATTTTGGCCTCTGGAGTTGTAACAGACAAACCATTAATGATACAGCCATGATCTTTTCTGGCAATCATCTAGTGCTGAAAACTAACAATATAAAGTAGATTTGAGCAGATGTTTTTGGTTCCAAGCTTCAAAACAGAAGTTGAGGCCAAAACGCTCTTTTCACAGTGAGATAATGCCATTTTGGCCTCTGGAGTTGTAACAGACAAACCATTAATGATACAGCCATGATCTTTTCTGGCAATCATCTAGTGCTGAAAACTAACAATATAAAGTAGATTTGAGCAGATGTTTTTGGTTACAAGCTTCAAAACAGAAGGTTGAGGCCAAAACGCTCTTTTCACAGTGAGATAGTGCCATTTTGGCCTCTGGAGTTGTAACAGACAAACCATTAATGATACAGCCATGATCTTTTCTGGCAATCATCTAGAGCTAAAAACTAACAATATAAAGTAGATTTGAGCAGATGTTTTTGGTTCCAAACTTCAAAACAGAAGTTGAGGCCAAAACGCTCTTTTCACAGTGAGATAATGCCATTTTGGCCTCTGGAGTTGTAACAGACAAACCATTAATGATACAGCCATGATCTTTTCTGGCAATCATTTAGTGCTGAAAACTAACAATATAAAGTAGATTTGAGCAGATGTTTTTGGTTCCAAGCTTCAAAACAGAAGTTGAGGCCAAAACGCTCTTTTCACAGTGAGATAATGCCATTTTGGCCTCTGGAGTTGTAACAGACAAACCATTAATGATACAGCCATGATCTTTTCTGGCAATCATCTAGAGCTGAAAACTAACAATATAAAGTAGATTTGAGCAGATGTTTTTGGTTACAAGCTTCAAAACAGAAGGTTGAGGCCAAAACGCTCTTTTCACAGTGAGATAGTGCCATTTTGGCCTCTGGAGTTGTAACAGACAAACCATTAATGATACAGCCATGATCTTTTCTGGCAATCATCTAGAGCTAAAAACTAACAATATAAAGTGGATTTGAGCAGATGTTTATGGTTCCAAGCTTCAAAACAGAAGTTGAGGCCAAAACGCTCATTTCACAGTGAGATAATGCCATTTTGGCCTCTGGAGTTGTAACAGACAAACCATTAATGATACAGCCATGATCTTTTCTGGCAATCATCTAGTGCTGAAAACTAACAATATAAAGTAGATTTGAGCAGATGTTTTTGGTTCCAAGCTTCAAAACAGAAGTTGAGGCCAAAACGCTCTTTTCACAGTGAGATAATGCCATTTTGGCCTCTGGAGTTGTAACAGACAAACCATTAATGATACAGCCATGATCTTTTCTGGCAATCATCTAGAGCTGAAAACTAACAATATAAAGTAGATTTGAGCAGATGTTTTTGGTTCCAAGCTTCAAAACAGAAGTTGAGGCCAAAACGCTCTTTTCACAGTGAGATAATGCCATTTTGGCCTCTGGAGTTGTAACAGACAAACCATTAATGATACAGCCATGATCTTTTCTGGCAATCATCTAGTGCTGAAAACTAACAATATAAAGTAGATTTGAGCAGATGTTTTTGGTTACAAGCTTCAAAACAGAAGGTTGAGGCCAAAACGCTCTTTTCACAGTGAGATAGTGCCATTTTGGCCTCTGGAGTTGTAACAGACAAACCATTAATGATACAGCCATGATCTTTTCTGGCAATCATCTAGAGCTAAAAACTAACAATATAAAGTAGATTTGAGCAGATGTTTATGGTTCCAAGCTTCAAAACAGAAGTTGAGGCCAAAACGCTCATTTCACAGTGAGATAATGCCATTTTGGCCTCTGGAGTTGTAACAGACAAACCATTAATGATACAGCCATGATCTTTTCTGGCAATCATCTAGTGCTGAAAACTAACAATATAAAGTAGATTTGAGCAGATGTTTTTGGTTCCAAGCTTCAAAACAGAAGTTGAGGCCAAAACGCTCTTTTCACAGTGAGATAATGCCATTTTGGCCTCTGGAGTTGTAACAGACAAACCATTAATGATACAGCCATGATCTTTTCTGGCAATCATCTAGAGCTGAAAACTAACAATATAAAGTAGATTTGAGCAGATGTTTTTGGTTCCAAGCTTCAAAACAGAAGTTGAGGCCAAAACGCTCTTTTCACAGTGAGATAATGCCATTTTGGCCTCTGGAGTTGTAACAGACAAACCATTAATGATACAGCCATGATCTTTTCTGGCAATCATCTAGTGCTGAAAACTAACAATATAAAGTAGATTTGAGCAGATGTTTTTGGTTCCAAGCTTCAAAACAGAAGTTGAGGCCAAAACGCTCTTTTCACAGTGAGATAATGCCATTTTGGCCTCTGGAGTTGTAACAGACAAACCATTAATGATACAGCCATGATCTTTTCTGGCAATCATCTAGAGCTGAAAACTAACAATATAAAGTAGATTTGAGCAGATGTTTTTGGTTCCAAGCTTCAAAACAGAAGTTGAGGCCAAAACGCTCTTTTCACAGTGAGATAATGCCATTTTGGCCTCTGGAGTTGTAACAGACAAACCATTAATGATACAGCCATGATCTTTTCTGGCAATCATTTAGTGCTGAAAACTAACAATATAAAGTAGATTTGAGCAGATGTTTTTGGTTCCAAGCTTCAAAACAGAAGTTGAGGCCAAAACGCTCTTTTCACAGTGAGATAATGCCATTTTGGCCTCTGGAGTTGTAACAGACAAACCATTAATGATACAGCCATGATCTTTTCTGGCAATCATCTAGAGCTGAAAACTAACAATATAAAGTAGATTTGAGCAGATGTTTTTGGTTCCAAGCTTCAAAACAGAAGTTGAGGCCAAAACGCTCTTTTCACAGTGAGATAATGCCATTTTGGCCTCTGGAGTTGTAACAGACAAACCATTAATGATACAGCCATGATCTTTTCTGGCAATAATCTAGTGCTGAAAACTAACAATATAAAGTAGATTTGAGCAGATGTTTTTGGTTACAAGCTTCAAAACAGAAGGTTGAGGCCAAAACGCTCTTTTCACAGTGAGATAGTGCCATTTTGGCCTCTGGAGTTGTAACAGACAAACCATTAATGATACAGCCATGATCTTTTCTGGCAATCATCTAGAGCTAAAAACTAACAATATAAAGTAGATTTGAGCAGATGTTTATGGTTCCAAGCTTCAAAACAGAAGTTGAGGCCAAAACGCTCATTTCACAGTGAGATAATGCCATTTTGGCCTCTGGAGTTGTAACAGACAAACCATTAATGATACAGCCATGATCTTTTCTGGCAATCATCTAGTGCTGAAAACTAACAATATAAAGTAGATTTGAGCAGATGTTTTTGGTTCCAAGCTTCAAAACAGAAGTTGAGGCCAAAACGCTCTTTTCACAGTGAGATAATGCCATTTTGGCCTCTGGAGTTGTAACAGACAAACCATTAATGATACAGCCATGATCTTTTCTGGCAATCATCTAGAGCTGAAAACTAACAATATAAAGTAGATTTGAGCAGATGTTTTTGGTTCCAAGCTTCAAAACAGAAGTTGAGGCCAAAACGCTCTTTTCACAGTGAGATAATGCCATTTTGGCCTCTGGAGTTGTAACAGACAAACCATTAATGATACAGCCATGATCTTTTCTGGCAATCATCTAGTGCTGAAAACTAACAATATAAAGTAGATTTGAGCAGATGTTTTTGGTTACAAGCTTCAAAACAGAAGGTTGAGGCCAAAACGCTCTTTTCACAGTGAGATAGTGCCATTTTGGCCTCTGGAGTTGTAACAGACAAACCATTAATGATACAGCCATGATCTTTTCTGGCAATCATCTAGAGCTAAAAACTAACAATATAAAGTAGATTTGAGCAGATGTTTATGGTTCCAAGCTTCAAAACAGAAGTTGAGGCCAAAACGCTCATTTCACAGTGAGATAATGCCATTTTGGCCTCTGGAGTTGTAACAGACAAACCATTAATGATACAGCCATGATCTTTTCTGGCAATCATCTAGTGCTGAAAACTAACAATATAAAGTAGATTTGAGCAGATGTTTTTGGTTCCAAGCTTCAAAACAGAAGTTGAGGCCAAAACGCTCTTTTCACAGTGAGATAATGCCATTTTGGCCTCTGGAGTTGTAACAGACAAACCATTAATGATACAGCCATGATCTTTTCTGGCAATCATCTAGAGCTGAAAACTAACAATATAAAGTAGATTTGAGCAGATGTTTTTGGTTCCAAGCTTCAAAACAGAAGTTGAGGCCAAAACGCTCTTTTCACAGTGAGATAATGCCATTTTGGCCTCTGGAGTTGTAACAGACAAACCATTAATGATACAGCCATGATCTTTTCTGGCAATCATCTAGTGCTGAAAACTAACAATATAAAGTAGATTTGAGCAGATGTTTTTGGTTACAAGCTTCAAAACAGAAGGTTGAGGCCAAAACGCTCTTTTCACAGTGAGATAGTGCCATTTTGGCCTCTGGAGTTGTAACAGACAAACCATTAATGATACAGCCATGATCTTTTCTGGCAATCATCTAGAGCTAAAAACTAACAATATAAAGTAGATTTGAGCAGATGTTTATGGTTCCAAGCTTCAAAACAGAAGTTGAGGCCAAAACGCTCATTTCACAGTGAGATAATGCCATTTTGGCCTCTGGAGTTGTAACAGACAAACCATTAATGATACAGCCATGATCTTTTCTGGCAATCATCTAGTGCTGAAAACTAACAATATAAAGTAGATTTGAGCAGATGTTTTTGGTTCCAAGCTTCAAAACAGAAGTTGAGGCCAAAACGCTCTTTTCACAGTGAGATAATGCCATTTTGGCCTCTGGAGTTGTAACAGACAAACCATTAATGATACAGCCATGATCTTTTCTGGCAATCATCTAGAGCTGAAAACTAACAATATAAAGTAGATTTGAGCAGATGTTTTTGGTTCCAAGCTTCAAAACAGAAGTTGAGGCCAAAACGCTCTTTTCACAGTGAGATAATGCCATTTTGGCCTCTGGAGTTGTAACAGACAAACCATTAATGATACAGCCATGATCTTTTCTGGCAATCATCTAGTGCTGAAAACTAACAATATAAAGTAGATTTGAGCAGATGTTTTTGGTTCCAAGCTTCAAAACAGAAGTTGAGGCCAAAACGCTCTTTTCACAGTGAGATAATGCCATTTGGCCTCTGGAGTTGTAACAGACAAACCATTAATGATACAGCCATGATCTTTTCTGGCAATCATCTAGAGCTGAAAACTAACAATATAAAGTAGATTTGAGCAGATGTTTTTGGTTCCAAGCTTCAAAACAGAAGTTGAGGCCAAAACGCTCTTTTCACAGTGAGATAATGCCATTTTGGCCTCTGCAGTTGTAACAGACAAACCATTAATGATACAGCCATGATCTTTTCTGGCAATCATCTAGAGCTGAAAACTAACAATATAAAGTAGATTTGAGCAGATGTTTTTGGTTACAAGCTTCAAAACAGAAGGTTGAGGCCAAAACGCTCTTTTCACAGTGAGATAATGCCATTTTGGCCTCTGGAGTTGTAACAGACAAACCATTAATGATACAGCCATGATCTTTTCTGGCAATCATCTAGTGCTGAAAACTAACAATATAAAGTAGATTTGAGCAGATGTTTTTGGTTCCAAGCTTCAAAACAGAAGTTGAGGCCAAAACGCTCTTTTCACAGTGAGATAATGCCATTTTGGCCTCTGGAGTTGTAACAGACAAACCATTAATGATACAGCCATGATCTTTTCTGGCAATCATCTAGAGCTGAAAACTAACAATATAAAGTAGATTTGAGCAGATGTTTTTGGTTCCAAGCTTCAAAACAGAAGTTGAGGCCAAAACGCTCTTTTCACAGTGAGATAATGCCATTTTGGCCTCTGGAGTTGTAACAGACAAACCATTAATGATACAGCCATGATCTTTTCTGGCAATCATCTAGTGCTGAAAACTAACAATATAAAGTAGATTTGAGCAGATGTTTTTGGTTCCAAGCTTCAAAACAGAAGTTGAGGCCAAAACGCTCTTTTCACAGTGAGATAATGCCATTTTGGCCTCTGGAGTTGTAACAGACAAACCATTAATGATACAGCCATGATCTTTTCTGGCAATCATCTAGAGCTGAAAACTAACAATATAAAGTAGATTTGAGCAGATGTTTTTGGTTCCAAGCTTCAAAACAGAAGTTGAGGCCAAAACGCTCTTTTCACAGTGAGATAATGCCATTTTGGCCTCTGGAGTTGTAACAGACAAACCATTAATGATACAGCCATGATCTTTTCTGGCAATCATTTAGTGCTGAAAACTAACAATATAAAGTAGATTTGAGCAGATGTTTTTGGTTCCAAGCTTCAAAACAGAAGTTGAGGCCAAAACGCTCTTTTCACAGTGAGATAATGCCATTTTGGCCTCTGGAGTTGTAACAGACAAACCATTAATGATACAGCCATGATCTTTTCTGGCAATCATCTAGAGCTGAAAACGAACAATATAAAGTAGATTTGAGCAGATGTTTTTGGTTCCAAGCTTCAAAACAGAAGTTGAGGCCAAAACGCTCTTTTCACAGTGAGATAATGCCATTTTGGCCTCTGGAGTTGTAACAGACAAACCATTAATGATACAGCCATGATCTTTTCTGGCAATCATCTAGTGCTGAAAACTAACAATATAAAGTAGATTTGAGCAGATGTTTTTGGTTACAAGCTTCAAAACAGAAGGTTGAGGCCAAAACGCTCTTTTCACAGTGAGATAGTGCCATTTTGGCCTCTGGAGTTGTAACAGACAAACCATTAATGATACAGCCATGATCTTTTCTGGCAATCATCTAGAGCTAAAAACTAACAATATAAAGTAGATTTGAGCAGATGTTTATGGTTCCAAGCTTCAAAACAGAAGTTGAGGCCAAAACGCTCATTTCACAGTGAGATAATGCCATTTTGGCCTCTGGAGTTGTAACAGACAAACCATTAATGATACAGCCATGATCTTTTCTGGCAATAATCTAGTGCTGAAAACTAACAATATAAAGTAGATTTGAGCAGATGTTTTTGGTTCCAAGCTTCAAAACAGAAGTTGAGGCCAAAACGCTCTTTTCACAGTGAGATAATGCCATTTTGGCCTCTGGAGTTGTAACAGACAAACCATTAATGATACAGCCATGATCTTTTCTGGCAATCATCTAGAGCTGAAAACTAACAATATAAAGTAGATTTGAGCAGATGTTTTTGGTTCCAAGCTTCAAAACAGAAGTTGAGGCCAAAACGCTCTTTTCACAGTGAGATAATGCCATTTTGGCCTCTGGAGTTGTAACAGACAAACCATTAATGATACAGCCATGATCTTTTCTGGCAATCATTTAGTGCTGAAAACTAACAATATAAAGTAGATTTGAGCAGATGTTTTTGGTTACAAGCTTCAAAACAGAAGGTTGAGGCCAAAACGCTCTTTTCACAGTGAGATAGTGCCATTTTGGCCTGTGGAGTTGTAACAGACAAACCATTAATGATACAGCCATGATCTTTTCTGGCAATCATCTAGAGCTAAAAACTAACAATATAAAGTAGATTTGAGCAGATGTTTATGGTTCCAAGCTTCAAAACAGAAGTTGAGGCCAAAACGCTCATTTCACAGTGAGATAATGCCATTTTGGCCTCTGGAGTTGTAACAGACAAACCATTAATGATACAGCCATGATCTTTTCTGGCAATCATCTAGTGCTGAAAACTAACAATATAAAGTAGATTTGAGCAGATGTTTTTGGTTCCAAGCTTCAAAACAGAAGTTGAGGCCAAAACGTTCTTTTCACAGTGAGATAATGCCATTTTGGCCTCTGGAGTTGTAACAGACAAACCATTAATGATACAGCCATGATCTTTTCTGGCAATCATCTAGAGCTGAAAACTAACAATATAAAGTAGATTTGAGCAGATGTTTTTGGTTCCAAGCTTCAAAACAGAAGTTGAGGCCAAAACGCTCTTTTCACAGTGAGATAATGCCATTTTGGCCTCTGGAGTTGTAACAGACAAACCATTAATGATACAGCCATGATCTTTTCTGGCAATCATCTAGTGCTGAAAACTAACAATATAAAGTAGATTTGAGCAGATGTTTTTGGTTACAAGCTTCAAAACAGAAGGTTGAGGCCAAAACGCTCTTTTCACAGTGAGATAGTGCCATTTTGGCCTCTGGAGTTGTAACAGACAAACCATTAATGATACAGCCATGATCTTTTCTGGCAATCATCTAGAGCTAAAAACTAACAATATAAAGTAGATTTGAGCAGATGTTTATGGTTCCAAGCTTCAAAACAGAAGTTGAGGCCAAAACGCTCATTTCACAGTGAGATAATGCCATTTTGGCCTCTGGAGTTGTAACAGACAAACCATTAATGATACAGCCATGATCTTTTCTGGCAATCATCTAGTGCTGAAAACTAACAATATAAAGTAGATTTGAGCAGATGTTTTTGGTTCCAAGCTTCAAAACAGAAGTTGAGGCCAAAACGCTCTTTTCACAGTGAGATAATGCCATTTTGGCCTCTGGAGTTGTAACAGACAAACCATTAATGATACAGCCATGATCTTTTCTGGCAATCATCTAGAGCTGAAAACTAACAATATAAAGTAGATTTGAGCAGATGTTTTTGGTTCCAAGCTTCAAAACAGAAGTTGAGGCCAAAACGCTCTTTTCACAGTGAGATAATGCCATTTTGGCCTCTGGAGTTGTAACAGACAAACCATTAATGATACAGCCATGATCTTTTCTGGCAATCATCTAGTGCTGAAAACTAACAATATAAAGTAGATTTGAGCAGATGTTTTCGGTTCCAAGCTTCAAAACAGAAGTTGAGGCCAAAACGCTCTTTTCACAGTGAGATAATGCCATTTGGCCTCTGGAGTTGTAACAGACAAACCATTAATGATACAGCCATGATCTTTTCTGGCAATCATCTAGAGCTGAAAACTAACAATATAAAGTAGATTTGAGCAGATGTTTTTGGTTCCAAGCTTCAAAACAGAAGTTGAGGCCAAAACGCTCTTTTCACAGTGAGATAATGCCATTTTGGCCTCTGCAGTTGTAACAGACAAACCATTAATGATACAGCCATGATCTTTTCTGGCAATCATCTAGAGCTGAAAACTAACAATATAAAGTAGATTTGAGCAGATGTTTTTGGTTACAAGCTTCAAAACAGAAGGTTGAGGCCAAAACGCTCTTTTCACAGTGAGATAATGCCATTTTGGCCTCTGGAGTTGTAACAGACAAACCATTAATGATACAGCCATGATCTTTTCTGGCAATCATCTAGTGCTGAAAACTAACAATATAAAGTAGATTTGAGCAGATGTTTTTGGTTCCAAGCTTCAAAACAGAAGTTGAGGCCAAAACGCTCTTTTCACAGTGAGATAATGCCATTTTGGCCTCTGGAGTTGTAACAGACAAACCATTAATGATACAGCCATGATCTTTTCTGGCAATCATCTAGTGCTGAAAACTAACAATATAAAGTAGATTTGAGCAGATGTTTTTGGTTCCAAGCTTCAAAACAGAAGTTGAGGCCAAAACGCTCTTTTCACAGTGAGATAATGCCATTTTGGCCTCTGGAGTTGTAACAGACAAACCATTAATGATACAGCCATGATCTTTTCTGGCAATCATCTAGAGCTGAAAACTAACAATATAAAGTAGATTTGAGCAGATGTTTTTGGTTCCAAGCTTCAAAACAGAAGTTGAGGCCAAAACGCTCTTTTCACAGTGAGATAATGCCATTTTGGCCTCTGGAGTTGTAACAGACAAACCATTAATGATACAGCCATGATCTTTTCTGGCAATCATTTAGTGCTGAAAACTAACAATATAAAGTAGATTTGAGCAGATGTTTTTGGTTCCAAGCTTCAAAACAGAAGTTGAGGCCAAAACGCTCTTTTCACAGTGAGATAATGCCATTTTGGCCTCTGGAGTTGTAACAGACAAACCATTAATGATACAGCCATGATCTTTTCTGGCAATCATCTAGAGCTGAAAACTAACAATATAAAGTAGATTTGAGCAGATGTTTTTGGTTACAAGCTTCAAAACAGAAGGTTGAGGCCAAAACGCTCTTTTCACAGTGAGATAGTGCCATTTTGGCCTCTGGAGTTGTAACAGACAAACCATTAATGATACAGCCATGATCTTTTCTGGCAATCATCTAGAGCTAAAAACTAACAATATAAAGTAGATTTGAGCAGATGTTTATGGTTCCAAGCTTCAAAACAGAAGTTGAGGCCAAAACGCTCATTTCACAGTGAGATAATGCCATTTTGGCCTCTGGAGTTGTAACAGACAAACCATTAATGATACAGCCATGATCTTTTCTGGCAATCATCTAGTGCTGAAAACTAACAATATAAAGTAGATTTGAGCAGATGTTTTTGGTTCCAAGCTCCAAAACAGAAGTTGAGGCCAAAACGCTCTTTTCACAGTGAGATAATGCCATTTTGGCCTCTGGAGTTGTAACAGACAAACCATTAATGATACAGCCATGATCTTTTCTGGCAATCATCTAGAGCTGAAAACTAACAATATAAAGTAGATTTGAGCAGATGTTTTTGGTTCCAAGCTTCAAAACAGAAGTTGAGGCCAAAACGCTCTTTTCACAGTGAGATAATGCCATTTTGGCCTCTGGAGTTGTAACAGACAAACCATTAATGATACAGCCATGATCTTTTCTGGCAATCATCTAGAGCTGAAAACTAACAATATAAAGTAGATTTGAGCAGATGTTTATGGTTCCAAGCTTCAAAACAGAAGTTGAGGCCAAAACGCTCTTTTCACAGTGAGATAGTGCCATTTTGGCCTCTGGAGTTGTAACAGACAAACCATTAATGATACAGCCATGATCTTTTCTGGCAATCATCTAGAGCTAAAAACTAACAATATAAAGTAGATTTGAGCAGATGTTTATGGTTCCAAGCTTCAAAACAGAAGTTGAGGCCAAAACGCTCATTTCACAGTGAGATAATGCCATTTTGGCCTCTGGAGTTGTAACAGACAAACCATTAATGATACAGCCATGATCTTTTCTGGCAATCATCTAGTGCTGAAAACTAACAATATAAAGTAGATTTGAGCAGATGTTTTTGGTTCCAAGCTTCAAAACAGAAGTTGAGGCCAAAACGCTCTTTTCACAGTGAGATAATGCCATTTTGGCCTCTGGAGTTGTAACAGACAAACCATTAATGATACAGCCATGATCTTTTCTGGCAATCATCTAGAGCTGAAAACTAACAATATAAAGTAGATTTGAGCAGATGTTTTTGGTTCCAAGCTTCAAAACAGAAGTTGAGGCCAAAACGCTCTTTTCACAGTGAGATAATGCCATTTTGGCCTCTGGAGTTGTAACAGACAAACCATTAATGATACAGCCATGATCTTTTCTGGCAATCATCTAGAGCTGAAAACTAACAATATAAAGTAGATTTGAGCAGATGTTTTTGGTTCCAAGCTTCAAAACAGAAGTTGAGGCCAAAACGCTCTTTTCACAGTGAGATAGTGCCATTTTGGCCTCTGGAGTTGTAACAGACAAACCATTAATGATACAGCCATGATCTTTTCTGGCAATCATCTAGTGCTGAAAACTAACAATATAAAGTAGATTTGAGCAGATGTTTTTGGTTACAAGCTTCAAAACAGAAGGTTGAGGCCAAAACGCTCTTTTCACAGTGAGATAGTGCCATTTTGGCCTCTGGAGTTGTAACAGACAAACCATTAATGATACAGCCATGATCTTTTCTGGCAATCATCTAGAGCTAAAAACTAACAATATAAAGTAGATTTGAGCAGATGTTTATGGTTCCAAGCTTCAAAACAGAAGTTGAGGCCAAAACGCTCATTTCACAGTGAGATAATGCCATTTTGGCCTCTGGAGTTGTAACAGACAAACCATTAATGATACAGCCATGATCTTTTCTGGCAATCATCTAGTGCTGAAAACTAACAATATAAAGTAGATTTGAGCAGATGTTTTTGGTTCCAAGCTTCAAAACAGAAGTTGAGGCCAAAACGCTCTTTTCACAGTGAGATAATGCCATTTTGGCCTCTGGAGTTGTAACAGACAAACCATTAATGATACAGCCATGATCTTTTCTGGCAATCATCTAGAGCTGAAAACTAACAATATAAAGTAGATTTGAGCAGATGTTTTTGGTTCCAAGCTTCAAAACAGAAGTTGAGGCCAAAACGCTCTTTTCACAGTGAGATAATGCCATTTTGGCCTCTGGAGTTGTAACAGACAAACCATTAATGATACAGCCATGATCTTTTCTGGCAATCATCTAGTGCTGAAAACTAACAATATAAAGTAGATTTGAGCAGATGTTTTTGGTTCCAAGCTTCAAAACAGAAGTTGAGGCCAAAACGCTCTTTTCACAGTGAGATAATGCCATTTTGGCCTCTGGAGTTGTAACAGACAAACCATTAATGATACAGCCATGATCTTTTCTGGCAATCATCTAGAGCTGAAAACTAACAATATAAATTAGATTTGAGCAGATGTTTTTGGTTCCAAGCTTCAAAACAGAAGTTGAGGCCAAAACGCTCTTTTCACAGTGAGATAATGCCATTTTGGCCTCTGGAGTTGTAACAGACAAACCATTAATGATACAGCCATGATCTTTTCTGGCAATCATCTAGTGCTGAAAACTAACAATATAAAGTAGATTTGAGCAGATGTTTTTGGTTCCAAGCTTCAAAACAGAAGTTGAGGCCAAAACGCTCTTTTCACAGTGAGATAATGCCATTTTGGCCTCTGGAGTTGTAACAGACAAACCATTAATGATACAGCCATGATCTTTTCTGGCAATCATCTAGAGCTGAAAACTAACAATATAAAGTAGATTTGAGCAGATGTTTTTGGTTCCAAGCTTCAAAACAGAAGTTGAGGCCAAAACGCTCTTTTCACAGTGAGATAATGCCATTTTGGCCTCTGGAGTTGTAACAGACAAACCATTAATGATACAGCCATGATCTTTTCTGGCAATCATTTAGTGCTGAAAACTAACAATATAAAGTAGATTTGAGCAGATGTTTTTGGTTCCAAGCTTCAAAACAGAAGTTGAGGCCAAAACGCTCTTTTCACAGTGAGATAATGCCATTTTGGCCTCTGGAGTTGTAACAGACAAACCATTAATGATACAGCCATGATCTTTTCTGGCAATCATCTAGAGCTGAAAACTAACAATATAAAGTAGATTTGAGCAGATGTTTTTGGTTACAAGCTTCAAAACAGAAGGTTGAGGCCAAAACGCTCTTTTCACAGTGAGATAGTGCCATTTTGGCCTCTGGAGTTGTAACAGACAAACCATTAATGATACAGCCATGATCTTTTCTGGCAATCATCTAGAGCTAAAAACTAACAATATAAAGTAGATTTGAGCAGATGTTTATGGTTCCAAGCTTCAAAACAGAAGTTGAGGCCAAAACGCTCATTTCACAGTGAGATAATGCCATTTTGGCCTCTGGAGTTGTAACAGACAAACCATTAATGATACAGCCATGATCTTTTCTGGCAATCATCTAGTGCTGAAAACTAACAATATAAAGTAGATTTGAGCAGATGTTTTTGGTTCCAAGCTCCAAAACAGAAGTTGAGGCCAAAACGCTCTTTTCACAGTGAGATAATGCCATTTTGGCCTCTGGAGTTGTAACAGACAAACCATTAATGATACAGCCATGATCTTTTCTGGCAATCATCTAGAGCTGAAAACTAACAATATAAAGTAGATTTGAGCAGATGTTTTTGGTTCCAAGCTTCAAAACAGAAGTTGAGGCCAAAACGCTCTTTTCACAGTGAGATAATGCCATTTTGGCCTCTGGAGTTGTAACAGACAAACCATTAATGATACAGCCATGATCTTTTCTGGCAATCATCTAGAGCTGAAAACTAACAATATAAAGTAGATTTGAGCAGATGTTTATGGTTCCAAGCTTCAAAACAGAAGTTGAGGCCAAAACGCTCTTTTCACAGTGAGATAGTGCCATTTTGGCCTCTGGAGTTGTAACAGACAAACCATTAATGATACAGCCATGATCTTTTCTGGCAATCATCTAGAGCTAAAAACTAACAATATAAAGTAGATTTGAGCAGATGTTTATGGTTCCAAGCTTCAAAACAGAAGTTGAGGCCAAAACGCTCATTTCACAGTGAGATAATGCCATTTTGGCCTCTGGAGTTGTAACAGACAAACCATTAATGATACAGCCATGATCTTTTCTGGCAATCATCTAGTGCTGAAAACTAACAATATAAAGTAGATTTGAGCAGATGTTTTTGGTTCCAAGCTTCAAAACAGAAGTTGAGGCCAAAACGCTCTTTTCACAGTGAGATAATGCCATTTTGGCCTCTGGAGTTGTAACAGACAAACCATTAATGATACAGCCATGATCTTTTCTGGCAATCATCTAGAGCTGAAAACTAACAATATAAAGTAGATTTGAGCAGATGTTTTTGGTTCCAAGCTTCAAAACAGAAGTTGAGGCCAAAACGCTCTTTTCACAGTGAGATAATGCCATTTTGGCCTCTGGAGTTGTAACAGACAAACCATTAATGATACAGCCATGATCTTTTCTGGCAATCATCTAGAGCTGAAAACTAACAATATAAAGTAGATTTGAGCAGATGTTTTTGGTTCCAAGCTTCAAAACAGAAGTTGAGGCCAAAACGCTCTTTTCACAGTGAGATAGTGCCATTTTGGCCTCTGGAGTTGTAACAGACAAACCATTAATGATACAGCCATGATCTTTTCTGGCAATCATCTAGTGCTGAAAACTAACAATATAAAGTAGATTTGAGCAGATGTTTTTGGTTACAAGCTTCAAAACAGAAGGTTGAGGCCAAAACGCTCTTTTCACAGTGAGATAGTGCCATTTTGGCCTCTGGAGTTGTAACAGACAAACCATTAATGATACAGCCATGATCTTTTCTGGCAATCATCTAGAGCTAAAAACTAACAATATAAAGTAGATTTGAGCAGATGTTTATGGTTCCAAGCTTCAAAACAGAAGTTGAGGCCAAAACGCTCATTTCACAGTGAGATAATGCCATTTTGGCCTCTGGAGTTGTAACAGACAAACCATTAATGATACAGCCATGATCTTTTCTGGCAATCATCTAGTGCTGAAAACTAACAATATAAAGTAGATTTGAGCAGATGTTTTTGGTTCCAAGCTTCAAAACAGAAGTTGAGGCCAAAACGCTCTTTTCACAGTGAGATAATGCCATTTTGGCCTCTGGAGTTGTAACAGACAAACCATTAATGATACAGCCATGATCTTTTCTGGCAATCATCTAGAGCTGAAAACTAACAATATAAAGTAGATTTGAGCAGATGTTTTTGGTTCCAAGCTTCAAAACAGAAGTTGAGGCCAAAACGCTCTTTTCACAGTGAGATAATGCCATTTTGGCCTCTGGAGTTGTAACAGACAAACCATTAATGATACAGCCATGATCTTTTCTGGCAATCATCTAGTGCTGAAAACTAACAATATAAAGTAGATTTGAGCAGATGTTTTTGGTTCCAAGCTTCAAAACAGAAGTTGAGGCCAAAACGCTCTTTTCACAGTGAGATAATGCCATTTTGGCCTCTGGAGTTGTAACAGACAAACCATTAATGATACAGCCATGATCTTTTCTGGCAATCATCTAGAGCTGAAAACTAACAATATAAATTAGATTTGAGCAGATGTTTTTGGTTCCAAGCTTCAAAACAGAAGTTGAGGCCAAAACGCTCTTTTCACAGTGAGATAATGCCATTTTGGCCTCTGCAGTTGTAACAGACAAACCATTAATGATACAGCCATGATCTTTTCTGGCAATCATCTAGAGCTGAAAACTAACAATATAAAGTAGATTTGAGCAGATGTTTTTGGTTACAAGCTTCAAAACAGAAGGTTGAGGCCAAAACGCTCTTTTCACAGTGAGATAATGCCATTTTGGCCTCTGGAGTTGTAACAGACAAACCATTAATGATACAGCCATGATCTTTTCTGGCAATCATCTAGTGCTGAAAACTAACAATATAAAGTAGATTTGAGCAGATGTTTTTGGTTCCAAGCTTCAAAACAGAAGTTGAGGCCAAAACGCTCTTTTCACAGTGAGATAATGCCATTTTGGCCTCTGGAGTTGTAACAGACAAACCATTAATGATACAGCCATGATCTTTTCTGGCAATCATCTAGTGCTGAAAACTAACAATATAAAGTAGATTTGAGCAGATGTTTTTGGTTCCAAGCTTCAAAACAGAAGTTGAGGCCAAAACGCTCTTTTCACAGTGAGATAATGCCATTTTGGCCTCTGGAGTTGTAACAGACAAACCATTAATGATACAGCCATGATCTTTTCTGGCAATCATCTAGAGCTGAAAACTAACAATATAAAGTAGATTTGAGCAGATGTTTTTGGTTACAAGCTTCAAAACAGAAGTTGAGGCCAAAACGCTCTTTTCACAGTGAGATAATGCCATTTTGGCCTCTGGAGTTGTAACAGACAAACCATTAATGATACAGCCATGATCTTTTCTGGCAATCATTTAGTGCTGAAAACTAACAATATAAAGTAGATTTGAGCAGATGTTTTTGGTTCCAAGCTTCAAAACAGAAGTTGAGGCCAAAACGCTCTTTTCACAGTGAGATAATGCCATTTTGGCCTCTGGAGTTGTAACAGACAAACCATTAATGATACAGCCATGATCTTTTCTGGCAATCATCTAGAGCTGAAAACTAACAATATAAAGTAGATTTGAGCAGATGTTTTTGGTTACAAGCTTCAAAACAGAAGGTTGAGGCCAAAACGCTCTTTTCACAGTGAGATAGTGCCATTTTGGCCTCTGGAGTTGTAACAGACAAACCATTAATGATACAGCCATGATCTTTTCTGGCAATCATCTAGAGCTAAAAACTAACAATATAAAGTAGATTTGAGCAGATGTTTATGGTTCCAAGCTTCAAAACAGAAGTTGAGGCCAAAACGCTCATTTCACAGTGAGATAATGCCATTTTGGCCTCTGGAGTTGTAACAGACAAACCATTAATGATACAGCCATGATCTTTTCTGGCAATCATCTAGTGCTGAAAACTAACAATATAAAGTAGATTTGAGCAGATGTTTTTGGTTCCAAGCTTCAAAACAGAAGTTGAGGCCAAAACGCTCTTTTCACAGTGAGATAATGCCATTTTGGCCTCTGGAGTTGTAACAGACAAACCATTAATGATACAGCCATGATCTTTTCTGGCAATCATCTAGAGCTGAAAACTAACAATATAAAGTAGATTTGAGCAGATGTTTTTGGTTCCAAGCTTCAAAACAGAAGTTGAGGCCAAAACGCTCTTTTCACAGTGAGATAATGCCATTTTGGCCTCTGGAGTTGTAACAGACAAACCATTAATGATACAGCCATGATCTTTTCTGGCAATCATCTAGTGCTGAAAACTAACAATATAAAGTAGATTTGAGCAGATGTTTTTGGTTACAAGCTTCAAAACAGAAGGTTGAGGCCAAAACGCTCTTTTCACAGTGAGATAGTGCCATTTTGGCCTCTGGAGTTGTAACAGACAAACCATTAATGATACAGCCATGATCTTTTCTGGCAATCATCTAGAGCTAAAAACTAACAATATAAAGTAGATTTGAGCAGATGTTTATGGTTCCAAGCTTCAAAACAGAAGTTGAGGCCAAAACGCTCATTTCACAGTGAGATAATGCCATTTTGGCCTCTGGAGTTGTAACAGACAAACCATTAATGATACAGCCATGATCTTTTCTGGCAATCATCTAGTGCTGAAAACTAACAATATAAAGTAGATTTGAGCAGATGTTTTTGGTTCCAAGCTTCAAAACAGAAGTTGAGGCCAAAACGCTCTTTTCACAGTGAGATAATGCCATTTTGGCCTCTGGAGTTGTAACAGACAAACCATTAATGATACAGCCATGATCTTTTCTGGCAATCATCTAGAGCTGAAAACTAACAATATAAAGTAGATTTGAGCAGATGTTTTTGGTTCCAAGCTTCAAAACAGAAGTTGAGGCCAAAACGCTCTTTTCACAGTGAGATAATGCCATTTTGGCCTCTGGAGTTGTAACAGACAAACCATTAATGATACAGCCATGATCTTTTCTGGCAATCATCTAGTGCTGAAAACTAACAATATAAAGTAGATTTGAGCAGATGTTTTTGGTTCCAAGCTTCAAAACAGAAGTTGAGGCCAAAACGCTCTTTTCACAGTGAGATAATGCCATTTTGGCCTCTGGAGTTGTAACAGACAAACCATTAATGATACAGCCATGATCTTTTCTGGCAATCATCTAGAGCTGAAAACTAACAATATAAAGTAGATTTGAGCAGATGTTTTTGGTTCCAAGCTTCAAAACAGAAGTTGAGGCCAAAACGCTCTTTTCACAGTGAGATAATGCCATTTTGGCCTCTGCAGTTGTAACAGACAAACCATTAATGATACAGCCATGATCTTTTCTGGCAATCATCTAGAGCTGAAAACTAACAATATAAAGTAGATTTGAGCAGATGTTTTTGCTTCCAAGCTTCAAATCAGAAGTTGAGGCCAAAACGCTCATTTCACAGTGAGATAATGCCATTTTGGCCTCTGGAGTTGTAACAGACAAACCATTAATGATACAGCCATGATCTTTTCTGGCAATCATCTAGAGCTGAAAACTAACAATATAAAGTAGATTTGAGCAGATGTTTTTGGTTACAAGCTTCAAAACAGAAGGTTGAGGCCAAAACGCTCTTTTCACAGTGAGATAATGCCATTTTGGCCTCTGGAGTTGTAACAGACAAACCATTAATGATACAGCCATGATCTTTTCTGGCAATCATCTAGAGCTGAAAACTAACAATATAAAGTAGATTTGAGCAGATGTTTATGGTTCCAAGCTTCAAAACAGAAGTTGAGGCCAAAACGCTCATTTCACAGTGAGATAATGCCATTTTGGCCTCTGGAGTTGTAACAGACAAACCATTAATGATACAGCCATGATCTTTTCTGGCAATCATCTAGTGCTGAAAACTAACAATATAAAGTAGATTTGAGCAGATGTTTTTGGTTCCAAGCTTCAAAACAGAAGTTGAGGCCAAAACGCTCTTTTCACAGTGAGATAATGCCATTTTGGCCTCTGGAGTTGTAACAGACAAACCATTAATGATACAGCCATGATCTTTTCTGGCAATCATCTAGAGCTGAAAACTAACAATATAAAGTAGATTTGAGCAGATGTTTTTGGTTACAAGCTTCAAAACAGAAGGTTGAGGCCAAAACGCTCTTTTCACAGTGAGATAGTGCCATTTTGGCCTCTGGAGTTGTAACAGACAAACCATTAATGATACAGCCATGATCTTTTCTGGCAATCATCTAGAGCTGAAAACTAACAATATAAAGTAGATTTGAGCAGATGTTTTTGCTTCCAAGCTTCAAATCAGAAGTTGAGGCCAAAACGCTCATTTCACAGTGAGATAATGCCATTTTGGCCTCTGGAGTTGTAACAGACAAACCATTAATGATACAGCCATGATCTTTTCTGGCAATCATCTAGAGCTGAAAACTAACAATATAAAGTAGATTTGAGCAGATGTTTTTGGTTACAAGCTTCAAAACAGAAGGTTGAGGCCAAAACGCTCTTTTCACAGTGAGATAATGCCATTTTGGCCTCTGGAGTTGTAACAGACAAACCATTAATGATACAGCCATGATCTTTTCTGGCAATCATCTAGAGCTGAAAACTAACAATATAAAGTAGATTTGAGCAGATGTTTATGGTTCCAAGCTTCAAAACAGAAGTTGAGGCCAAAACGCTCATTTCACAGTGAGATAATGCCATTTTGGCCTCTGGAGTTGTAACAGACAAACCATTAATGATACAGCCATGATCTTTTCTGGCAATCATCTAGTGCTGAAAACTAACAATATAAAGTAGATTTGAGCAGATGTTTTTGGTTCCAAGCTTCAAAACAGAAGTTGAGGCCAAAACGCTCTTTTCACAGTGAGATAATGCCATTTTGGCCTCTGGAGTTGTAACAGACAAACCATTAATGATACAGCCATGATCTTTTCTGGCAATCATCTAGTGCTGAAAACTAACAATATAAAGTAGATTTGAGCAGATGTTTTTGGTTCCAAGCTTCAAAACAGAAGTTGAGGCCAAAACGCTCTTTTCACAGTGAGATAATGCCATTTTGGCCTCTGGAGTTGTAACAGACAAACCATTAATGATACAGCCATGATCTTTTCTGGCAATCATCTAGAGCTGAAAACTAACAATATAAATTAGATTTGAGCAGATGTTTTTGGTTCCAAGCTTCAAAACAGAAGTTGAGGCCAAAACGCTCTTTTCACAGTGAGATAATGCCATTTTGGCCTCTGCAGTTGTAACAGACAAACCATTAATGATACAGCCATGATCTTTTCTGGCAATCATCTAGAGCTGAAAACTAACAATATAAAGTAGATTTGAGCAGATGTTTTTGGTTACAAGCTTCAAAACAGAAGGTTGAGGCCAAAACGCTCTTTTCACAGTGAGATAATGCCATTTTGGCCTCTGGAGTTGTAACAGACAAACCATTAATGATACAGCCATGATCTTTTCTGGCAATCATCTAGTGCTGAAAACTAACAATATAAAGTAGATTTGAGCAGATGTTTTTGGTTCCAAGCTTCAAAACAGAAGTTGAGGCCAAAACGCTCTTTTCACAGTGAGATAATGCCATTTTGGCCTCTGGAGTTGTAACAGACAAACCATTAATGATACAGCCATGATCTTTTCTGGCAATCATCTAGTGCTGAAAACTAACAATATAAAGTAGATTTGAGCAGATGTTTTTGGTTCCAAGCTTCAAAACAGAAGTTGAGGCCAAAACGCTCTTTTCACAGTGAGATAATGCCATTTTGGCCTCTGGAGTTGTAACAGACAAACCATTAATGATACAGCCATGATCTTTTCTGGCAATCATCTAGAGCTGAAAACTAACAATATAAAGTAGATTTGAGCAGATGTTTTTGGTTCCAAGCTTCAAAACAGAAGTTGAGGCCAAAACGCTCTTTTCACAGTGAGATAATGCCATTTTGGCCTCTGGAGTTGTAACAGACAAACCATTAATGATACAGCCATGATCTTTTCTGGCAATCATCTAGTGCTGAAAACTAACAATATAAAGTAGATTTGAGCAGATGTTTTTGGTTCCAAGCTTCAAAACAGAAGTTGAGGCCAAAACGCTCTTTTCACAGTGAGATAATGCCATTTTGGCCTCTGGAGTTGTAACAGACAAACCATTAATGATACAGCCATGATCTTTTCTGGCAATCATCTAGAGCTGAAAACTAACAATATAAATTAGATTTGAGCAGATGTTTTTGGTTCCAAGCTTCAAAACAGAAGTTGAGGCCAAAACGCTCTTTTCACAGTGAGATAATGCCATTTTGGCCTCTGCAGTTGTAACAGACAAACCATTAATGATACAGCCATGATCTTTTCTGGCAATCATCTAGAGCTGAAAACTAACAATATAAAGTAGATTTGAGCAGATGTTTTTGGTTACAAGCTTCAAAACAGAAGGTTGAGGCCAAAACGCTCTTTTCACAGTGAGATAATGCCATTTTGGCCTCTGGAGTTGTAACAGACAAACCATTAATGATACAGCCATGATCTTTTCTGGCAATCATCTAGTGCTGAAAACTAACAATATAAAGTAGATTTGAGCAGATGTTTTTGGTTCCAAGCTTCAAAACAGAAGTTGAGGCCAAAACGCTCTTTTCACAGTGAGATAATGCCATTTTGGCCTCTGGAGTTGTAACAGACAAACCATTAATGATACAGCCATGATCTTTTCTGGCAATCATCTAGTGCTGAAAACTAACAATATAAAGTAGATTTGAGCAGATGTTTTTGGTTCCAAGCTTCAAAACAGAAGTTGAGGCCAAAACGCTCTTTTCACAGTGAGATAATGCCATTTTGGCCTCTGGAGTTGTAACAGACAAACCATTAATGATACAGCCATGATCTTTTCTGGCAATCATCTAGAGCTGAAAACTAACAATATAAAGTAGATTTGAGCAGATGTTTTTGGTTACAAGCTTCAAAACAGAAGTTGAGGCCAAAACGCTCTTTTCACAGTGAGATAATGCCATTTTGGCCTCTGGAGTTGTAACAGACAAACCATTAATGATACAGCCATGATCTTTTCTGGCAATCATTTAGTGCTGAAAACTAACAATATAAAGTAGATTTGAGCAGATGTTTTTGGTTCCAAGCTTCAAAACAGAAGTTGAGGCCAAAACGCTCTTTTCACAGTGAGATAATGCCATTTTGGCCTCTGGAGTTGTAACAGACAAACCATTAATGATACAGCCATGATCTTTTCTGGCAATCATCTAGAGCTGAAAACTAACAATATAAAGTAGATTTGAGCAGATGTTTTTGGTTACAAGCTTCAAAACAGAAGGTTGAGGCCAAAACGCTCTTTTCACAGTGAGATAGTGCCATTTTGGCCTCTGGAGTTGTAACAGACAAACCATTAATGATACAGCCATGATCTTTTCTGGCAATCATCTAGAGCTAAAAACTAACAATATAAAGTAGATTTGAGCAGATGTTTATGGTTCCAAGCTTCAAAACAGAAGTTGAGGCCAAAACGCTCATTTCACAGTGAGATAATGCCATTTTGGCCTCTGGAGTTGTAACAGACAAACCATTAATGATACAGCCATGATCTTTTCTGGCAATCATCTAGTGCTGAAAACTAACAATATAAAGTAGATTTGAGCAGATGTTTTTGGTTCCAAGCTTCAAAACAGAAGTTGAGGCCAAAACGCTCTTTTCACAGTGAGATAATGCCATTTTGGCCTCTGGAGTTGTAACAGACAAACCATTAATGATACAGCCATGATCTTTTCTGGCAATCATCTAGAGCTGAAAACTAACAATATAAAGTAGATTTGAGCAGATGTTTTTGGTTCCAAGCTTCAAAACAGAAGTTGAGGCCAAAACGCTCTTTTCACAGTGAGATAATGCCATTTTGGCCTCTGGAGTTGTAACAGACAAACCATTAATGATACAGCCATGATCTTTTCTGGCAATCATCTAGTGCTGAAAACTAACAATATAAAGTAGATTTGAGCAGATGTTTTTGGTTACAAGCTTCAAAACAGAAGGTTGAGGCCAAAACGCTCTTTTCACAGTGAGATAGTGCCATTTTGGCCTCTGGAGTTGTAACAGACAAACCATTAATGATACAGCCATGATCTTTTCTGGCAATCATCTAGAGCTAAAAACTAACAATATAAAGTAGATTTGAGCAGATGTTTATGGTTCCAAGCTTCAAAACAGAAGTTGAGGCCAAAACGCTCATTTCACAGTGAGATAATGCCATTTTGGCCTCTGGAGTTGTAACAGACAAACCATTAATGATACAGCCATGATCTTTTCTGGCAATCATCTAGTGCTGAAAACTAACAATATAAAGTAGATTTGAGCAGATGTTTTTGGTTCCAAGCTTCAAAACAGAAGTTGAGGCCAAAACGCTCTTTTCACAGTGAGATAATGCCATTTTGGCCTCTGGAGTTGTAACAGACAAACCATTAATGATACAGCCATGATCTTTTCTGGCAATCATCTAGAGCTGAAAACTAACAATATAAAGTAGATTTGAGCAGATGTTTTTGGTTCCAAGCTTCAAAACAGAAGTTGAGGCCAAAACGCTCTTTTCACAGTGAGATAATGCCATTTTGGCCTCTGGAGTTGTAACAGACAAACCATTAATGATACAGCCATGATCTTTTCTGGCAATCATCTAGTGCTGAAAACTAACAATATAAAGTAGATTTGAGCAGATGTTTTTGGTTCCAAGCTTCAAAACAGAAGTTGAGGCCAAAACGCTCTTTTCACAGTGAGATAATGCCATTTTGGCCTCTGGAGTTGTAACAGACAAACCATTAATGATACAGCCATGATCTTTTCTGGCAATCATCTAGAGCTGAAAACTAACAATATAAAGTAGATTTGAGCAGATGTTTTTGGTTCCAAGCTTCAAAACAGAAGTTGAGGCCAAAACGCTCTTTTCACAGTGAGATAATGCCATTTTGGCCTCTGCAGTTGTAACAGACAAACCATTAATGATACAGCCATGATCTTTTCTGGCAATCATCTAGAGCTGAAAACTAACAATATAAAGTAGATTTGAGCAGATGTTTTTGCTTCCAAGCTTCAAATCAGAAGTTGAGGCCAAAACGCTCATTTCACAGTGAGATAATGCCATTTTGGCCTCTGGAGTTGTAACAGACAAACCATTAATGATACAGCCATGATCTTTTCTGGCAATCATCTAGAGCTGAAAACTAACAATATAAAGTAGATTTGAGCAGATGTTTTTGGTTACAAGCTTCAAAACAGAAGGTTGAGGCCAAAACGCTCTTTTCACAGTGAGATAATGCCATTTTGGCCTCTGGAGTTGTAACAGACAAACCATTAATGATACAGCCATGATCTTTTCTGGCAATCATCTAGAGCTGAAAACTAACAATATAAAGTAGATTTGAGCAGATGTTTATGGTTCCAAGCTTCAAAACAGAAGTTGAGGCCAAAACGCTCATTTCACAGTGAGATAATGCCATTTTGGCCTCTGGAGTTGTAACAGACAAACCATTAATGATACAGCCATGATCTTTTCTGGCAATCATCTAGTGCTGAAAACTAACAATATAAAGTAGATTTGAGCAGATGTTTTTGGTTCCAAGCTTCAAAACAGAAGTTGAGGCCAAAACGCTCTTTTCACAGTGAGATAATGCCATTTTGGCCTCTGGAGTTGTAACAGACAAACCATTAATGATACAGCCATGATCTTTTCTGGCAATCATCTAGAGCTGAAAACTAACAATATAAAGTAGATTTGAGCAGATGTTTTTGGTTACAAGCTTCAAAACAGAAGGTTGAGGCCAAAACGCTCTTTTCACAGTGAGATAGTGCCATTTTGGCCTCTGGAGTTGTAACAGACAAACCATTATTGATACAGCCATGATCTTTTCTGGCAATCATCTAGAGCTGAAAACTAACAATATAAAGTAGATTTGAGCAGATGTTTTTGCTTCCAAGCTTCAAATCAGAAGTTGAGGCCAAAACGCTCATTTCACAGTGAGATAATGCCATTTTGGCCTCTGGAGTTGTAACAGACAAACCATTAATGATACAGCCATGATCTTTTCTGGCAATCATCTAGAGCTGAAAACTAACAATATAAAGTAGATTTGAGCAGATGTTTTTGGTTACAAGCTTCAAAACAGAAGGTTGAGGCCAAAACGCTCTTTTCACAGTGAGATAATGCCATTTTGGCCTCTGGAGTTGTAACAGACAAACCATTAATGATACAGCCATGATCTTTTCTGGCAATCATCTAGAGCTGAAAACTAACAATATAAAGTAGATTTGAGCAGATGTTTATGGTTCCAAGCTTCAAAACAGAAGTTGAGGCCAAAACGCTCATTTCACAGTGAGATAATGCCATTTTGGCCTCTGGAGTTGTAACAGACAAACCATTAATGATACAGCCATGATCTTTTCTGGCAATCATCTAGTGCTGAAAACTAACAATATAAAGTAGATTTGAGCAGATGTTTTTGGTTCCAAGCTTCAAAACAGAAGTTGAGGCCAAAACGCTCTTTTCACAGTGAGATAATGCCATTTTGGCCTCTGGAGTTGTAACAGACAAACCATTAATGATACAGCCATGATCTTTTCTGGCAATCATCTAGAGCTGAAAACTAACAATATAAAGTAGATTTGAGCAGATGTTTTTGGTTCCAAGCTTCAAAACAGAAGTTGAGGCCAAAACGCTCTTTTCACAGTGAGATAATGCCATTTTGGCCTCTGGAGTTGTAAAAGACAAACCATTAATGATACAGCCATGATCTTTTCTGGCAATCATCTAGAGCTGAAAACTAACAATATAAAGTAGATTTGAGCAGATGTTTTTGGTTACAAGCTTCAAAACAGAAGGTTGAGGCCAAAACGCTCTTTTCACAGTGAGATAGTGCCATTTTGGCCTCTGGAGTTGTAACAGACAAACCATTAATGATACAGCCATGATCTTTTCTGGCAATCATCTAAAGCTGAAAACTAACAATATAAAGTAGATTTGAGCAGATGTTTTTGCTTCCAAGCTTCAAATCAGAAGTTGAGGCCAAAACGCTCATTTCACAGTGAGATAATGCCATTTTGGCCTCTGGAGTTGTAACAGACAAACCATTAATTATACAGCCATGATCTTTTCTGGCAATCATCTAGAGCTGAAAACTAACAATATAAAGTAGATTTGAGCAGATGTTTTTGGTTACAAGCTTCAAAACAGAAGGTTGAGGCCAAAACGCTCTTTTCACAGTGAGATAATGCCATTTTGGCCTCTGGAGTTGTAACAGACAAACCATTAATGATACAGCCATGATCTTTTCTGGCAATCATCTAGAGCTGAAAACTAACAATATAAAGTAGATTTGAGCACATGTTTATGGTTCCAAGCTTCAAAACAGAAGTTGAGGCCAAAACGCTCATTTCACAGTGAGATAATGCCATTTTGGCCTCTGGAGTTGTAACAGACAAACCATTAATGATACAGCCATGATCTTTTCTGGCAATCATCTAGAGCTGAAAACTAACAATATAAAGTAGATATGAGCAGATGTTTTTGGTTCCAAGCTTCAAAACAGAAGTTGAGGCCAAAACGCTCATTTCACAGTGAGATAATGCCATTTTGGCCTCTGGAGTTGTAACAGACAAACCATTAATGATACAGCCATGATCTTTTCTGGCAATCATCTAGTGCTGAAAACTAACAATATAAAGTAGATTTGAGCAGATGTTTTTGGTTCCAAGCTTCAAAACAGAAGTTGAGGCCAAAACGCTCTTTTCACAGTGAGATAATGCCATTTTGGCCTCTGGAGTTGTAACAGACAAACCATTAATGATACAGCCATGATCTTTTCTGGCAATCATCTAGAGCTGAAAACTAACAATATAAAGTAGATTTGAGCAGATGTTTTTGGTTACAAGCTTCAAAACAGAAGGTTGAGGCCAAAACGCTCTTTTCACAGTGAGATAGTGCCATTTTGGCCTCTGGAGTTGTAACAGACAAACCATTAATGATACAGCCATGATCTTTTCTGGCAATCATCTAGAGCTGAAAACTAACAATATAAAGTAGATTTGAGCAGATGTTTTTGCTTCCAAGCTTCAAATCAGAAGTTGAGGCCAAAACGCTCATTTCACAGTGAGATAATGCCATTTTGGCCTCTGGAGTTGTAACAGACAAACCATTAATGATACAGCCATGATCTTTTCTGGCAATCATCTAGAGCTGAAAACTAACAATATAAAGTAGATTTGAGCAGATGTTTTTGGTTACAAGCTTCAAAACAGAAGGTTGAGGCCAAAACGCTCTTTTCACAGTGAGATAATGCCATTTTGGCCTCTGGAGTTGTAACAGACAAACCATTAATGATACAGCCATGATCTTTTCTGGCAATCATCTAGAGCTGAAAACTAACAATATAAAGTAGATTTGAGCAGATGTTTATGGTTCCAAGCTTCAAAACAGAAGTTGAGGCCAAAACGCTCATTTCACAGTGAGATAATGCCATTTTGGCCTCTGGAGTTGTAACAGACAAACCATTAATGATACAGCCATGATCTTTTCTGGCAATCATCTAGTGCTGAAAACTAACAATATAAAGTAGATTTGAGCAGATGTTTTTGGTTCCAAGCTTCAAAACAGAAGTTGAGGCCAAAACGCTCTTTTCACAGTGAGATAATGCCATTTTGGCCTCTGGAGTTGTAACAGACAAACCATTAATGATACAGCCATGATCTTTTCCAGCAATCATCTAGAGCTGAAAACTAACAATATAAAGTAGATTTGAGCAGATGTTTTTGGTTCCAAGCTTCAAAACAGAAGTTGAGGCCAAAACGCTCTTTTCACAGTGAGATAATGCCATTTTGGCCTCTGGAGTTGTAAAAGACAAACCATTAATGATACAGCCATGATCTTTTCTGGCAATCATCTAGAGCTGAAAACTAACAATATAAAGTAGATTTGAGCAGATGTTTTTGGTTACAAGCTTCAAAACAGAAGGTTGAGGCCAAAACGCTCTTTTCACAGTGAGATAGTGCCATTTTGGCCTCTGGAGTTGTAACAGACAAACCATTAATGATACAGCCATGATCTTTTCTGGCAATCATCTAGAGCTGAAAACTAACAATATAAAGTAGATTTGAGCAGATGTTTTTGCTTCCAAGCTTCAAATCAGAAGTTGAGGCCAAAACGCTCATTTCACAGTGAGATAATGCCATTTTGGCCTCTGGAGTTGTAACAGACAAACCATTAATGATACAGCCATGATCTTTTCTGGCAATCATCTAGAGCTGAAAACTAACAATATAAAGTAGATTTGAGCAGATGTTTTTGGTTACAAGCTTCAAAACAGAAGGTTGAGGCCAAAACGCTCTTTTCACAGTGAGATAATGCCATTTTGGCCTCTGGAGTTGTAACAGACAAACCATTAATGATACAGCCATGATCTTTTCTGGCAATCATCTAGAGCTGAAAACTAACAATATAAAGTAGATTTGAGCACATGTTTATGGTTCCAAGCTTCAAAACAGAACTTGAGGCCAAAACGCTCATTTCACAGTGAGATAATGCCATTTTGGCCTCTGGAGTTGTAACAGACAAACCATTAATGATACAGCCATGATCTTTTCTGGCAATCATCTAGAGCTGAAAACTAACAATATAAAGTAGATATGAGCAGATGTTTTTGGTTCCAAGCTTCAAAACAGAAGTTGAGGCCAAAACGCTCATTTCACAGTGAGATAATGCCATTTTGGCCTCTGGAGTTGTAACAGACAAACCATTAATGATACAGCCATGATCTTTTCTGGCAATCATCTAGTGCTGAAAACTAACAATATAAAGTAGATTTGAGCAGATGTTTTTGGTTCCAAGCTTCAAAACAGAAGTTGAGGCCAAAACGCTCTTTTCACAGTGAGATAATGCCATTTTGGCCTCTGGAGTTGTAACAGACAAACCATTAATGATACAGCCATGATCTTTTCTGGCAATCATCTAGTGCTGAAAACTAACAATATAAAGTAGATTTGAGCAGATGTTTTTGGTTCCAAGCTTCAAAACAGAAGTTGAGGCCAAAACGCTCTTTTCACAGTGAGATAATGCCATTTTGGCCTCTGGAGTTGTAACAGACAAACCATTAATGATACAGCCATGATCTTTTCTGGCAATCATCTAGAGCTGAAAACTAACAATATAAAGTAGATTTGAGCAGATGTTTTTGGTTCCAAGCTTCAAAACAGAAGTTGAGGCCAAAACGCTCTTTTCACAGTGAGATAATGCCATTTTGGCCTCTGGAGTTGTAACAGACAAACCATTAATGATACAGCCATGATCTTTTCTGGCAATCATTTAGTGCTGAAAACTAACAATATAAAGTAGATTTGAGCAGATGTTTTTGGTTCCAAGCTTCAAAACAGAAGTTGAGGCCAAAACGCTCTTTTCACAGTGAGATAATGCCATTTTGGCCTCTGGAGTTGTAACAGACAAACCATTAATGATACAGCCATGATCTTTTCTGGCAATCATCTAGAGCTGAAAACTAACAATATAAAGTAGATTTGAGCAGATGTTTTTGGTTACAAGCTTCAAAACAGAAGTTGAGGCCAAAACGCTCTTTTCACAGTGAGATAATGCCATTTTGGCCTCTGGAGTTGTAACAGACAAACCATTAATGATACAGCCATGATCTTTTCTGGCAATCATCTAGAGCTGAAAACTAACAATATAAAGTAGATTTGAGCAGATGTTTTTGGTTCCAAGCTTCAAAACAGAAGTTGAGGCCAAAACGCTCTTTTCACAGTGAGATAATGCCATTTTGGCCTCTGGAGTTGTAAAAGACAAACCATTAATGATACAGCCATGATCTTTTCTGGCAATCATCTAGAGCTGAAAACTAACAATATAAAGTAGATTTGAGCAGATGTTTTTGGTTACAAGCTTCAAAACAGAAGGTTGAGGCCAAAACGCTCTTTTCACAGTGAGATCGTGCCATTTTGGCCTCTGGAGTTGTAACAGACAAACCATTAATGATACAGCCATGATCTTTTCTGGCAATCATCTAGAGCTGAAAACTAACAATATAAAGTAGATTTGAGCAGATGTTTTTGGTTCCAAGCTTCAAAACAGAAGTTGAGGCCAAAACGCTCTTTTCACAGTGAGATAATGCCATTTTGGCCTCTGGAGTTGTAAAAGACAAACCATTAATGATACAGCCATGATCTTTTCTGGCAATCATCTAGAGCTGAAAACTAACAATATAAAGTAGATTTGAGCAGATGTTTTTGGTTACAAGCTTCAAAACAGAAGGTTGAGGCCAAAACGCTCTTTTCACAGTGAGATAGTGCCATTTTGGCCTCTGGAGTTGTAACAGACAAACCATTAATGATACAGCCATGATCTTTTCTGGCAATCATCTAGAGCTGAAAACTAACAATATAAAGTAGATTTGAGCAGATGTTTTTGGTTACAAGCTTCAAAACAGAAGGTTGAGGCCAAAACGCTCTTTTCACAGTGAGATAGTGCCATTTTGGCCTCTGGAGTTGTAACAGACAAACCATTAATGATACAGCCATGATCTTTTCTGGCAATCATCTAGAGCTGAAAACTAACAATATAAAGTAGATTTGAGCAGATGTTTTTGCTTCCAAGCTTCAAATCAGAAGTTGAGGCCAAAACGCTCATTTCACAGTGAGATAATGCCATTTTGGCCTCTGGAGTTGTAACAGACAAACCATTAATGATACAGCCATGATCTTTTCTGGCAATCATCTAGAGCTGAAAACTAACAATATAAAGTAGATTTGAGCAGATGTTTTTGGTTACAAGCTTCAAAACAGAAGGTTGAGGCCAAAACGCTCTTTTCACAGTGAGATAATGCCATTTTGGCCTCTGGAGTTGTAACAGACAAACCATTAATGATACAGCCATGATCTTTTCTGGCAATCATCTAGAGCTGAAAACTAACAATATAAAGTAGATTTGAGCACATGTTTATGGTTCCAAGCTTCAAAACAGAACTTGAGGCCAAAACGCTCATTTCACAGTGAGATAATGCCATTTTGGCCTCTGGAGTTGTAACAGACAAACCATTAATGATACAGCCATGATCTTTTCTGGCAATCATCTAGAGCTGAAAACTAACAATATAAAGTAGATATGAGCAGATGTTTTTGGTTCCAAGCTTCAAAACAGAAGTTGAGGCCAAAACGCTCATTTCACAGTGAGATAATGCCATTTTGGCCTCTGGAGTTGTAACAGACAAACCATTAATGATACAGCCATGATCTTTTCTGGCAATCATCTAGTGCTGAAAACTAACAATATAAAGTAGATTTGAGCAGATGTTTTTGGTTCCAAGCTTCAAAACAGAAGTTGAGGCCAAAACGCTCTTTTCACAGTGAGATAATGCCATTTTGGCCTCTGGAGTTGTAACAGACAAACCATTAATGATACAGCCATGATCTTTTCTGGCAATCATCTAGTGCTGAAAACTAACAATATAAAGTAGATTTGAGCAGATGTTTTTGGTTCCAAGCTTCAAAACAGAAGTTGAGGCCAAAACGCTCTTTTCACAGTGAGATAATGCCATTTTGGCCTCTGGAGTTGTAACAGACAAACCATTAATGATACAGCCATGATCTTTTCTGGCAATCATCTAGAGCTGAAAACTAACAATATAAAGTAGATTTGAGCAGATGTTTTTGGTTCCAAGCTTCAAAACAGAAGTTGAGGCCAAAACGCTCTTTTCACAGTGAGATAATGCCATTTTGGCCTCTGGAGTTGTAACAGACAAACCATTAATGATACAGCCATGATCTTTTCTGGCAATCATTTAGTGCTGAAAACTAACAATATAAAGTAGATTTGAGCAGATGTTTTTGGTTCCAAGCTTCAAAACAGAAGTTGAGGCCAAAACGCTCTTTTCACAGTGAGATAATGCCATTTTGGCCTCTGGAGTTGTAACAGACAAACCATTAATGATACAGCCATGATCTTTTCTGGCAATCATCTAGAGCTGAAAACTAACAATATAAAGTAGATTTGAGCAGATGTTTTTGGTTACAAGCTTCAAAACAGAAGTTGAGGCCAAAACGCTCTTTTCACAGTGAGATAATGCCATTTTGGCCTCTGGAGTTGTAACAGACAAACCATTAATGATACAGCCATGATCTTTTCTGGCAATCATCTAGAGCTGAAAACTAACAATATAAAGTAGATTTGAGCAGATGTTTTTGGTTCCAAGCTTCAAAACAGAAGTTGAGGCCAAAACGCTCTTTTCACAGTGAGATAATGCCATTTTGGCCTCTGGAGTTGTAAAAGACAAACCATTAATGATACAGCCATGATCTTTTCTGGCAATCATCTAGAGCTGAAAACTAACAATATAAAGTAGATTTGAGCAGATGTTTTTGGTTACAAGCTTCAAAACAGAAGGTTGAGGCCAAAACGCTCTTTTCACAGTGAGATCGTGCCATTTTGGCCTCTGGAGTTGTAACAGACAAACCATTAATGATACAGCCATGATCTTTTCTGGCAATCATCTAGAGCTGAAAACTAACAATATAAAGTAGATTTGAGCAGATGTTTTTGGTTCCAAGCTTCAAAACAGAAGTTGAGGCCAAAACGCTCTTTTCACAGTGAGATAATGCCATTTTGGCCTCTGGAGTTGTAAAAGACAAACCATTAATGATACAGCCATGATCTTTTCTGGCAATCATCTAGAGCTGAAAACTAACAATATAAAGTAGATTTGAGCAGATGTTTTTGGTTACAAGCTTCAAAACAGAAGGTTGAGGCCAAAACGCTCTTTTCACAGTGAGATAGTGCCATTTTGGCCTCTGGAGTTGTAACAGACAAACCATTAATGATACAGCCATGATCTTTTCTGGCAATCATCTAGAGCTGAAAACTAACAATATAAAGTAGATTTGAGCAGATGTTTTTGCTTCCAAGCTTCAAATCAGAAGTTGAGGCCAAAACGCTCATTTCACAGTGAGATAATGCCATTTTGGCCTCTGGAGTTGTAACAGACAAACCATTAATGATACAGCCATGATCTTTTCTGGCAATCATCTAGAGCTGAAAACTAACAATATAAAGTAGATTTGAGCAGATGTTTTTGGTTACAAGCTTCAAAACAGAAGGTTGAGGCCAAAACGCTCTTTTCACAGTGAGATAATGCCATTTTGGCCTCTGGAGTTGTAACAGACAAACCATTAATGATACAGCCATGATCTTTTCTGGCAATCATCTAGAGCTGAAAACTAACAATATAAAGTAGATTTGAGCACATGTTTATGGTTCCAAGCTTCAAAACAGAACTTGAGGCCAAAACGCTCATTTCACAGTGAGATAATGCCATTTTGGCCTCTGGAGTTGTAACAGACAAACCATTAATGATACAGCCATGATCTTTTCTGGCAATCATCTAGAGCTGAAAAGTAACAATATAAAGTAGATATGAGCAGATGTTTTTGGTTCCAAGCTTCAAAACAGAAGTTGAGGCCAAAACGCTCATTTCACAGTGAGATAATGCCATTTTGGCCTCTGGAGTTGTAACAGACAAACCATTAATGATACAGCCATGATCTTTTCTGGCAATCATCTAGTGCTGAAAACTAACAATATAAAGTAGATTTGAGCAGATGTTTTTGGTTCCAAGCTTCAAAACAGAAGTTGAGGCCAAAACGCTCTTTTCACAGTGAGATAATGCCATTTTGGCCTCTGGAGTTGTAACAGACAAACCATTAATGATACAGCCATGATCTTTTCTGGCAATCATCTAGTGCTGAAAACTAACAATATAAAGTAGATTTGAGCAGATGTTTTTGGTTCCAAGCTTCAAAACAGAAGTTGAGGCCAAAACGCTCTTTTCACAGTGAGATAATGCCATTTTGGCCTCTGGAGTTGTAACAGACAAACCATTAATGATACAGCCATGATCTTTTCTGGCAATCATCTAGAGCTGAAAACTAACAATATAAAGTAGATTTGAGCAGATGTTTTTGGTTCCAAGCTTCAAAACAGAAGTTGAGGCCAAAACGCTCTTTTCACAGTGAGATAATGCCATTTTGGCCTCTGGAGTTGTAACAGACAAACCATTAATGATACAGCCATGATCTTTTCTGGCAATCATTTAGTGCTGAAAACTAACAATATAAAGTAGATTTGAGCAGATGTTTTTGGTTCCAAGCTTCAAAACAGAAGTTGAGGCCAAAACGCTCTTTTCACAGTGAGATAATGCCATTTTGGCCTCTGGAGTTGTAACAGACAAACCATTAATGATACAGCCATGATCTTTTCTGGCAATCATCTAGAGCTGAAAACTAACAATATAAAGTAGATTTGAGCAGATGTTTTTGGTTACAAGCTTCAAAACAGAAGTTGAGGCCAAAACGCTCTTTTCACAGTGAGATAATGCCATTTTGGCCTCTGGAGTTGTAACAGACAAACCATTAATGATACAGCCATGATCTTTTCTGGCAATCATCTAGAGCTGAAAACTAACAATATAAAGTAGATTTGAGCAGATGTTTTTGGTTCCAAGCTTCAAAACAGAAGTTGAGGCCAAAACGCTCTTTTCACAGTGAGATAATGCCATTTTGGCCTCTGGAGTTGTAAAAGACAAACCATTAATGATACAGCCATGATCTTTTCTGGCAATCATCTAGAGCTGAAAACTAACAATATAAAGTAGATTTGAGCAGATGTTTTTGGTTACAAGCTTCAAAACAGAAGGTTGAGGCCAAAACGCTCTTTTCACAGTGAGATCGTGCCATTTTGGCCTCTGGAGTTGTAACAGACAAACCATTAATGATACAGCCATGATCTTTTCTGGCAATCATCTAAAGCTGAAAACTAACAATATAAAGTAGATTTGAGCAGATGTTTTTGTTTCCAAGCTTCAAATCAGAAGTTGAGGCCAAAACGCTCATTTCACAGTGAGATAATGCCATTTTGGCCTCTGGAGTTGTAACAGACAAACCATTAATTATACAGCCATGATCTTTTCTGGCAATCATCTAGAGCTGAAAACTAACAATATAAAGTAGATTTGAGCAGATGTTTTTGGTTACAAGCTTCAAAACAGAAGGTTGAGGCCAAAACGCTCTTTTCACAGTGAGATAATGCCATTTTGGCCTCTGGAGTTGTAACAGACAAACCATTAATGATACAGCCATGATCTTTTCTGGCAATCATCTAGAGCTGAAAACTAACAATATAAAGTAGATTTGAGCACATGTTTATGGTTCCAAGCTTCAAAACAGAACTTGAGGCCAAAACGCTCATTTCACAGTGAGATAATGCCATTTTGGCCTCTGGAGTTGTAACAGACAAACCATTAATGATACAGCCATGATCTTTTCTGGCAATCATCTAGAGCTGAAAACTAACAATATAAAGTAGATATGAGCAGATGTTTTTGGTTCCAAGCTTCAAAACAGAAGTTGAGGCCAAAACGCTCATTTCACAGTGAGATAATGCCATTTTGGCCTCTGGAGTTGTAACAGACAAACCATTAATGATACAGCCATGATCTTTTCTGGCAATCATCTAGTGCTGAAAACTAACAATATAAAGTAGATTTGAGCAGATGTTTTTGGTTCCAAGCTTCAAAACAGAAGTTGAGGCCAAAACGCTCTTTTCACAGTGAGATAATGCCATTTTGGCCTCTGGAGTTGTAACAGACAAACCATTAATGATACAGCCATGATCTTTTCTGGCAATCATCTAGTGCTGAAAACTAACAATATAAAGTAGATTTGAGCAGATGTTTTTGGTTCCAAGCTTCAAAACAGAAGTTGAGGCCAAAACGCTCTTTTCACAGTGAGATAATGCCATTTTGGCCTCTGGAGTTGTAACAGACAAACCATTAATGATACAGCCATGATCTTTTCTGGCAATCATCTAGAGCTGAAAACTAACAATATAAAGTAGATTTGAGCAGATGTTTTTGGTTCCAAGCTTCAAAACAGAAGTTGAGGCCAAAACGCTCTTTTCACAGTGAGATAATGCCATTTTGGCCTCTGGAGTTGTAACAGACAAACCATTAATGATACAGCCATGATCTTTTCTGGCAATCATTTAGTGCTGAAAACTAACAATATAAAGTAGATTTGAGCAGATGTTTTTGGTTCCAAGCTTCAAAACAGAAGTTGAGGCCAAAACGCTCTTTTCACAGTGAGATAATGCCATTTTGGCCTCTGGAGTTGTAACAGACAAACCATTAATGATACAGCCATGATCTTTTCTGGCAATCATCTAGAGCTGAAAACTAACAATATAAAGTAGATTTGAGCAGATGTTTTTGGTTACAAGCTTCAAAACAGAAGTTGAGGCCAAAACGCTCTTTTCACAGTGAGATAATGCCATTTTGGCCTCTGGAGTTGTAACAGACAAACCATTAATGATACAGCCATGATCTTTTCTGGCAATCATCTAGAGCTGAAAACTAACAATATAAAGTAGATTTGAGCAGATGTTTTTGGTTCCAAGCTTCAAAACAGAAGTTGAGGCCAAAACGCTCTTTTCACAGTGAGATAATGCCATTTTGGCCTCTGGAGTTGTAAAAGACAAACCATTAATGATACAGCCATGATCTTTTCTGGCAATCATCTAGAGCTGAAAACTAACAATATAAAGTAGATTTGAGCAGATGTTTTTGGTTACAAGCTTCAAAACAGAAGGTTGAGGCCAAAACGCTCTTTTCACAGTGAGATAGTGCCATTTTGGCCTCTGGAGTTGTAACAGACAAACCATTAATGATACAGCCATGATCTTTTCTGGCAATCATCTAAAGCTGAAAACTAACAATATAAAGTAGATTTGAGCAGATGTTTTTGTTTCCAAGCTTCAAATCAGAAGTTGAGGCCAAAACGCTCATTTCACAGTGACATAATGCCATTTTGGCCTCTGGAGTTGTAACAGACAAACCATTAATTATACAGCCATGATCTTTTCTGGCAATCATCTAGAGCTGAAAACTAACAATATAAAGTAGATTTGAGCAGATGTTTTTGGTTACAAGCTTCAAAACAGAAGGTTGAGGCCAAAACGCTCTTTTCACAGTGAGATAATGCCATTTTGGCCTCTGGAGTTGTAACAGACAAACCATTAATGATACAGCCATGATCTTTTCTGGCAATCATCTAGAGCTGAAAACTAACAATATAAAGTAGATTTGAGCACATGTTTATGGTTACAAGCTTCAAAACAGAAGGTTGAGGCCAAAACGCTCTTTTCACAGTGAGATAGTGCCATTTTGGCCTCTGGAGTTGTAACAGACAAACCATTAATGATACAGCCATGATCTTTTCTGGCAATCATCTAGAGCTGAAAACTAACAATATAAAGTAGATTTGAGCAGATGTTTTTGCTTCCAAGCTTCAAATCAGAAGTTGAGGCCAAAACGCTCATTTCACAGTGAGATAATGCCATTTTGGCCTCTGGAGTTGTAACAGACAAACCATTAATGATACAGCCATGATCTTTTCTGGCAATCATCTAGAGCTGAAAACTAACAATATAAAGTAGATTTGAGCAGATGTTTTTGGTTACAAGCTTCAAAACAGAAGGTTGAGGCCAAAACGCTCTTTTCACAGTGAGATAATGCCATTTTGGCCTCTGGAGTTGTAACAGACAAACCATTAATGATACAGCCATGATCTTTTCTGGCAATCATCTAGAGCTGAAAACTAACAATATAAAGTAGATTTGAGCAGATGTTTATGGTTCCAAGCTTCAAAACAGAAGTTGAGGCCAAAACGCTCATTTCACAGTGAGATAATGCCATTTTGGCCTCTGGAGTTGTAACAGACAAACCATTAATGATACAGCCATGATCTTTTCTGGCAATCATCTAGTGCTGAAAACTAACAATATAAAGTAGATTTGAGCAGATGTTTTTGGTTCCAAGCTTCAAAACAGAAGTTGAGGCCAAAACGCTCTTTTCACAGTGAGATAATGCCATTTTGGCCTCTGTAGTTGTAACAGACAAACCATTAATGATACAGCCATGATCTTTTCTGGCAATCATCTAGAGCTGAAAACTAACAATATAAAGTAGATTTGAGCAGATGTTTTTGGTTCCAAGCTTCAAAACAGAAGTTGAGGCCAAAACGCTCTTTTCACAGTGAGATAATGCCATTTTGGCCTCTGGAGTTGTAAAAGACAAACCATTAATGATACAGCCATGATCTTTTCTGGCAATCATCTAGAGCTGAAAACTAACAATATAAAGTAGATTTGAGCAGATGTTTTTGGTTACAAGCTTCAAAACAGAAGGTTGAGGCCAAAACGCTCTTTTCACAGTGAGATAGTGCCATTTTGGCCTCTGGAGTTGTAACAGACAAACCATTAATGATACAGCCATGATCTTTTCTGGCAATCATCTAGAGCTGAAAACTAACAATATAAAGTAGATTTGAGCAGATGTTTTTGCTTCCAAGCTTCAAATCAGAAGTTGAGGCCAAAACGCTCATTTCACAGTGAGATAATGCCATTTTGGCCTCTGGAGTTGTAACAGACAAACCATTAATGATACAGCCATGATCTTTTCTGGCAATCATCTAGAGCTGAAAACTAACAATATAAAGTAGATTTGAGCAGATGTTTTTGGTTACAAGCTTCAAAACAGAAGGTTGAGGCCAAAACGCTCTTTTCACAGTGAGATAATGCCATTTTGGCCTCTGGAGTTGTAACAGACAAACCATTAATGATACAGCCATGATCTTTTCTGGCAATCATCTAGAGCTGAAAACTAACAATATAAAGTAGATTTGAGCACATGTTTATGGTTCCAAGCTTCAAAACAGAACTTGAGGCCAAAACGCTCATTTCACAGTGAGATAATGCCATTTTGGCCTCTGGAGTTGTAACAGACAAACCATTAATGATACAGCCATGATCTTTTCTGGCAATCATCTAGAGCTGAAAACTAACAATATAAAGTAGATATGAGCAGATGTTTTTGGTTCCAAGCTTCAAAACAGAAGTTGAGGCCAAAACGCTCATTTCACAGTGAGATAATGCCATTTTGGCCTCTGGAGTTGTAACAGACAAACCATTAATGATACAGCCATGATCTTTTCTGGCAATCATCTAGTGCTGAAAACTAACAATATAAAGTAGATTTGAGCAGATGTTTTTGGTTCCAAGCTTCAAAACAGAAGTTGAGGCCAAAACGCTCTTTTCACAGTGAGATAATGCCATTTTGGCCTCTGGAGTTGTAACAGACAAACCATTAATGATACAGCCATGATCTTTTCTGGCAATCATCTAGTGCTGAAAACTAACAATATAAAGTAGATTTGAGCAGATGTTTTTGGTTACAAGCTTCAAAACAGAAGTTGAGGCCAAAACGCTCTTTTCACAGTGAGATAATGCCATTTTGGCCTCTGGAGTTGTAACAGACAAACCATTAATGATACAGCCATGATCTTTTCTGGCAATCATCTAGAGCTGAAAACTAACAATATAAAGTAGATTTGAGCAGATGTTTTTGGTTCCAAGCTTCAAAACAGAAGTTGAGGCCAAAACGCTCTTTTCACAGTGAGATAATGCCATTTTGGCCTCTGGAGTTGTAACAGACAAACCATTAATGATACAGCCATGATCTTTTCTGGCAATCATTTAGTGCTGAAAACTAACAATATAAAGTAGATTTGAGCAGATGTTTTTGGTTCCAAGCTTCAAAACAGAAGTTGAGGCCAAAACGCTCTTTTCACAGTGAGATAATGCCATTTTGGCCTCTGGAGTTGTAACAGACAAACCATTAATGATACAGCCATGATCTTTTCTGGCAATCATCTAGAGCTGAAAACTAACAATATAAAGTAGATTTGAGCAGATGTTTTTGGTTACAAGCTTCAAAACAGAAGTTGAGGCCAAAACGCTCTTTTCACAGTGAGATAATGCCATTTTGGCCTCTGGAGTTGTAACAGACAAACCATTAATGATACAGCCATGATCTTTTCTGGCAATCATCTAGAGCTGAAAACTAACAATATAAAGTAGATTTGAGCAGATGTTTTTGGTTCCAAGCTTCAAAACAGAAGTTGAGGCCAAAACGCTCTTTTCACAGTGAGATAATGCCATTTTGGCCTCTGGAGTTGTAAAAGACAAACCATTAATGATACAGCCATGATCTTTTCTGGCAATCATCTAGAGCTGAAAACTAACAATATAAAGTAGATTTGAGCAGATGTTTTTGGTTACAAGCTTCAAAACAGAAGGTTGAGGCCAAAACGCTCTTTTCACAGTGAGATCGTGCCATTTTGGCCTCTGGAGTTGTAACAGACAAACCATTAATGATACAGCCATGATCTTTTCTGGCAATCATCTAAAGCTGAAAACTAACAATATAAAGTAGATTTGAGCAGATGTTTTTGTTTCCAAGCTTCAAATCAGAAGTTGAGGCCAAAACGCTCATTTCACAGTGAGATAATGCCATTTTGGCCTCTGGAGTTGTAACAGACAAACCATTAATTATACAGCCATGATCTTTTCTGGCAATCATCTAGAGCTGAAAACTAACAATATAAAGTAGATTTGAGCAGATGTTTTTGGTTACAAGCTTCAAAACAGAAGGTTGAGGCCAAAACGCTCTTTTCACAGTGAGATAATGCCATTTTGGCCTCTGGAGTTGTAACAGACAAACCATTAATGATACAGCCATGATCTTTTCTGGCAATCATCTAGAGCTGAAAACTAACAATATAAAGCAGATTTGAGCACATTTTTATGGTTCCAAGCTTCAAAACAGAACTTGAGGCCAAAACGCTCATTTCACAGTGAGATAATGCCATTTTGGCCTCTGGAGTTGTAACAGACAAACCATTAATGATACAGCCATGATCTTTTCTGGCAATCATCTAGAGCTGAAAACTAACAATATAAAGTAGATATGAGCAGATGTTTTTGGTTCCAAGCTTCAAAACAGAAGTTGAGGCCAAAACGCTCATTTCACAGTGAGATAATGCCATTTTGGCCTCTGGAGTTGTAACACATAAACCATTAATGATACAGCCATGATCTTTTCTGGCAATCATCTAGTGCTGAAAACTAACAATATAAAGTAGATTTGAGCAGATGTTTTTGGTTCCAAGCTTCAAAACAGAAGTTGAGGCCAAAACGCTCTTTTCACAGTGAGATAATGCCATTTTGGCCTCTGGAGTTGTAACAGACAAACCATTAATGATACAGCCATGATCTTTTCTGGCAATCATCTAGTGCTGAAAACTAACAATATAAAGTAGATTTGAGCAGATGTTTTTGGTTCCAAGCTTCAAAACAGAAGTTGAGGCCAAAACGCTCTTTTCACAGTGAGATAATGCCATTTTGGCCTCTGGAGTTGTAACAGACAAACCATTAATGATACAGCCATGATCTTTTCTGGCAATCATCTAGAGCTGAAAACTAACAATATAAAGTAGATTTGAGCAGATGTTTTTGGTTACAAGCTTCAAAACAGAAGGTTGAGGCCAAAACGCTCTTTTCACAGTGAGATAATGCCATTTTGGCCTCTGGAGTTGTAACAGACAAACCATTAATGATACAGCCATGATCTTTTCTGGCAATCATCTAGAGCTGAAAACTAACAATATAAAGTAGATTTGAGCACATGTTTATGGTTCCAAGCTTCAAAACAGAACTTGAGGCCAAAACGCTCATTTCACAGTGAGATAATGCCATTTTGGCCTCTGGAGTTGTAACAGACAAACCATTAATGATACAGCCATGATCTTTTCTGGCAATCATCTAGAGCTGAAAACTAACAATATAAAGTAGATATGAGCAGATGTTTTTGGTTCCAAGCTTCAAAACAGAAGTTGAGGCCAAAACGCTCATTTCACAGTGAGATAATGCCATTTTGGCCTCTGGAGTTGTAACAGACAAACCATTAATGATACAGCCATGATCTTTTCTGGCAATCATCTAGTGCTGAAAACTAACAATATAAAGTAGATTTGAGCAGATGTTTTTGGTTCCAAGCTTCAAAACAGAAGTTGAGGCCAAAACGCTCTTTTCACAGTGAGATAATGCCATTTTGGCCTCTGGAGTTGTAACAGACAAACCATTAATGATACAGCCATGATCTTTTCTGGCAATCATCTAGTGCTGAAAACTAACAATATAAAGTAGATTTGAGCAGATGTTTTTGGTTCCAAGCTTCAAAACAGAAGTTGAGGCCAAAACGCTCTTTTCACAGTGAGATAATGCCATTTTGGCCTCTGGAGTTGTAACAGACAAACCATTAATGATACAGCCATGATCTTTTCTGGCAATCATCTAGAGCTGAAAACTAACAATATAAAGTAGATTTGAGCAGATGTTTTTGGTTACAAGCTTCAAAACAGAAGGTTGAGGCCAAAACGCTCTTTTCACAGTGAGATAATGCCATTTTGGCCTCTGGAGTTGTAACAGACAAACCATTAATGATACAGCCATGATCTTTTCTGGCAATCATCTAGAGCTGAAAACTAACAATATAAAGCAGATTTGAGCACATTTTTATGGTTCCAAGCTTCAAAACAGAACTTGAGGCCAAAACGCTCATTTCACAGTGAGATAATGCCATTTTGGCCTCTGGAGTTGTAACAGACAAACCATTAATGATACAGCCATGATCTTTTCTGGCAATCATCTAGTGCTGAAAACTAACAATATAAAGTAGATTTGAGCAGATGTTTTTGGTTCCAAGCTTCAAAACAGAAGTTGAGGCCAAAACGCTCTTTTCACAGTGAGATAATGCCATTTTGGCCTCTGGAGTTGTAACAGACAAACCATTAATGATACAGCCATGATCTTTTCTGGCAATCATCTAGAGCTGAAAACTAACAATATAAAGTAGATTTGAGCAGATGTTTTTGGTTCCAAGCTTCAAAACAGAAGTTGAGGCCAAAACGCTCTTTTCACAGTGAGATAATGCCATTTTGGCCTCTGGAGTTGTAACAGACAAACCATTAATGATACAGCCATGATCTTTTCTGGCAATCATTTAGTGCTGAAAACTAACAATATAAAGTAGATTTGAGCAGATGTTTTTGGTTCCAAGCTTCAAAACAGAAGTTGAGGCCAAAACGCTCTTTTCACAGTGAGATAATGCCATTTTGGCCTCTGGAGTTGTAACAGACAAACCATTAATGATACAGCCATGATCTTTTCTGGCAATCATCTAGAGCTGAAAACTAACAATATAAAGTAGATTTGAGCAGATGTTTTTGGTTACAAGCTTCAAAACAGAAGTTGAGGCCAAAACGCTCTTTTCACAGTGAGATAATGCCATTTTGGCCTCTGGAGTTGTAACAGACAAACCATTAATGATACAGCCATGATCTTTTCTGGCAATCATCTAGAGCTGAAAACTAACAATATAAAGTAGATTTGAGCAGATGTTTTTGGTTCCAAGCTTCAAAACAGAAGTTGAGGCCAAAACGCTCTTTTCACAGTGAGATAATGCCATTTTGGCCTCTGGAGTTGTAAAAGACAAACCATTAATGATACAGCCATGATCTTTTCTGGCAATCATCTAGAGCTGAAAACTAACAATATAAAGTAGATTTGAGCAGATGTTTTTGGTTACAAGCTTCAAAACAGAAGGTTGAGGCCAAAACGCTCTTTTCACAGTGAGATCGTGCCATTTTGGCCTCTGGAGTTGTAACAGACAAACCATTAATGATACAGCCATGATCTTTTCTGGCAATCATCTAAAGCTGAAAACTAACAATATAAAGTAGATTTGAGCAGATGTTTTTGTTTCCAAGCTTCAAATCAGAAGTTGAGGCCAAAACGCTCATTTCACAGTGAGATAATGCCATTTTGGCCTCTGGAGTTGTAACAGACAAACCATTAATTATACAGCCATGATCTTTTCTGGCAATCATCTAGAGCTGAAAACTAACAATATAAAGTAGATTTGAGCAGATGTTTTTGGTTACAAGCTTCAAAACAGAAGGTTGAGGCCAAAACGCTCTTTTCACAGTGAGATAATGCCATTTTGGCCTCTGGAGTTGTAACAGACAAACCATTAATGATACAGCCATGATCTTTTCTGGCAATCATCTAGAGCTGAAAACTAACAATATAAAGTAGATTTGAGCACATTTTTATGGTTCCAAGCTTCAAAACAGAACTTGAGGCCAAAACGCTCATTTCACAGTGAGATAATGCCATTTTGGCCTCTGGAGTTGTAACAGACAAACCATTAATGATACAGCCATGATCTTTTCTGGCAATCATCTAGAGCTGAAAACTAACAATATAAAGTAGATATGAGCAGATGTTTTTGGTTCCAAGCTTCAAAACAGAAGTTGAGGCCAAAACGCTCATTTCACAGTGAGATAATGCCATTTTGGCCTCTGGAGTTGTAACACATAAACCATTAATGATACAGCCATGATCTTTTCTGGCAATCATCTAGTGCTGAAAACTAACAATATAAAGTAGATTTGAGCAGATGTTTTTGGTTCCAAGCTTCAAAACAGAAGTTGAGGCCAAAACGCTCTTTTCACAGTGAGATAATGCCATTTTGGCCTCTGGAGTTGTAACAGACAAACCATTAATGATACAGCCATGATCTTTTCTGGCAATCATCTAGTGCTGAAAACTAACAATATAAAGTAGATTTGAGCAGATGTTTTTGGTTCCAAGCTTCAAAACAGAAGTTGAGGCCAAAACGCTCTTTTCACAGTGAGATAATGCCATTTTGGCCTCTGGAGTTGTAACAGACAAACCATTAATGATACAGCCATGATCTTTTCTGGCAATCATCTAGAGCTGAAAACTAACAATATAAAGTAGATTTGAGCAGATGTTTTTGGTTACAAGCTTCAAAACAGAAGTTGAGGCCAAAACGCTCTTTTCACAGTGAGATAATGCCATTTTGGCCTCTGGAGTTGTAACAGACAAACCATTAATGATACAGCCATGATCTTTTCTGGCAATCATCTAGAGCTGAAAACTAACAATATAAAGTAGATTTGAGCAGATGTTTTTGGTTCCAAGCTTCAAAACAGAAGTTGAGGCCAAAACGCTCTTTTCACAGTGAGATAATGCCATTTTGGCCTCTGGAGTTGTAAAAGACAAACCATTAATGATACAGCCATGATCTTTTCTGGCAATCATCTAGAGCTGAAAACTAACAATATAAAGTAGATTTGAGCACATGTTTATGGTTCCAAGCTTCAAAACAGAACTTGAGGCCAAAACGCTCATTTCACAGTGAGATAATGCCATTTTGGCCTCTGGAGTTGTAACAGACAAACCATTAATGATACAGCCATGATCTTTTCTGGCAATCATCTAGAGCTGAAAACTAACAATATAAAGTAGATTTGAGCAGATGTTTTTGGTTACAAGCTTCAAAACAGAAGGTTGAGGCCAAAACGCTCTTTTCACAGTGAGATAATGCCATTTTGGCCTCTGGAGTTGTAACAGACAAACCATTAATGATACAGCCATGATCTTTTCTGGCAATCATCTAGAGCTGAAAACTAACAATATAAAGTAGATTTGAGCACATGTTTATGGTTCCAAGCTTCAAATCAGAACTTGAGACCAAAACGCTCATTTCACAGTGAGATAATGCCATTTTGGCCTCTGGAGTTGTAACAGACAAACCATTAATTATACAGCCATGATCTTTTCTGGCAATCATCTAGAGCTGAAAACTAACAATATAAAGTAGATTTGAGCAGATGTTTTTGGTTACAAGCTTCAAAACAGAAGGTTGAGGCCAAAACGCTCTTTTCACAGTGAGATAGTGCCATTTTGGCCTCTGGAGTTGTAACAGACAAACCATTAATGATACAGCCATGATCTTTTCTGGCAATCATCTAGAGCTGAAAACTAACAATATAAAGTAGATTTGAGCAGATGTTTTTGCTTCCAAGCTTCAAATCAGAAGTTGAGGCCAAAACGCTCATTTCACAGTGAGATAATGCCATTTTGGCCTCTGGAGTTGTAACAGACAAACCATTAATGATACAGCCATGATCTTTTCTGGCAATCATCTAGAGCTGAAAACTAACAATATAAAGTAGATTTGAGCAGATGTTTTTGGTTACAAGCTTCAAAACAGAAGGTTGAGGCCAAAACGCTCTTTTCACAGTGAGATAATGCCATTTTGGCCTCTGGAGTTGTAACAGACAAACCATTAATGATACAGCCATGATCTTTTCTGGCAATCATCTAGAGCTGAAAACTAACAATATAAAGTAGATTTGAGCAGATGTTTATGGTTCCAAGCTTCAAAACAGAAGTTGAGGCCAAAACGCTCATTTCACAGTGAGATAATGCCATTTTGGCCTCTGGAGTTGTAACAGACAAACCATTAATGATACAGCCATGATCTTTTCTGGCAATCATCTAGTGCTGAAAACTAACAATATAAAGTAGATTTGAGCAGATGTTTTTGAATCCAAGCTTCAAAACAGAAGTTGAGGCCAAAACGCTCTTTTCACAGTGAGATAATGCCATTTTGGCCTCTGGAGTTGTAACAGACAAACCATTAATGATACAGCCATGATCTTTTCTGGCAATCATCTAGAGCTGAAAACTAACAATATAAAGTAGATTTGAGCGTATGTTTTTGCTTCCAAGCTTCAAATCAGAAGTTGAGGCCAAAACGCTCATTTCACAGTGAGATAATGCCATTTTGGCCTCTGGAGTTGTAACAGACAAACCATTAATGATACAGCCATGATCTTTTCTGGCAATCATCTAGAGCTGAAAACTAACAATATAAAGTAGATTTGAGCAGATGTTTTTGGTTACAAGCTTCAAAACAGAAGGTTGAGGCCAAAACGCTCTTTTCACAGTGAGATAATGCCATTTTGGCCTCTGGAGTTGTAACAGACAAACCATTAATGATACAGCCATGATCTTTTCTGGCAATCATCTAGAGCTGAAAACTAACAATATAAAGTAGATTTGAGCACATGTTTATGGTTCCAAGCTTCAAAACAGAACTTGAGGCCAAAACGCTCATTTCACAGTGAGATAATGCCATTTTGGCCTCTGGAGTTGTAACAGACAAACCATTAATGATACAGCCATGATCTTTTCTGGCAATCATCTAGAGCTGAAAACTAACAATATAAAGTAGATATGAGCAGATGTTTTTGGTTCCAAGCTTCAAAACAGAAGTTGAGGCCAAAACGCTCATTTCACAGTGAGATAATGCCATTTTGGCCTCTGGAGTTGTAACAGACAAACCATTAATGATACAGCCATGATCTTTTCTGGCAATCATCTAGTGCTGAAAACTAACAATATAAAGTAGATTTGAGCAGATGTTTTTGGTTCCAAGCTTCAAAACAGAAGTTGAGGCCAAAACGCTCTTTTCACAGTGAGATAATGCCATTTTGGCCTCTGGAGTTGTAACAGACAAACCATTAATGATACAGCCATGATCTTTTCTGGCAATAATCTAGTGCTGAAAACTAACAATATAAAGTAGATTTGAGCAGATGTTTTTGGTTCCAAGCTTCAAAACAGAAGTTGAGGCCAAAACGCTCTTTTCACAGTGAGATAGTGCCATTTTGGCCTCTGGAGTTGTAACAGACAAACCATTAATGATACAGCCATGATCTTTTCTGGCAATCATCTAGAGCTGAAAACTAACAATATAAAGTAGATTTGAGCAGATGTTTTTGGTTCCAAGCTTCAAAACAGAAGTTGAGGCCAAAACGCTCTTTTCACAGTGAGATAATGCCATTTTGGCCTCTGGAGTTGTAACAGACAAACCATTAATGATACAGCCATGATCTTTTCTGGCAATCATTTAGTGCTGAAAACTAACAATATAAAGTAGATTTGAGCAGATGTTTTTGGTTCCAAGCTTCAAAACAGAAGTTGAGGCCAAAACGCTCTTTTCACAGTGAGATAATGCCATTTTGGCCTCTGGAGTTGTAACAGACAAACCATTAATGATACAGCCATGATCTTTTCTGGCAATCATCTAGAGCTGAAAACTAACAATATAAAGTAGATTTGAGCAGATGTTTTTGGTTACAAGCTTCAAAACAGAAGTTAAGGCCAAAACGCTCTTTTCACAGTGAGATAATGCCATTTTGGCCTCTGGAGTTGTAACAGACAAACCATTAATGATACAGCCATGATCTTTTCTGGCAATCATCTAGAGCTGAAAACTAACAATATAAAGTAGATTTGAGCAGATGTGTTTGGTTCCAAGCTTCAAAACAGAAGTTGAGGCCAAAACGCTCTTTTCACAGTGAGATAATGCCATTTTGGCCTCTGGAGTTGTAAAAGACAAACCATTAATGATACAGCCATGATCTTTTCTGGCAATCATCTAGAGCTGAAAACTAACAATATAAAGTAGATTTGAGCAGATGTTTTTGGTTACAAGCTTCAAAACAGAAGGTTGAGGCCAAAACGCTCTTTTCACAGTGAGATCGTGCCATTTTGGCCTCTGGAGTTGTAACAGACAAACCATTAATGATACAGCCATGATCTTTTCTGGCAATCATCTAAAGCTGAAAACTAACAATATAAAGTAGATTTGAGCAGATGTTTTTGTTTCCAAGCTTCAAATCAGAAGTTGAGGCCAAAACGCTCATTTCACAGTGAGATAATGCCATTTTGGCCTCTGGAGTTGTAACAGACAAACCATTAATTATACAGCCATGATCTTTTCTGGCAATCATCTAGAGCTGAAAACTAACAATATAAAGTAGATTTGAGCAGATGTTTTTGGTTACAAGCTTCAAAACAGAAGGTTGAGGCCAAAACGCTCTTTTCACAGTGAGATAATGCCATTTTGGCCTCTGGAGTTGTAACAGACAAACCATTAATGATACAGCCATGATCTTTTCTGGCAATCATCTAGAGCTGAAAACTAACAATATAAAGTAGATTTGAGCACATTTTTATGGTTCCAAGCTTCAAAACAGAACTTGAGGCCAAAACGCTCATTTCACAGTGAGATAATGCCATTTTGGCCTCTGGAGTTGTAACAGACAAACCATTAATGATACAGCCATGATCTTTTCTGGCAATCATCTAGAGCTGAAAACTAACAATATAAAGTAGATATGAGCAGATGTTTTTGGTTCCAAGCTTCAAAACAGAAGTTGAGGCCAAAACGCTCATTTCACAGTGAGATAATGCCATTTTGGCCTCTGGAGTTGTAACACATAAACCATTAATGATACAGCCATGATCTTTTCTGGCAATCATCTAGTGCTGAAAACTAACAATATAAAGTAGATTTGAGCAGATGTTTTTGGTTCCAAGCTTCAAAACAGAAGTTGAGGCCAAAACGCTCTTTTCACAGTGAGATAATGCCATTTTGGCCTCTGGAGTTGTAACAGACAAACCATTAATGATACAGCCATGATCTTTTCTGGCAATCATCTAGTGCTGAAAACTAACAATATAAAGTAGATTTGAGCAGATGTTTTTGGTTCCAAGCTTCAAAACAGAAGTTGAGGCCAAAACGCTCTTTTCACAGTGAGATAATGCCATTTTGGCCTCTGGAGTTGTAACAGACAAACCATTAATGATACAGCCATGATCTTTTCTGGCAATCATCTAGAGCTGAAAACTAACAATATAAAGTAGATTTGAGCAGATGTTTTTGGTTCCAAGCTTCAAAACAGAAGTTGAGGCCAAAACGCTCTTTTCACAGTGAGATAATGCCATTTTGGCCTCTGGAGTTGTAACAGACAAACCATTAATGATACAGCCATGATCTTTTCTGGCAATCATTTAGTGCTGAAAACTAACAATATAAAGTAGATTTGAGCAGATGTTTTTGGTTCCAAGCTTCAAAACAGAAGTTGAGGCCAAAACGCTCTTTTCACAGTGAGATAATGCCATTTTGGCCTCTGGAGTTGTAACAGACAAACCATTAATGATACAGCCATGATCTTTTCTGGCAATCATCTAGAGCTGAAAACTAACAATATAAAGTAGATTTGAGCAGATGTTTTTGGTTACAAGCTTCAAAACAGAAGTTGAGGCCAAAACGCTCTTTTCACAGTGAGATAATGCCATTTTGGCCTCTGGAGTTGTAACAGACAAACCATTAATGATACAGCCATGATCTTTTCTGGCAATCATCTAGAGCTGAAAACTAACAATATAAAGTAGATTTGAGCAGATGTTTTTGGTTCCAAGCTTCAAAACAGAAGTTGAGGCCAAAACGCTCTTTTCACAGTGAGATAATGCCATTTTGGCCTCTGGAGTTGTAAAAGACAAACCATTAATGATACAGCCATGATCTTTTCTGGCAATCATCTAGAGCTGAAAACTAACAATATAAAGTAGATTTGAGCACATGTTTATGGTTCCAAGCTTCAAAACAGAACTTGAGGCCAAAACGCTCATTTCACAGTGAGATAATGCCATTTTGGCCTCTGGAGTTGTAACAGACAAACCATTAATGATACAGCCATGATCTTTTCTGGCAATCATCTAGAGCTGAAAACTAACAATATAAAGTAGATTTGAGCAGATGTTTTTGGTTACAAGCTTCAAAACAGAAGGTTGAGGCCAAAACGCTCTTTTCACAGTGAGATAATGCCATTTTGGCCTCTGGAGTTGTAACAGACAAACCATTAATGATACAGCCATGATCTTTTCTGGCAATCATCTAGAGCTGAAAACTAACAATATAAAGTAGATTTGAGCACATGTTTATGGTTCCAAGCTTCAAATCAGAACTTGAGGCCAAAACGCTCATTTCACAGTGAGATAATGCCATTTTGGCCTCTGGAGTTGTAACAGACAAACCATTAATTATACAGCCATGATCTTTTCTGGCAATCATCTAGAGCTGAAAACTAACAATATAAAGTAGATTTGAGCAGATGTTTTTGGTTACAAGCTTCAAAACAGAAGGTTGAGGCCAAAACGCTCTTTTCACAGTGAGATAGTGCCATTTTGGCCTCTGGAGTTGTAACAGACAAACCATTAATGATACAGCCATGATCTTTTCTGGCAATCATCTAGAGCTGAAAACTAACAATATAAAGTAGATTTGAGCAGATGTTTTTGCTTCCAAGCTTCAAATCAGAAGTTGAGGCCAAAACGCTCATTTCACAGTGAGATAATGCCATTTTGGCCTCTGGAGTTGTAACAGACAAACCATTAATGATACAGCCATGATCTTTTCTGGCAATCATCTAGAGCTGAAAACTAACAATATAAAGTAGATTTGAGCAGATGTTTTTGGTTACAAGCTTCAAAACAGAAGGTTGAGGCCAAAACGCTCTTTTCACAGTGAGATAATGCCATTTTGGCCTCTGGAGTTGTAACAGACAAACCATTAATGATACAGCCATGATCTTTTCTGGCAATCATCTAGAGCTGAAAACTAACAATATAAAGTAGATTTGAGCAGATGTTTATGGTTCCAAGCTTCAAAACAGAAGTTGAGGCCAAAACGCTCATTTCACAGTGAGATAATGCCATTTTGGCCTCTGGAGTTGTAACAGACAAACCATTAATGATACAGCCATGATCTTTTCTGGCAATCATCTAGTGCTGAAAACTAACAATATAAAGTAGATTTGAGCAGATGTTTTTGGTTCCAAGCTTCAAAACAGAAGTTGAGGCCAAAACGCTCTTTTCACAGTGAGATAATGCCATTTTGGCCTCTGGAGTTGTAACAGACAAACCATTAATGATACAGCCATGATCTTTTCTGGCAATCATCTAGAGCTGAAAACTAACAATATAAAGTGGATTTGAGCAGATGTTTTTGGTTCCAAGCTTCAAAACAGAAGTTGAGGCCAAAACGCTCTTTTCACAGTGAGATAATGCCATTTTGGCCTCTGGAGTTGTAAAAGACAAACCATTAATGATACAGCCATGATCTTTTCTGGCAATCATCTAGAGCTGAAAACTAACAATATAAAGTAGATTTGAGCAGATGTTTTTGGTTACAAGCTTCAAAACAGAAGGTTGAGGCCAAAACGCTCTTTTCACAGTGAGATAGTGCCATTTTGGCCTCTGGAGTTGTAACAGACAAACCATTAATGATACAGCCATGATCTTTTCTGGCAATCATCTAAAGCTGAAAACTAACAATATAAAGTAGATTTGAGCAGATGTTTTTGCTTCCAAGCTTCAAATCAGAAGTTGAGGCCAAAACGCTCATTTCACAGTGAGATAATGCCATTTTGGCCTCTGGAGTTGTAACAGACAAACCATTAATTATACAGCCATGATCTTTTCTGGCAATCATCTAGAGCTGAAAACTAACAATATAAAGTAGATTTGAGCAGATGTTTTTAGTTACAAGCTTCAAAACAGAAGGTTGAGGCCAAAACGCTCTTTTCACAGTGAGATAATGCCATTTTGGCCTCTGGAGTTGTAACAGACAAACCATTAATGATACAGCCATGATCTTTTCTGGCAATCATCTAGAGCTGAAAACTAACAATATAAAGTAGATTTGAGCACATGTTTATGGTTCCAAGCTTCAAAACAGAAGTTGAGGCCAAAACGCTCATTTCACAGTGAGATAATGCCATTTTGGCCTCTGGAGTTGTAACAGACAAACCATTAATGATACAGCCATGATCTTTTCTGGCAATCATCTAGAGCTGAAAACTAACAATATAAAGTAGATATGAGCAGATGTTTTTGGTTCCAAGCTTCAAAACAGAAGTTGAGGCCAAAACGCTCATTTCACAGTGAGATAATGCCATTTTGGCCTCTGGAGTTGTAACAGACAAACCATTAATGATACAGCCATGATCTTTTCTGGCAATCATCTAGTGCTGAAAACTAACAATATAAAGTAGATTTGAGCAGATGTTTTTGGTTCCAAGCTTCAAAACAGAAGTTGAGGCCAAAACGCTCTTTTCACAGTGAGATAATGCCATTTTGGCCTCTGGAGTTGTAACAGACAAACCATTAATGATACAGCCATGATCTTTTCTGGCAATCATCTAGAGCTGAAAACTAACAATATAAAGTAGATTTGAGCAGATGTTTTTGGTTACAAGCTTCAAAACAGAAGGTTGAGGCCAAAACGCTCTTTTCACAGTGAGATAGTGCCATTTTGGCCTCTGGAGTTGTAACAGACAAACCATTAATGATACAGCCATGATCTTTTCTGGCAATCATCTAGAGCTGAAAACTAACAATATAAAGTAGATTTGAGCAGATGTTTTTGCTTCCAAGCTTCAAATCAGAAGTTGAGGCCAAAACGCTCATTTCACAGTGAGATAATGCCATTTTGGCCTCTGGAGTTGTAACAGACAAACCATTAATGATACAGCCATGATCTTTTCTGGCAATCATCTAGAGCTGAAAACTAACAATATAAAGTAGATTTGAGCAGATGTTTTTGGTTACAAGCTTCAAAACAGAAGGTTGAGGCCAAAACGCTCTTTTCACAGTGAGATAATGCCATTTTGGCCTCTGGAGTTGTAACAGACAAACCATTAATGATACAGCCATGATCTTTTCTGGCAATCATCTAGAGCTGAAAACTAACAATATAAAGTAGATTTGAGCAGATGTTTATGGTTCCAAGCTTCAAAACAGAAGTTGAGGCCAAAACGCTCATTTCACAGTGAGATAATGCCATTTTGGCCTCTGGAGTTGTAACAGACAAACCATTAATGATACAGCCATGATCTTTTCTGGCAATCATCTAGTGCTGAAAACTAACAATATAAAGTAGATTTGAGCAGATGTTTTTGGTTCCAAGCTTCAAAACAGAAGTTGAGGCCAAAACGCTCATTTCACAGTGAGATAATGCCATTTTGACCTCTGTAGTTGTAACAGACAAACCATTAATGATACAGCCATGATCTTTTCTGGCAATCATCTAGAGCTGAAAACTAACAATATAAAGTAGATTTGAGCAGATGTTTTTGGTTCCAAGCTTCAAAACAGAAGTTGAGGCCAAAACGCTCTTTTCACAGTGAGATAATGCCATTTTGGCCTCTGGAGTTGTAAAAGACAAACCATTAATGATACAGCCATGATCTTTTCTGGCAATCATCTAGAGCTGAAAACTAACAATATAAAGTAGATTTGAGCAGATGTTTTTGGTTACAAGCTTCAAAACAGAAGGTTGAGGCCAAAACGCTCTTTTCACAGTGAGATAATGCCATTTTGGCCTCTGGAGTTGTAACAGACAAACCATTAATGATACAGCCATGATCTTTTCTGGCAATCATCTAGAGCTGAAAACTAACAATATAAAGTATATTTGAGCACATGTTTATGGTTCCAAGCTTCAAAACAGAACTTGAGGCCAAAACGCTCATTTCACAGTGAGATAATGCCATTTTGGCCTCTGGAGTTGTAACAGACAAACCATTAATGATACAGCCATGATCTTTTCTGGCAATCATCTAGAGCTGAAAACTAACAATATAAAGTAGATATGAGCAGATGTTTTTGGTTCCAAGCTTCAAAACAGAAGTTGAGGCCAAAACGCTCTTTTCACAGTGAGATAATGCCATTTTGGCCTCTGGAGTTGTAACAGACAAACCATTAATGATACAGCCATGATCTTTTCTGGCAATCATCTAGTGCTGAAAACTAACAATATAAAGTAGATTTGAGCAGATGTTTTTGGTTCCAAGCTTCAAAACAGAAGTTGAGGCCAAAACGCTCTTTTCACAGTGAGATAATGCCATTTTGGCCTCTGGAGTTGTAACAGACAAACCATTAATGATACAGCCATGATCTTTTCTGGCAATCATCTAGAGCTGAAAACTAACAATATAAAGTAGATTTGAGCAGATGTTTTTGGTTCCAAGCTTCAAAACAGAAGTTGAGGCCAAAACGCTCTTTTCACAGTGAGATAATGCCATTTTGGCCTCTGGAGTTGTAACAGACAAACCATTAATGATACAGCCATGATCTTTTCTGGCAATCATCTAGTGCTGAAAACTAACAATATAAAGTAGATTTGAGCAGATGTTTTTGGTTCCAAGCTTCAAAACAGAAGTTGAGGCCAAAACGCTCTTTTCACAGTGAGATAATGCCATTTTGGCCTCTGGAGTTGTAACAGACAAACCATTAATGATACAGCCATGATCTTTTCTGGCAATCATCTAGTGCTGAAAACTAACAATATAAAGTAGATTTGAGCAGATGTTTTTGGTTCCAAGCTTCAAAACAGAAGTTGAGGCCAAAACGCTCTTTTCACAGTGAGATAATGCCATTTTGGCCTCTGGAGTTGTAACAGACAAACCATTAATGATACAGCCATGATCTTTTCTGGCAATCATCTAGAGCTGAAAACTAACAATATAAAGTAGATTTGAGCAGATGTTTTTGGTTCCAAGCTTCAAAACAGAAGTTGAGGCCAAAACGCTCTTTTCACAGTGAGATAATGCCATTTTGGCCTCTGGAGTTGTAACAGACAAACCATTAATGATACAGCCATGATCTTTTCTGGCAATCATTTAGTGCTGAAAACTAACAATATAAAGTAGATTTGAGCAGATGTTTTTGGTTCCAAGCTTCAAAACAGAAGTTGAGGCCAAAACGCTCTTTTCACAGTGAGATAATGCCATTTTGGCCTCTGGAGTTGTAACAGACAAACCATTAATGATACAGCCATGATCTTTTCTGGCAATCATCTAGAGCTGAAAACTAACAATATAAAGTAGATTTGAGCAGATGTTTTTGGTTCCAAGCTTCAAAACAGAAGTTGAGGCCAAAACGCTCTTTTCACAGTGAAATAATGCCATTTTGGCCTCTGGAGTTGTAAAAGACAAACCATTAATGATACAGCCATGATCTTTTCTGGCAATCATCTAGAGCTGAAAACTAACAATATAAAGTAGATTTGAGCAGATGTTTTTGGTTACAAGCTTCAAAACAGAAGGTTGAGGCCAAAACGCTCTTTTCACAGTGAGATAGTGCCATTTTGGCCTCTGGAGTTGTAACAGACAAACCATTAATGATACAGCCATGATCTTTTCTGGCAATCATCTAAAGCTGAAAACTAACAATATAAAGTAGATTTGAGCAGATGTTTTTGGTTCCAAGCTTCAAAACAGAAGTTGAGGCCAAAACGCTCTTTTCACAGTGAGATAATGCCATTTTGGCCTCTGGAGTTGTAAAAGACAAACCATTAATGATACAGCCATGATCTTTTCTGGCAATCATCTAGAGCTGAAAACTAACAATATAAAGTAGATTTGAGCAGATGTTTTTGGTTACAAGCTTCAAAACAGAAGGTTGAGACCAAAACGCTCTTTTCACAGTGAGATAGTGCCATTTTGGCCTCTGGAGTTGTAACAGACAAACCATTAATTATACAGCCATGATCTTTTCTGGCAATAATCTAGAGCTGAAAACTAACAATATAAAGTAGATTTGAGCAGATGTTTTTGGTTACAAGCTTCAAAACAGAAGGTTGAGGCCAAAACGCTCTTTTCACAGTGAGATAATGCCATTTTGGCCTCTGGAGTTGTAACAGACAAACCATTAATGATACAGCCATGATCTTTTCTGGCAATCATCTAGAGCTGAAAACTAACAATATAAAGTAGATTTGAGCACATGTTTATGGTTCCAAGCTTCAAAACAGAACTTGAGGCCAAAACGCTCATTTCACAGTGAGATAATGCCATTTTGGCCTCTGGAGTTGTAACAGACAAACCATTAATGATACAGCCATGATCTTTTCTGGCAATCATCTAGAGCTGAAAACTAACAATATAAAGTAGATATGAGCAGATGTTTTTGGTTCCAAGCTTCAAAACAGAAGTTGAGGCCAAAACGCTCATTTCACAGTGAGATAATGCCATTTTGGCCTCTGGAGTTGTAACAGACAAACCATTAATGATACAGCCATGATCTTTTCTGGCAATCATCTAGTGCTGAAAACTAACAATATAAAGTAGATTTGAGCAGATGTTTTTGGTTCCAAGCTTCAAAACAGAAGTTGAGGCCAAAACGCTCTTTTCACAGTGAGATAGTGCCATTTTGGCCTCTGGAGTTGTAACAGACAAACCATTAATGATACAGCCATGATCTTTTCTGGCAATCATCTAGAGCTGAAAACTAACAATATAAAGTAGATTTGAGCAGATGTTTTTGCTTCCAAGCTTCAAATCAGAAGTTGAGGCCAAAACGCTCATTTCACAGTGAGATAATGCCATTTTGGCCTCTGGAGTTGTAACAGACAAACCATTAATGATACAGCCATGATCTTTTCTGGCAATCATCTAGAGCTGAAAACTAACAATATAAAGTAGATTTGAGCAGATGTTTTTGGTTACAAGCTTCAAAACAGAAGGTTGAGGCCAAAACGCTCTTTTCACAGTGAGATAATGCCATTTTGGCCTCTGGAGTTGTAACAGACAAACCATTAATGATACAGCCATGATCTTTTCTGGCAATCATCTAGAGCTGAAAACTAACAATATAAAGTAGATTTGAGCAGATGTTTATGGTTCCAAGCTTCAAAACAGAAGTTGAGGCCAAAACGCTCATTTCACAGTGAGATAATGCCATTTTGGCCTCTGGAGTTGTAACAGACAAACCATTAATTATACAGCCATGATCTTTTCTGGCAATCATCTAGAGCTGAAAACTAACAATATAAAGTAGATTTGAGCAGATGTTTTTGGTTACAAGCTTCAAAACAGAAGGTTGAGGCCAAAACGCTCTTTTCACAGTGAGATAATGCAATTTTGGCCTCTGGAGTTGTAACAGACAAACCATTAATGATACAGCCATGATCTTTTCTGGCAATCATCTAGAGCTGAAAACTAACAATATAAAGTAGATTTGAGCACATGTTTATGGTTCCAAGCTTCAAAACAGAAGTTGAGGCCAAAACGCTCATTTCACAGTGAGATAATGCCATTTTGGCCTCTGGAGTTGTAACAGACAAACCATTAATGATACAGCCATGATCTTTTCTGGCAATCATCTAGAGCTGAAAACTAACAATATAAAGTAGATATGAGCAGATGTTTTTGGTTCCAAGCTTCAAAACAGAAGTTGAGGCCAAAACGCTCATTTCACAGTGAGATAATGCCATTTTGGCCTCTGGAGTTGTAACAGACAAACCATTAATGATACAGCCATGATCTTTTCTGGCAATCATCTAGTGCTGAAAACTAACAATATAAAGTAGATTTGAGCAGATGTTTTTGGTTCCAAGCTTCAAAACAGAAGTTGAGGCCAAAACGCTCTTTTCACAGTGAGATAATGCCATTTTGGCCTCTGGAGTTGTAACAGACAAACCATTAATGATACAGCCATGATCTTTTCTGGCAATCATCTAGAGCTGAAAACTAACAATATAAAGTAGATTTGAGCAGATGTTTTTGGTTACAAGCTTCAAAACAGAAGGTTGAGGCCAAAACGCTCTTTTCACAGTGAGATAGTGCCATTTTGGCCTCTGGAGTTGTAACAGACAAACCATTAATGATACAGCCATGATCTTTTCTGGCAATCATCTAGAGCTGAAAACTAACAATATAAAGTAGATTTGAGCAGATGTTTTTGCTTCCAAGCTTCAAATCAGAAGTTGAGGCCAAAACGCTCATTTCACAGTGAGATAATGCCATTTTGGCCTCTGGAGTTGTAACAGACAAACCATTAATGATACAGCCATGATCTTTTCTGGCAATCATCTAGAGCTGAAAACTAACAATATAAAGTAGATTTGAGCAGATGTTTTTGGTTACAAGCTTCAAAACAGAAGGTTGAGGCCAAAACGCTCTTTTCACAGTGAGATAATGCCATTTTGGCCTCTGGAGTTGTAACAGACAAACCATTAATGATACAGCCATGATCTTTTCTGGCAATCATCTAGAGCTGAAAACTAACAATATAAAGTAGATTTGAGCAGATGTTTATGGTTCCAAGCTTCAAAACAGAAGTTGAGGCCAAAACGCTCATTTCACAGTGAGATAATGCCATTTTGGCCTCTGGAGTTGTAACAGACAAACCATTAATGATACAGCCATGATCTTTTCTGGCAATCATCTAGTGCTGAAAACTAACAATATAAAGTAGATTTGAGCAGATGTTTTTGGTTCCAAGCTTCAAAACAGAAGTTGAGGCCAAAACGCTCTTTTCACAGTGAGATAATGCCATTTTGGCCTCTGTAGTTGTAACAGACAAACCATTAATGATACAGCCATGATCTTTTCTGGCAATCATCTAGAGCTGAAAACTAACAATATAAAGTAGATTTGAGCAGATGTTTTTGGTTCCAAGCTTCAAAACAGAAGTTGAGGCCAAAACGCTCTTTTCACAGTGAGATAATGCCATTTTGGCCTCTGGAGTTGTAAAAGACAAACCATTAATGATACAGCCATGATCTTTTCTGGCAATCATCTAGAGCTGAAAACTAACAATATAAAGTAGATTTGAGCAGATGTTTTTGGTTACAAGCTTCAAAACAGAAGGTTGAGGCCAAAACACTCTTTTCACAGTGAGATAATGCCATTTTGGCCTCTGGAGTTGTAACAGACAAACCATTAATGATACAGCCATGATCTTTTCTGGCAATCATCTAGAGCTGAAAACTAACAATATAAAGTAGATTTGAGCACATGTTTATGGTTCCAAGCTTTCAAAACAGAACTTGAGGCCAAAACGCTCATTTCACAGTGAGATAATGCCATTTTGGCCTCTGGAGTTGTAACAGACAAACCATTAATGATACAGCCATGATCTTTTCTGGCAATCATCTAGAGCTGAAAACTAACAATATAAAGTAGATATGAGCAGATGTTTTTGGTTCCAAGCTTCAAAACAGAAGTTGAGGCCAAAACGCTCATTTCACAGTGAGATAATGCCATTTTGGCCTCTGGAGTTGTAACAGACAAACCATTAATGATACAGCCATGATCTTTTCTGGCAATCATCTAGTGCTGAAAACTAACAATATAAAGTAGATTTGAGCAGATGTTTTTGGTTCCAAGCTTCAAAACAGAAGTTGAGGCCAAAACGCTCTTTTCACAGTGAGATAATGCCATTTTGGCCTCTGGAGTTGTAACAGACAAACCATTAATGATACAGCCATGATCTTTTCTGGCAATCATCTAGTGCTGAAAACTAACAATATAAAGTATATTTGAGCAGATGTTTTTGGTTCCAAGCTTCAAAACAGAAGTTGAGGCCAAAACGCTCTTTTCACAGTGAGATAATGCCATTTTGGCCTCTGGAGTTGTAACAGACAAACCATTAATGATACAGCCATGATCTTTTCTGGCAATCATCTAGAGCTGAAAACTAACAATATAAAGTAGATTTGAGCAGATGTTTTTGGTTCCAAGCTTCAAAACAGAAGTTGAGGCCAAAACGCTCTTTTCACAGTGAGATAATGCCATTTTGGCCTCTGGAGTTGTAACAGACAAACCATTAATGATACAGCCATGATCTTTTCTGGCAATCATTTAGTGCTGAAAACTAACAATATAAAGTAGATTTGAGCAGATGTTTTTGGTTCCAAGCTTCAAAACAGAAGTTGAGGCCAAAACGCTCTTTTCACAGTGAGATAATGCCATTTTGGCCTCTGGAGTTGTAACAGACAAACCATTACTGATACAGCCATGATCTTTTCTGGCAATCATCTAGAGCTGAAAACTAACAATATAAAGTAGATTTGAGCAGATGTTTTTGGTTACAAGCTTCAAAACAGAAGTTGAGGCCAAAACGCTCTTTTCACAGTGAGATAATGCCATTTTGGCCTCTGGAGTTGTAACAGACAAACCATTAATGATACAGCCATGATCTTTTCTGGCAATCATCTAGAGCTGAAAACTAACAATATAAAGTAGATTTGAGCAGATGTTTTTGGTTCCAAGCTTCAAAACAGAAGTTGAGGCCAAAACGCTCTTTTCACAGTGAGATAATGCCATTTTGGCCTCTGGAGTTGTAAAAGACAAACCATTAATGATACAGCCATGATCTTTTCTGGCAATCATCTAGAGCTGAAAACTAACAATATAAAGTAGATTTGAGCAGATGTTTTTGGTTACAAGCTTCAAAACAGAAGGTTGAGGCCAAAACGCTCTTTTCACAGTGAGATAGTGCCATTTTGGCCTCTGGAGTTGTAACAGACAAACCATTAATGATACAGCCATGATCTTTTCTGGCAATCATCTAAAGCTGAAAACTAACAATATAAAGTAGATTTGAGCAGATGTTTTTGTTTCCAAGCTTCAAATCAGAAGTTGAGGCCAAAACGCTCATTTCACAGTGAGATAATGCCATTTTGGCCTCTGGAGTTGTAACAGACAAACCATTAATTATACAGCCATGATCTTTTCTGGCAATAATCTAGAGCTGAAAACTAACAATATAAAGTAGATTTGAGCAGATGTTTTTGGTTACAAGCTTCAAAACAGAAGGTTGAGGCCAAAACGCTCTTTTCACAGTGAGATAATGCCATTTTGGCCTCTGGAGTTGTAACAGACAAACCATTAATGATACAGCCATGATCTTTTCTGGCAATCATCTAGAGCTGAAAACTAACAATATAAAGTAGATTTGAGCACATGTTTATGGTTCCAAGCTTCAAAACAGAACTTGAGGCCAAAACGCTCATTTCACAGTGAGATAATGCCATTTTGGCCTCTGGAGTTGTAACAGACAAACCATTAATGATACAGCCATGATCTTTTCTGGCAATCATCTAGAGCTGAAAACTAACAATATAAAGTAGATATGAGCAGATGTTTTTGGTTCCAAGCTTCAAAACAGAAGTTGAGGCCAAAACGCTCATTTCACAGTGAGATAATGCCATTTTGGCCTCTGGAGTTGTAACAGACAAACCATTAATGATACAGCCATGATCTTTTCTGGCAATCATCTAGTGCTGAAAACTAACAATATAAAGTAGATTTGAGCAGATGTTTTTGGTTCCAAGCTTCAAAACAGAAGTTGAGGCCAAAACGCTCTTTTCACAGTGAGATAGTGCCATTTTGGCCTCTGGAGTTGTAACAGACAAACCATTAATGATACAGCCATGATCTTTTCTGGCAATCATCTAGAGCTGAAAACTAACAATATAAAGTAGATTTGAGCAGATGTTTTTGCTTCCAAGCTTCAAATCAGAAGTTGAGGCCAAAACGCTCATTTCACAGTGAGATAATGCCATTTTGGCCTCTGGAGTTGTAACAGACAAACCATTAATGATACAGCCATGATCTTTTCTGGCAATAATCTAGAGCTGAAAACTAACAATATAAAGTAGATTTGAGCAGATGTTTTTGGTTACAAGCTTCAAAACAGAAGGTTGAGGCCAAAACGCTCTTTTCACAGTGAGATAATGCCATTTTGGCCTCTGGAGTTGTAACAGACAAACCATTAATGATACAGCCATGATCTTTTCTGGCAATCATCTAGAGCTGAAAACTAACAATATAAAGTAGATTTGAGCAGATGTTTATGGTTCCAAGCTTCAAAACAGAAGTTGAGGCCAAAACGCTCATTTCACAGTGAGATAATGCCATTTTGGCCTCTGGAGTTGTAACAGACAAACCATTAATGATACAGCCATGATCTTTTCTGGCAATCATCTAGTGCTGAAAACTAACAATATAAAGTAGATTTGAGCAGATGTTTTTGGTTCCAAGCTTCAAAACAGAAGTTGAGGCCAAAACGCTCTTTTCACAGTGAGATAATGCCATTTTGGCCTCTGTAGTTGTAACAGACAAACCATTAATGATACAGCCATGATCTTTTCTGGCAATCATCTAGAGCTGAAAACTAACAATATAAAGTAGATTTGAGCAGATGTTTTTGGTTCCAAGCTTCAAAACAGAAGTTGAGGCCAAAACGCTCTTTTCACAGTGAGATAATGCCATTTTGGCCTCTGGAGTTGTAAAAGACAAACCATTAATGATACAGCCATGATCTTTTCTGGCAATCATCTAGAGCTGAAAACTAACAATATAAAGTAGATTTGAGCAGATGTTTTTGGTTACAAGCTTCAAAACAGAAGGTTGAGGCCAAAACGCTCTTTTCACAGTGAGATAGTGCCATTTTGGCCTCTGGAGTTGTAACAGACAAACCATTAATGATACAGCCATGATCTTTTCTGGCAATCATCTAGAGCTGAAAACTAACAATATAAAGTAGATTTGAGCAGATGTTTTTGCTTCCAAGCTTCAAATCAGAAGTTGAGGCCAAAACGCTCATTTCACAGTGAGATAATGCCATTTTGGCCTCTGGAGTTGTAACAGACAAACCATTAATGATACAGCCATGATCTTTTCTGGCAATCATCTAGAGCTGAAAACTAACAATATAAAGTAGATTTGAGCAGATGTTTTTGGTTACAAGCTTCAAAACAGAAGGTTGAGGCCAAAACGCTCTTTTCACAGTGAGATAATGCCATTTTGGCCTCTGGAGTTGTAACAGACAAACCATTAATGATACAGCCATGATCTTTTCTGGCAATCATCTAGAGCTGAAAACTAACAATATAAAGTAGATTTGAGCACATGTTTATGGTTCCAAGCTTCAAAACAGAACTTGAGGCCAAAACGCTCATTTCACAGTGAGATAATGCCATTTTGGCCTCTGGAGTTGTAACAGACAAACCATTAATGATACAGCCATGATCTTTTCTGGCAATCATCTAGAGCTGAAAACTAACAATATAAAGTAGATATGAGCAGATGTTTTTGGTTCCAAGCTTCAAAACAGAAGTTGAGGCCAAAACGCTCATTTCACAGTGAGATAATGCCATTTTGGCCTCTGGAGTTGTAACAGACAAACCATTAATGATACAGCCATGATCTTTTCTGGCAATCATCTAGTGCTGAAAACTAACAATATAAAGTAGATTTGAGCAGATGTTTTTGGTTCCAAGCTTCAAAACAGAAGTTGAGGCCAAAACGCTCTTTTCACAGTGAGATAGTGCCATTTTGGCCTCTGGAGTTGTAACAGACAAACCATTAATGATACAGCCATGATCTTTTCTGGCAATCATCTAGAGCTGAAAACTAACAATATAAAGTAGATTTGAGCAGATGTTTTTGCTTCCAAGCTTCAAATCAGAAGTTGAGGCCAAAACGCTCATTTCACAGTGAGATAATGCCATTTTGGCCTCTGGAGTTGTAACAGACAAACCATTAATGATACAGCCATGATCTTTTCTGGCAATCATCTAGAGCTGAAAACTAACAATATAAAGTAGATTTGAGCAGATGTTTTTGGTTACAAGCTTCAAAACAGAAGGTTGGGGCCAAAACGCTCTTTTCACAGTGAGATAATGCCATTTTGGCCTCTGGAGTTGTAACAGACAAACCATTAATGATACAGCCATGATCTTTTCTGGCAATCATCTAGAGCTGAAAACTAACAATATAAAGTAGATTTGAGCAGATGTTTATGGTTCCAAGCTTCAAAACAGAAGTTGAGGCCAAAACGCTCATTTCACAGTGAGATAATGCCATTTTGGCCTCTGGAGTTGTAACAGACAAACCATTAATTATACAGCCATGATCTTTTCTGGCAATCATCTAGAGCTGAAAACTAACAATATAAAGTAGATTTGAGCAGATGTTTTTGGTTACAAGCTTCAAAACAGAAGGTTGAGGCCAAAACGCTCTTTTCACAGTGAGATAATGCAATTTTGGCCTCTGGAGTTGTAACAGACAAACCATTAATGATACAGCCATGATCTTTTCTGGCAATCATCTAGAGCTGAAAACTAACAATATAAAGTAGATTTGAGCACATGTTTATGGTTCCAAGCTTCAAAACAGAAGTTGAGGCCAAAACGCTCATTTCACAGTGAGATAATGCCATTTTGGCCTCTGGAGTTGTAACAGACAAACCATTAATGATACAGCCATGATCTTTTCTGGCAATCATCTAGAGCTGAAAACTAACAATATAAAGTAGATATGAGCAGATGTTTTTGGTTCCAAGCTTCAAAACAGAAGTTGAGGCCAAAACGCTCATTTCACAGTGAGATAATGCCATTTTGGCCTCTGGAGTTGTAACAGACAAACCATTAATGATACAGCCATGATCTTTTCTGGCAATCATCTAGTGCTGAAAACTAACAATATAAAGTAGATTTGAGCAGATGTTTTTGGTTCCAAGCTTCAAAACAGAAGTTGAGGCCAAAACGCTCTTTTCACAGTGAGATAATGCCATTTTGGCCTCTGGAGTTGTAACAGACAAACCATTAATGATACAGCCATGATCTTTTCTGGCAATCATCTAGAGCTGAAAACTAACAATATAAAGTAGATTTGAGCAGATGTTTTTGGTTACAAGCTTCAAAACAGAAGGTTGAGGCCAAAACGCTCTTTTCACAGTGAGATAGTGCCATTTTGGCCTCTGGAGTTGTAACAGACAAACCATTAATGATACAGCCATGATCTTTTCTGGCAATCATCTAGAGCTGAAAACTAACAATATAAAGTAGATTTGAGCAGATGTTTTTGCTTCCAAGCTTCAAATCAGAAGTTGAGGCCAAAACGCTCATTTCACAGTGAGATAATGCCATTTTGGCCTCTGGAGTTGTAACAGACAAACCATTAATGATACAGCCATGATCTTTTCTGGCAATCATCTAGAGCTGAAAACTAACAATATAAAGTAGATTTGAGCAGATGTTTTTGGTTACAAGCTTCAAAACAGAAGGTTGAGGCCAAAACGCTCTTTTCACAGTGAGATAATGCCATTTTGGCCTCTGGAGTTGTAACAGACAAACCATTAATGATACAGCCATGATCTTTTCTGGCAATCATCTAGAGCTGAAAACTAACAATATAAAGTAGATTTGAGCAGATGTTTATGGTTCCAAGCTTCAAAACAGAAGTTGAGGCCAAAACGCTCATTTCACAGTGAGATAATGCCATTTTGGCCTCTGGAGTTGTAACAGACAAACCATTAATGATACAGCCATGATCTTTTCTGGCAATCATCTAGTGCTGAAAACTAACAATATAAAGTAGATTTGAGCAGATGTTTTTGGTTCCAAGCTTCAAAACAGAAGTTGAGGCCAAAACGCTCTTTTCACAGTGAGATAATGCCATTTTGGCCTCTGTAGTTGTAACAGACAAACCATTAATGATACAGCCATGATCTTTTCTGGCAATCATCTAGAGCTGAAAACTAACAATATAAAGTAGATTTGAGCAGATGTTTTTGGTTCCAAGCTTCAAAACAGAAGTTGAGGCCAAAACGCTCTTTTCACAGTGAGATAATGCCATTTTGGCCTCTGGAGTTGTAAAAGACAAACCATTAATGATACAGCCATGATCTTTTCTGGCAATCATCTAGAGCTGAAAACTAACAATATAAAGTAGATTTGAGCAGATGTTTTTGGTTACAAGCTTCAAAACAGAAGGTTGAGGCCAAAACGCTCTTTTCACAGTGAGATAATGCCATTTTGGCCTCTGGAGTTGTAACAGACAAACCATTAATGATACAGCCATGATCTTTCCTGGCAATCATCTAGAGCTGAAAACTAACAATATAAAGTAGATTTGAGCAGATGTTTATGGTTCCAAGCTTCAAAACAGAAGTTGAGGCCAAAACGCTCATTTCACAGTGAGATAATGCCATTTTGGCCTCTGGAGTTGTAACAGACAAACCATTAATGATACAGCCATGATCTTTTCTGGCAATCATCTAGTGCTGAAAACTAACAATATAAAGTAGATTTGAGCAGATGTTTTTGGTTCCAAGCTTCAAAACAGAAGTTGAGGCCAAAACGCTCTTTTCACAGTGAGATAATGCCATTTTGGCCTCTGTAGTTGTAACAGACAAACCATTAATGATACAGCCATGATCTTTTCTGGCAATCATCTAGAGCTGAAAACTAACAATATAAAGTAGATTTGAGCAGATGTTTTTGGTTCCAAGCTTCAAAACAGAAGTTGAGGCCAAAACGCTCTTTTCACAGTGAGATAATGCCATTTTGGCCTCTGGAGTTGTAAAAGACAAACCATTAATGATACAGCCATGATCTTTTCTGGCAATCATCTAGAGCTGAAAACTAACAATATAAAGTAGATTTGAGCAGATGTTTTTGGTTACAAGCTTCAAAACAGAAGGTTGAGGCCAAAACGCTCTTTTCACAGTGAGATAATGCCATTTTGGCCTCTGGAGTTGTAACAGACAAACCATTAATGATACAGCCATGATCTTTTCTGGCAATCATCTAGAGCTGAAAACTAACAATATAAAGTAGATTTGAGCACATGTTTATGGTTCCAAGCTTTCAAAACAGAACTTGAGGCCAAAACGCTCATTTCACAGTGAGATAATGCCATTTTGGCCTCTGGAGTTGTAACAGACAAACCATTAATGATACAGCCATGATCTTTTCTGGCAATCATCTAGAGCTGAAAACTAACAATATAAAGTAGATATGAGCAGATGTTTTTGGTTCCAAGCTTCAAAACAGAAGTTGAGGCCAAAACGCTCATTTCACAGTGAGATAATGCCATTTTGGCCTCTGGAGTTGTAACAGACAAACCATTAATGATACAGCCATGATCTTTTCTGGCAATCATCTAGTGCTGAAAACTAACAATATAAAGTAGATTTGAGCAGATGTTTTTGGTTCCAAGCTTCAAAACAGAAGTTGAGGCCAAAACGCTCTTTTCACAGTGAGATAATGCCATTTTGGCCTCTGGAGTTGTAACAGACAAACCATTAATGATACAGCCATGATCTTTTCTGGCAATCATCTAGTGCTGAAAACTAACAATATAAAGTATATTTGAGCAGATGTTTTTGGTTCCAAGCTTCAAAACAGAAGTTGAGGCCAAAACGCTCTTTTCACAGTGAGATAATGCCATTTTGGCCTCTGGAGTTGTAACAGACAAACCATTAATGATACAGCCATGATCTTTTCTGGCAATCATCTAGAGCTGAAAACTAACAATATAAAGTAGATTTGAGCAGATGTTTTTGGTTCCAAGCTTCAAAACAGAAGTTGAGGCCAAAACGCTCTTTTCACAGTGAGATAATGCCATTTTGGCCTCTGGAGTTGTAACAGACAAACCATTAATGATACAGCCATGATCTTTTCTGGCAATCATTTAGTGCTGAAAACTAACAATATAAAGTAGATTTGAGCAGATGTTTTTGGTTCCAAGCTTCAAAACAGAAGTTGAGGCCAAAACGCTCTTTTCACAGTGAGATAATGCCATTTTGGCCTCTGGAGTTGTAACAGACAAACCATTACTGATACAGCCATGATCTTTTCTGGCAATCATCTAGAGCTGAAAACTAACAATATAAAGTAGATTTGAGCAGATGTTTTTGGTTACAAGCTTCAAAACAGAAGTTGAGGCCAAAACGCTCTTTTCACAGTGAGATAATGCCATTTTGGCCTCTGGAGTTGTAACAGACAAACCATTAATGATACAGCCATGATCTTTTCTGGCAATCATCTAGAGCTGAAAACTAACAATATAAAGTAGATTTGAGCAGATGTTTTTGGTTCCAAGCTTCAAAACAGAAGTTGAGGCCAAAACGCTCTTTTCACAGTGAGATAATGCCATTTTGGCCTCTGGAGTTGTAAAAGACAAACCATTAATGATACAGCCATGATCTTTTCTGGCAATCATCTAGAGCTGAAAACTAACAATATAAAGTAGATTTGAGCAGATGTTTTTGGTTACAAGCTTCAAAACAGAAGGTTGAGGCCAAAACGCTCTTTTCACAGTGAGATAGTGCCATTTTGGCCTCTGGAGTTGTAACAGACAAACCATTAATGATACAGCCATGATCTTTTCTGGCAATCATCTAAAGCTGAAAACTAACAATATAAAGTAGATTTGAGCAGATGTTTTTGTTTCCAAGCTTCAAATCAGAAGTTGAGGCCAAAACGCTCATTTCACAGTGAGATAATGCCATTTTGGCCTCTGGAGTTGTAACAGACAAACCATTAATTATACAGCCATGATCTTTTCTGGCAATAATCTAGAGCTGAAAACTAACAATATAAAGTAGATTTGAGCAGATGTTTTTGGTTACAAGCTTCAAAACAGAAGGTTGAGGCCAAAACGCTCTTTTCACAGTGAGATAATGCCATTTTGGCCTCTGGAGTTGTAACAGACAAACCATTAATGATACAGCCATGATCTTTTCTGGCAATCATCTAGAGCTGAAAACTAACAATATAAAGTAGATTTGAGCACATGTTTATGGTTCCAAGCTTCAAAACAGAACTTGAGGCCAAAACGCTCATTTCACAGTGAGATAATGCCATTTTGGCCTCTGGAGTTGTAACAGACAAACCATTAATGATACAGCCATGATCTTTTCTGGCAATCATCTAGAGCTGAAAACTAACAATATAAAGTAGATATGAGCAGATGTTTTTGGTTCCAAGCTTCAAAACAGAAGTTGAGGCCAAAACGCTCATTTCACAGTGAGATAATGCCATTTTGGCCTCTGGAGTTGTAACAGACAAACCATTAATGATACAGCCATGATCTTTTCTGGCAATCATCTAGTGCTGAAAACTAACAATATAAAGTAGATTTGAGCAGATGTTTTTGGTTCCAAGCTTCAAAACAGAAGTTGAGGCCAAAACGCTCTTTTCACAGTGAGATAGTGCCATTTTGGCCTCTGGAGTTGTAACAGACAAACCATTAATGATACAGCCATGATCTTTTCTGGCAATCATCTAGAGCTGAAAACTAACAATATAAAGTAGATTTGAGCAGATGTTTTTGCTTCCAAGCTTCAAATCAGAAGTTGAGGCCAAAACGCTCATTTCACAGTGAGATAATGCCATTTTGGCCTCTGGAGTTGTAACAGACAAACCATTAATGATACAGCCATGATCTTTTCTGGCAATAATCTAGAGCTGAAAACTAACAATATAAAGTAGATTTGAGCAGATGTTTTTGGTTACAAGCTTCAAAACAGAAGGTTGAGGCCAAAACGCTCTTTTCACAGTGAGATAATGCCATTTTGGCCTCTGGAGTTGTAACAGACAAACCATTAATGATACAGCCATGATCTTTTCTGGCAATCATCTAGAGCTGAAAACTAACAATATAAAGTAGATTTGAGCAGATGTTTATGGTTCCAAGCTTCAAAACAGAAGTTGAGGCCAAAACGCTCATTTCACAGTGAGATAATGCCATTTTGGCCTCTGGAGTTGTAACAGACAAACCATTAATGATACAGCCATGATCTTTTCTGGCAATCATCTAGTGCTGAAAACTAACAATATAAAGTAGATTTGAGCAGATGTTTTTGGTTCCAAGCTTCAAAACAGAAGTTGAGGCCAAAACGCTCTTTTCACAGTGAGATAATGCCATTTTGGCCTCTGTAGTTGTAACAGACAAACCATTAATGATACAGCCATGATCTTTTCTGGCAATCATCTAGAGCTGAAAACTAACAATATAAAGTAGATTTGAGCAGATGTTTTTGGTTCCAAGCTTCAAAACAGAAGTTGAGGCCAAAACGCTCTTTTCACAGTGAGATAATGCCATTTTGGCCTCTGGAGTTGTAAAAGACAAACCATTAATGATACAGCCATGATCTTTTCTGGCAATCATCTAGAGCTGAAAACTAACAATATAAAGTAGATTTGAGCAGATGTTTTTGGTTACAAGCTTCAAAACAGAAGGTTGAGGCCAAAACGCTCTTTTCACAGTGAGATAGTGCCATTTTGGCCTCTGGAGTTGTAACAGACAAACCATTAATGATACAGCCATGATCTTTTCTGGCAATCATCTAGAGCTGAAAACTAACAATATAAAGTAGATTTGAGCAGATGTTTTTGCTTCCAAGCTTCAAATCAGAAGTTGAGGCCAAAACGCTCATTTCACAGTGAGATAATGCCATTTTGGCCTCTGGAGTTGTAACAGACAAACCATTAATGATACAGCCATGATCTTTTCTGGCAATCATCTAGAGCTGAAAACTAACAATATAAAGTAGATTTGAGCAGATGTTTTTGGTTACAAGCTTCAAAACAGAAGGTTGAGGCCAAAACGCTCTTTTCACAGTGAGATAATGCCATTTTGGCCTCTGGAGTTGTAACAGACAAACCATTAATGATACAGCCATGATCTTTTCTGGCAATCATCTAGAGCTGAAAACTAACAATATAAAGTAGATTTGAGCACATGTTTATGGTTCCAAGCTTCAAAACAGAACTTGAGGCCAAAACGCTCATTTCACAGTGAGATAATGCCATTTTGGCCTCTGGAGTTGTAACAGACAAACCATTAATGATACAGCCATGATCTTTTCTGGCAATCATCTAGAGCTGAAAACTAACAATATAAAGTAGATATGAGCAGATGTTTTTGGTTCCAAGCTTCAAAACAGAAGTTGAGGCCAAAACGCTCATTTCACAGTGAGATAATGCCATTTTGGCCTCTGGAGTTGTAACAGACAAACCATTAATGATACAGCCATGATCTTTTCTGGCAATCATCTAGTGCTGAAAACTAACAATATAAAGTAGATTTGAGCAGATGTTTTTGGTTCCAAGCTTCAAAACAGAAGTTGAGGCCAAAACGCTCTTTTCACAGTGAGATAATGCCATATTGGCCTCTGGAGTTGTAACAGACAAACCATTAATGATACAGCCATGATCTTTTCTGGCAATCATCTAGTGCTGAAAACTAACAATATAAAGTAGATTTGAGCAGATGTTTTTGGTTCCAAGCTTCAAAACAGAAGTTGAGGCCAAAACGCTCTTTTCACAGTGAGATAATGCCATTTTGGCCTCTGGAGTTGTAACAGACAAACCATTAATGATACAGCCATGATCTTTTCTGGCAATCATCTAGAGCTGAAAACTAACAATATAAAGTAGATTTGAGCAGATGTTTTTGGTTCCAAGCTTCAAAACAGAAGTTGAGGCCAAAACGCTCTTTTCACAGTGAGATAATGCCATTTTGGCCTCTGGAGTTGTAACAGACAAACCATTAATGATACAGCCATGATCTTTTCTGGCAATCATTTAGTGCTGAAAACTAACAATATAAAGTAGATTTGAGCAGATGTTTTTGGTTCCAAGCTTCAAAACAGAAGTTGAGGCCAAAACGCTCTTTTCACAGTGAGATAATGCCATTTTGGCCTCTGGAGTTGTAACAGACAAACCATTAATGATACAGCCATGATCTTTTCTGGCAATCATCTAGAGCTGAAAACTAACAATATAAAGTAGATTTGAGCAGATGTTTTTGGTTACAAGCTTCAAAACAGAAGGTTGAGGCCAAAACGCTCTTTTCACAGTGAGATAGTGCCATTTTGGCCTCTGGAGTTGTAACAGACAAACCATTAATGATACAGCCATGATCTTTTCTGGCAATCATCTAGAGCTAAAAACTAACAATATAAAGTAGATTTGAGCAGATGTTTATGGTTCCAAGCTTCAAAACAGAAGTTGAGGCCAAAACGCTCATTTCACAGTGAGATAATGCCATTTTGGCCTCTGGAGTTGTAACAGACAAACCATTAATGATACAGCCATGATCTTTTCTGGCAATCATCTAGTGCTGAAAACTAACAATATAAAGTAGATTTGAGCAGATGTTTTTGGTTCCAAGCTTCAAAACAGAAGTTGAGGCCAAAACGCTCTTTTCACAGTGAGATAATGCCATTTTGGCCTCTGGAGTTGTAACAGACAAACCATTAATGATACAGCCATGATCTTTTCTGGCAATCATCTAGAGCTGAAAACTAACAATATAAAGTAGATTTGAGCAGATGTTTTTGGTTCCAAGCTTCAAAACAGAAGTTGAGGCCAAAACGCTCTTTTCACAGTGAGATAATGCCATTTTGGCCTCTGGAGTTGTAACAGACAAACCATTAATGATACAGCCATGATCTTTTCTGGCAATCATCTAGTGCTGAAAACTAACAATATAAAGTAGATTTGAGCAGATGTTTTTGGTTACAAGCTTCAAAACAGAAGGTTGAGGCCAAAACGCTCTTTTCACAGTGAGATAGTGCCATTTTGGCCTCTGGAGTTGTAACAGACAAACCATTAATGATACAGCCATGATCTTTTCTGGCAATCATCTAGAGCTAAAAACTAACAATATAAAGTAGATTTGAGCAGATGTTTATGGTTCCAAGCTTCAAAACAGAAGTTGAGGCCAAAACGCTCATTTCACAGTGAGATAATGCCATTTTGGCCTCTGGAGTTGTAACAGACAAACCATTAATGATACAGCCATGATCTTTTCTGGCAATCATCTAGTGCTGAAAACTAACAATATAAAGTAGATTTGAGCAGATGTTTTTGGTTCCAAGCTTCAAAACAGAAGTTGAGGCCAAAACGCTCTTTTCACAGTGAGATAATGCCATTTTGGCCTCTGGAGTTGTAACAGACAAACCATTAATGATACAGCCATGATCTTTTCTGGCAATCATCTAGAGCTGAAAACTAACAATATAAAGTAGATTTGAGCAGATGTTTTTGGTTCCAAGCTTCAAAACAGAAGTTGAGGCCAAAACGCTCTTTTCACAGTGAGATAATGCCATTTTGGCCTCTGGAGTTGTAACAGACAAACCATTAATGATACAGCCATGATCTTTTCTGGCAATCATCTAGTGCTGAAAACTAACAATATAAAGTAGATTTGAGCAGATGTTTTTGGTTCCAAGCTTCAAAACAGAAGTTGAGGCCAAAACGCTCTTTTTACAGTGAGATAATGCCATTTTGGCCTCTGGAGTTGTAACAGACAAACCATTAATGATACAGCCATGATCTTTTCTGGCAATCATCTAGAGCTGAAAACTAACAATATAAAGTAGATTTGAGCAGATGTTTTTGGTTCCAAGCTTCAAAACAGAAGTTGAGGCCAAAACGCTCTTTTCACAGTGAGATAATGCCATTTTGGCCTCTGGAGTTGTAACAGACAAACCATTAATGATACAGCCATGATCTTTTCTGGCAATCATTTAGTGCTGAAAACTAACAATATAAAGTAGATTTGAGCAGATGTTTTTGGTTCCAAGCTTTAAAACAGAAGTTGAGGCCAAAACGCTCTTTTCACAGTGAGATAATGCCATTTTGGCCTCTGGAGTTGTAACAGACAAACCATTAATGATACAGCCATGATCTTTTCTGGCAATCATCTAGAGCTGAAAACTAACAATATAAAGTCGATTTGAGCAGATGTTTTTGGTTACAAGCTTCAAAACAGAAGGTTGAGGCCAAAACGCTCTTTTCACAGTGAGATAGTGCCATTTTGGCCTCTGGAGTTGTAACAGACAAACCATTAATGATACAGCCATGATCTTTTCTGGCAATCATCTAGAGCTAAAAACTAACAATATAAAGTAGATTTGAGCAGATGTTTATGGTTCCAAGCTTCAAAACAGAAGTTGAGGCCAAAACGCTCATTTCACAGTGAGATAATGCCATTTTGGCCTCTGGAGTTGTAACAGACAAACCATTAATGATACAGCCATGATCTTTTCTGGCAATCATCTAGTGCTGAAAACTAACAATATAAAGTAGATTTGAGCAGATGTTTTTGGTTCCAAGCTTCAAAACAGAAGTTGAGGCCAAAACGCTCTTTTCACAGTGAGATAATGCCATTTTGGCCTCTGGAGTTGTAACAGACAAACCATTAATGATACAGCCATGATCTTTTCTGGCAATCATCTAGAGCTGAAAACTAACAATATAAAGTAGATTTGAGCAGATGTTTTTGGTTCCAAGCTTCAAAACAGAAGTTGAGGCCAAAACGCTCTTTTCACAGTGAGATAATGCCATTTTGGCCTCTGGAGTTGTAACAGACAAACCATTAATGATACAGCCATGATCTTTTCTGGCAATCATCTAGTGCTGAAAACTAACAATATAAAGTAGATTTGAGCAGATGTTTTTGGTTACAAGCTTCAAAACAGAAGGTTGAGGCCAAAACGCTCTTTTCACAGTGAGATAGTGCCATTTTGGCCTCTGGAGTTGTAACAGACAAACCATTAATGATACAGCCATGATCTTTTCTGGCAATCATCTAGAGCTAAAAACTAACAATATAAAGTAGATTTGAGCAGATGTTTATGGTTCCAAGCTTCAAAACAGAAGTTGAGGCCAAAACGCTCATTTCACAGTGAGATAATGCCATTTTGGCCTCTGGAGTTGTAACAGACAAACCATTAATGATACAGCCATGATCTTTTCTGGCAATCATCTAGTGCTGAAAACTAACAATATAAAGTAGATTTGAGCAGATGTTTTTGGTTCCAAGCTTCAAAACAGAAGTTGAGGCCAAAACGCTCTTTTCACAGTGAGATAATGCCATTTTGGCCTCTGGAGTTGTAACAGACAAACCATTAATGATACAGCCATGATCTTTCCTGGCAATCATCTAGAGCTGAAAACTAACAATATAAAGTAGATTTGAGCAGATGTTTTTGGTTCCAAGCTTCAAAACAGAAGTTGAGGCCAAAACTCTCTTTTCACAGTGAGATAATGCCATTTTGGCCTCTGCAGTTGTAACAGACAAACCATTAATGATACAGCCATGATCTTTTCTGGCAATCATCTAGAGCTGAAAACTAACAATATAAAGTAGATTTGAGCAGATGTTTTTGGTTCCAAGCTTCAAAACAGAAGTTGAGGCCAAAACGCTCTTTTCACAGTGAGATAATGCCATTTTGGCCTCTGGAGTTCTAACAGACAAACCATTAATGATACAGCCATGATCTTTTCTGGCAATCATCTAGTGCTGAAAACTAACAATATAAAGTAGATTTGAGCAGATGTTTTTGGTTACAAGCTTCAAAACAGAAGGTTGAGGCCAAAACGCTCTTTTCACAGTGAGATAGTGCCATTTTGGCCTCTGGAGTTGTAACAGACAAACCATTAATGATACAGCCATGATCTTTTCTGGCAATCATCTAGAGCTAAAAACTAACAATATAAAGTAGATTTGAGCAGATGTTTATGGTTCCAAGCTTCAAAACAGAAGTTGAGGCCAAAACGCTCATTTCACAGTGAGATAATGCCATTTTGGCCTCTGGAGTTGTAACAGACAAACCATTAATGATACAGCCATGATCTTTTCTGGCAATCATCTAGTGCTGAAAACTAACAATATAAAGTAGATTTGAGCAGATGTTTTTGGTTCCAAGCTTCAAAACAGAAGTTGAGGCCAAAACGCTCTTTTCACAGTGAGATAATGCCATTTTGGCCTCTGGAGTTGTAACAGACAAACCATTAATGATACAGCCATGATCTTTTCTGGCAATCATCTAGAGCTGAAAACTAACAATATAAAGTAGATTTGAGCAGATGTTTTTGGTTCCAAGCTTCAAAACAGAAGTTGAGGCCAAAACGCTCTTTTCACAGTGAGATAATGCCATTTTGGCCTCTGGAGTTGTAACAGACAAACCATTAATGATACAGCCATGATCTTTTCTGGCAATCATCTAGTGCTGAAAACTAACAATATAAAGTAGATTTGAGCAGATGTTTTTGGTTACAAGCTTCAAAACAGAAGGTTGAGGCCAAAACGCTCTTTTCACAGTGAGATAGTGCCATTTTGGCCTCTGGAGTTGTAACAGACAAACCATTAATGATACAGCCATGATCTTTTCTGGCAATCATCTAGAGCTAAAAACTAACAATATAAAGTAGATTTGAGCAGATGTTTATGGTTCCAAGCTTCAAAACAGAAGTTGAGGCCAAAACGCTCATTTCACAGTGAGATAATGCCATTTTGGCCTCTGGAGTTGTAACAGACAAACCATTAATGATACAGCCATGATCTTTTCTGGCAATCATCTAGTGCTGAAAACTAACAATATAAAGTAGATTTGAGCAGATGTTTTTGGTTCCAAGCTTCAAAACAGAAGTTGAGGCCAAAACGCTCTTTTCACAGTGAGATAATGCCATTTTGGCCTCTGGAGTTGTAACAGACAAACCATTAATGATACAGCCATGATCTTTTCTGGCAATCATCTAGAGCTGAAAACTAACAATATAAAGTAGATTTGAGCAGATGTTTTTGGTTCCAAGCTTCAAAACAGAAGTTGAGGCCAAAACGCTCTTTTCACAGTGAGATAATGCCATTTTGGCCTCTGGAGTTGTAACAGACAAACCATTAATGATACAGCCATGATCTTTTCTGGCAATCATCTAGTGCTGAAAACTAACAATATAAAGTAGATTTGAGCAGATGTTTTTGGTTCCAAGCTTCAAAACAGAAGTTGAGGCCAAAACGCTCTTTTTACAGTGAGATAATGCCATTTTGGCCTCTGGAGTTGTAACAGACAAACCATTAATGATACAGCCATGATCTTTTCTGGCAATCATCTAGAGCTGAAAACTAACAATATAAAGTAGATTTGAGCAGATGTTTTTGGTTCCAAGCTTCAAAACAGAAGTTGAGGCCAAAACGCTCTTTTCACAGTGAGATAATGCCATTTTGGCCTCTGGAGTTGTAACAGACAAACCATTAATGATACAGCCATGATCTTTTCTGGCAATCATTTAGTGCTGAAAACTAACAATATAAAGTAGATTTGAGCAGATGTTTTTGGTTCCAAGCTTTAAAACAGAAGTTGAGGCCAAAACGCTCTTTTCACAGTGAGATAATGCCATTTTGGCCTCTGGAGTTGTAACAGACAAACCATTAATGATACAGCCATGATCTTTTCTGGCAATCATCTAGAGCTGAAAACTAACAATATAAAGTCGATTTGAGCAGATGTTTTTGGTTACAAGCTTCAAAACAGAAGGTTGAGGCCAAAACGCTCTTTTCACAGTGAGATAGTGCCATTTTGGCCTCTGGAGTTGTAACAGACAAACCATTAATGATACAGCCATGATCTTTTCTGGCAATCATCTAGAGCTAAAAACTAACAATATAAAGTAGATTTGAGCAGATGTTTATGGTTCCAAGCTTCAAAACAGAAGTTGAGGCCAAAACGCTCATTTCACAGTGAGATAATGCCATTTTGGCCTCTGGAGTTGTAACAGACAAACCATTAATGATACAGCCATGATCTTTTCTGGCAATCATCTAGTGCTGAAAACTAACAATATAAAGTAGATTTGAGCAGATGTTTTTGGTTCCAAGCTTCAAAACAGAAGTTGAGGCCAAAACGCTCTTTTCACAGTGAGATAATGCCATTTTGGCCTCTGGAGTTGTAACAGACAAACCATTAATGATACAGCCATGATCTTTTCTGGCAATCATCTAGAGCTGAAAACTAACAATATAAAGTAGATTTGAGCAGATGTTTTTGGTTCCAAGCTTCAAAACAGAAGTTGAGGCCAAAACGCTCTTTTCACAGTGAGATAATGCCATTTTGGCCTCTGGAGTTGTAACAGACAAACCATTAATGATACAGCCATGATCTTTTCTGGCAATCATCTAGTGCTGAAAACTAACAATATAAAGTAGATTTGAGCAGATGTTTTTGGTTACAAGCTTCAAAACAGAAGGTTGAGGCCAAAACGCTCTTTTCACAGTGAGATAGTGCCATTTTGGCCTCTGGAGTTGTAACAGACAAACCATTAATGATACAGCCATGATCTTTTCTGGCAATCATCTAGAGCTAAAAACTAACAATATAAAGTAGATTTGAGCAGATGTTTATGGTTCCAAGCTTCAAAACAGAAGTTGAGGCCAAAACGCTCATTTCACAGTGAGATAATGCCATTTTGGCCTCTGGAGTTGTAACAGACAAACCATTAATGATACAGCCATGATCTTTTCTGGCAATCATCTAGTGCTGAAAACTAACAATATAAAGTAGATTTGAGCAGATGTTTTTGGTTCCAAGCTTCAAAACAGAAGTTGAGGCCAAAACGCTCTTTTCACAGTGAGATAATGCCATTTTGGCCTCTGGAGTTGTAACAGACAAACCATTAATGATACAGCCATGATCTTTCCTGGCAATCATCTAGAGCTGAAAACTAACAATATAAAGTAGATTTGAGCAGATGTTTTTGGTTCCAAGCTTCAAAACAGAAGTTGAGGCCAAAACTCTCTTTTCACAGTGAGATAATGCCATTTTGGCCTCTGCAGTTGTAACAGACAAACCATTAATGATACAGCCATGATCTTTTCTGGCAATCATCTAGAGCTGAAAACTAACAATATAAAGTAGATTTGAGCAGATGTTTTTGGTTCCAAGCTTCAAAACAGAAGTTGAGGCCAAAACGCTCTTTTCACAGTGAGATAATGCCATTTTGGCCTCTGGAGTTCTAACAGACAAACCATTAATGATACAGCCATGATCTTTTCTGGCAATCATCTAGTGCTGAAAACTAACAATATAAAGTAGATTTGAGCAGATGTTTTTGGTTACAAGCTTCAAAACAGAAGGTTGAGGCCAAAACGCTCTTTTCACAGTGAGATAGTGCCATTTTGGCCTCTGGAGTTGTAACAGACAAACCATTAATGATACAGCCATGATCTTTTCTGGCAATCATCTAGAGCTAAAAACTAACAATATAAAGTAGATTTGAGCAGATGTTTATGGTTCCAAGCTTCAAAACAGAAGTTGAGGCCAAAACGCTCATTTCACAGTGAGATAATGCCATTTTGGCCTCTGGAGTTGTAACAGACAAACCATTAATGATACAGCCATGATCTTTTCTGGCAATCATCTAGTGCTGAAAACTAACAATATAAAGTAGATTTGAGCAGATGTTTTTGGTTCCAAGCTTCAAAACAGAAGTTGAGGCCAAAACGCTCTTTTCACAGTGAGATAATGCCATTTTGGCCTCTGGAGTTGTAACAGACAAACCATTAATGATACAGCCATGATCTTTTCTGGCAATCATCTAGAGCTGAAAACTAACAATATAAAGTAGATTTGAGCAGATGTTTTTGGTTCCAAGCTTCAAAACAGAAGTTGAGGCCAAAACGCTCTTTTCACAGTGAGATAATGCCATTTTGGCCTCTGGAGTTGTAACTGACAAACCATTAATGATACAGCCATGATCTTTTCTGGCAATCATCTAGTGCTGAAAACTAACAATATAAAGTAGATTTGAGCAGATGTTTTTGGTTCCAAGCTTCAAAACAGAAGTTGAGGCCAAAACGCTCTTTTCACAGTGAGATAATGCCATTTTGGCCTCTGGAGTTGTAACAGACAAACCATTAATGATACAGCCATGATCTTTTCTGGCAATCATCTAGAGCTGAAAACTAACAATATAAAGTAGATTTGAGCAGATGTTTTTGGTTCCAAGCTTCAAAACAGAAGTTGAGGCCAAAACGCTCTTTTCACAGTGAGATAATGCCATTTTGGCCTCTGCAGTTGTAACAGACAAACCATTAATGATACAGCCATGATCTTTTCTGGCAATCATCTAGAGCTGAAAACTAACAATATAAAGTAGATTTGAGCAGATGTTTTTGGTTACAAGCTTCAAAACAGAAGGTTGAGGCCAAAACGCTCTTTTCACAGTGAGATAATGCCATTTTGGCCTCTGGAGTTGTAACAGACAAACCATTAATGATACAGCCATGATCTTTTCTGGCAATCATCTAGTGCTGAAAACTAACAATATAAAGTAGATTTGAGCAGATGTTTTTGGTTCCAAGCTTCAAAACAGAAGTTGAGGCCAAAACGCTTTTTTCACAGTGAGATAATGCCATTTTGGCCTCTGGAGTTGTAACAGACAAACCATTAATGATACAGCCATGATCTTTTCTGGCAATCATCTAGAGCTGAAAACTAACAATATGAAGTAGATTTGAGCAGATGTTTTTGGTTCCAAGCTTCAAAACAGAAGTTGAGGCCAAAACGCTCTTTTCACAGTGAGATAATGCCATTTTGGCCTCTGGAGTTGTAACAGACAAACCATTAATGATACAGCCATGATCTTTTCTGGCAATCATCTAGAGCTGAAAACTAACAATATAAAGTAGATTTGAGCACATGTTTATGGTTCCAAGCTTCAAAACAGAACTTGAGGCCAAAACGCTCATTTCACAGTGAGATAATGCCATTTTGGCCTCTGGAGTTGTAACAGACAAACCATTAATGATACAGCCATGATCTTTTCTGGCAATCATCTAGAGCTGAAAACTAACAATATAAAGTAGATATGAGCAGATGTTTTTGGTTCCAAGCTTCAAAACAGAAGTTGAGGCCAAAACGCTCATTTCACAGTGAGATAATGCCATTTTGGCCTCTGGAGTTGTAACAGACAAACCATTAATGATACAGCCATGATCTTTTCTGGCAATCATCTAGTGCTGAAAACTAACAATATAAAGTAGATTTGAGCAGATGTTTTTGGTTCCAAGCTTCAAAACAGAAGTTGAGGCCAAAACGCTCTTTTCACAGTGAGATAATGCCATTTTGGCCTCTGGAGTTGTAACAGACAAACCATTAATGATACAGCCATGATCTTTTCTGGCAATCATCTAGTGCTGAAAACTAACAATATAAAGTAGATTTGAGCAGATGTTTTTGGTTCCAAGCTTCAAAACAGAAGTTGAGGCCAAAACGCTCTTTTCACAGTGAGATAATGCCATTTTGGCCTCTGGAGTTGTAACAGACAAACCATTAATGATACAGCCATGATCTTTTCTGGCAATCATTTAGTGCTGAAAACTAACAATATAAAGTAGATTTGAGCAGATGTTTTTGGTTCCAAGCTTCAAAACAGAAGTTGAGGCCAAAACGCTCTTTTCACAGTGAGATAATGCCATTTTGGCCTCTGGAGTTGTAACAGACAAACCATTAATGATACAGCCATGATCTTTTCTGGCAATCATCTAGAGCTGAAAACTAACAATATAAAGTCGATTTGAGCAGATGTTTTTGGTTACAAGCTTCAAAACAGAAGGTTGAGGCCAAAACGCTCTTTTCACAGTGAGATAGTGCCATTTTGGCCTCTGGAGTTGTAACAGACAAACCATTAATGATACAGCCATGATCTTTTCTGGCAATCATCTAGAGCTAAAAACTAACAATATAAAGTAGATTTGAGCAGATGTTTATGGTTCCAAGCTTCAAAACAGAAGTTGAGGCCAAAACGCTCATTTCACAGTGAGATAATGCCATTTTGGCCTCTGGAGTTGTAACAGACAAACCATTAATGATACAGCCATGATCTTTTCTGGCAATCATCTAGTGCTGAAAACTAACAATATAAAGTAGATTTGAGCAGATGTTTTTGGTTCCAAGCTTCAAAACAGAAGTTGAGGCCAAAACGCTCTTTTCACAGTGAGATAATGCCATTTTGGCCTCTGGAGTTGTAACAGACAAACCATTAATGATACAGCCATGATCTTTTCTGGCAATCATCTAGAGCTGAAAACTAACAATATAAAGTAGATTTGAGCAGATGTTTTTGGTTCCAAGCTTCAAAACAGAAGTTGAGGCCAAAACGCTCTTTTCACAGTGAGATAATGCCATTTTGGCCTCTGGAGTTGTAACAGACAAACCATTAATGATACAGCCATGATCTTTTCTGGCAATCATCTAGTGCTGAAAACTAACAATATAAAGTAGATTTGAGCAGATGTTTTTGGTTACAAGCTTCAAAACAGAAGGTTGAGGCCAAAACGCTCTTTTCACAGTGAGATAGTGCCATTTTGGCCTCTGGAGTTGTAACAGACAAACCATTAATGATACAGCCATGATCTTTTCTGGCAATCATCTAGAGCTAAAAACTAACAATATAAAGTAGATTTGAGCAGATGTTTATGGTTCCAAGCTTCAAAACAGAAGTTGAGGCCAAAACGCTCATTTCACAGTGAGATAATGCCATTTTGGCCTCTGGAGTTGTAACAGACAAACCATTAATGATACAGCCATGATCTTTTCTGGCAATCATCTAGTGCTGAAAACTAACAATATAAAGTAGATTTGAGCAGATGTTTTTGGTTCCAAGCTTCAAAACAGAAGTTGAGGCCAAAACGCTCTTTTCACAGTGAGATAATGCCATTTTGGCCTCTGGAGTTGTAACAGACAAACCATTAATGATACAGCCATGATCTTTTCTGGCAATCATCTAGAGCTGAAAACTAACAATATAAAGTAGATTTGAGCAGATGTTTTTGGTTCCAAGCTTCAAAACAGAAGTTGAGGCCAAAACTCTCTTTTCACAGTGAGATAATGCCATTTTGGCCTCTGCAGTTGTAACAGACAAACCATTAATGATACAGCCATGATCTTTTCTGGCAATCATCTAGAGCTGAAAACTAACAATATAAAGTAGATTTGAGCAGATGTTTTTGGTTCCAAGCTTCAAAACAGAAGTTGAGGCCAAAACGCTCTTTTCACAGTGAGATAATGCCATTTTGGCCTCTGGAGTTCTAACAGACAAACCATTAATGATACAGCCATGATCTTTTCTGGCAATCATCTAGTGCTGAAAACTAACAATATAAAGTAGATTTGAGCAGATGTTTTTGGTTACAAGCTTCAAAACAGAAGGTTGAGGCCAAAACGCTCTTTTCACAGTGAGATAGTGCCATTTTGGCCTCTGGAGTTGTAACAGACAAACCATTAATGATACAGCCATGATCTTTTCTGGCAATCATCTAGAGCTAAAAACTAACAATATAAAGTAGATTTGAGCAGATGTTTATGGTTCCAAGCTTCAAAACAGAAGTTGAGGCCAAAACGCTCATTTCACAGTGAGATAATGCCATTTTGGCCTCTGGAGTTGTAACAGACAAACCATTAATGATACAGCCATGATCTTTTCTGGCAATCATCTAGTGCTGAAAACTAACAATATAAAGTAGATTTGAGCAGATGTTTTTGGTTCCAAGCTTCAAAACAGAAGTTGAGGCCAAAACGCTCTTTTCACAGTGAGATAATGCCATTTTGGCCTCTGGAGTTGTAACAGACAAACCATTAATGATACAGCCATGATCTTTTCTGGCAATCATCTAGAGCTGAAAACTAACAATATAAAGTAGATTTGAGCAGATGTTTTTGGTTCCAAGCTTCAAAACAGAAGTTGAGGCCAAAACGCTCTTTTCACAGTGAGATAATGCCATTTTGGCCTCTGGAGTTGTAACTGACAAACCATTAATGATACAGCCATGATCTTTTCTGGCAATCATCTAGAGCTGAAAACTAACAATATAAAGTAGATTTGAGCAGATGTTTTTGGTTCCAAGCTTCAAAACAGAAGTTGAGGCCAAAACGCTCTTTTCACAGTGAGATAATGCCATTTTGGCCTCTGGAGTTGTAACAGACAAACCATTAATGATACAGCCATGATCTTTTCTGGCAATCATCTAGAGCTGAAAACTAACAATATAAAGTAGATTTGAGCAGATGTTTTTGGTTCCAAGCTTCAAAACAGAAGTTGAGGCCAAAACGCTCTTTTCACAGTGAGATAATGCCATTTTGGCCTCTGGAGTTGTAACAGACAAACCATTAATGATACAGCCATGATCTTTTCTGGCAATCATCTAGAGCTGAAAACTAACAATATAAAGTAGATTTGAGCAGATGTTTTTGGTTCCAAGCTTCAAAACAGAAGTTGAGGCCAAAACGCTCTTTTCACAGTGAGATAATGCCATTTTGGCCTCTGCAGTTGTAACAGACAAACCATTAATGATACAGCCATGATCTTTTCTGGCAATCATCTAGAGCTGAAAACTAACAATATAAAGTAGATTTGAGCAGATGTTTTTGGTTACAAGCTTCAAAACAGAAGGTTGAGGCCAAAACGCTCTTTTCACAGTGAGATAGTGCCATTTTGGCCTCTGGAGTTGTAACAGACAAACCATTAATGATACAGCCATGATCTTTTCTGGCAATCATCTAGAGCTAAAAACTAACAATATAAAGTAGATTTGAGCAGATGTTTATGGTTCCAAGCTTCAAAACAGAAGTTGAGGCCAAAACGCTCATTTCACAGTGAGATAATGCCATTTTGGCCTCTGGAGTTGTAACAGACAAACCATTAATGATACAGCCATGATCTTTTCTGGCAATCATCTAGTGCTGAAAACTAACAATATAAAGTAGATTTGAGCAGATGTTTTTGGTTCCAAGCTTCAAAACAGAAGTTGAGGCCAAAACGCTCTTTTCACAGTGAGATAATGCCATTTTGGCCTCTGGAGTTGTAACAGACAAACCATTAATGATACAGCCATGATCTTTTCTGGCAATCATCTAGAGCTGAAAACTAACAATATAAAGTAGATTTGAGCAGATGTTTTTGGTTCCAAGCTTCAAAACAGAAGTTGAGGCCAAAACGCTCTTTTCACAGTGAGATAATGCCATTTTGGCCTCTGGAGTTGTAACTGACAAACCATTAATGATACAGCCATGATCTTTTCTGGCAATCATCTAGAGCTGAAAACTAACAATATAAAGTAGATTTGAGCAGATGTTTTTGGTTCCAAGCTTCAAAACAGAAGTTGAGGCCAAAACGCTCTTTTCACAGTGAGATAATGCCATTTTGGCCTCTGGAGTTGTAACAGACAAACCATTAATGATACAGCCATGATCTTTTCTGGCAATCATCTAGAGCTGAAAACTAACAATATAAAGTAGATTTGAGCAGATGTTTTTGGTTCCAAGCTTCAAAACAGAAGTTGAGGCCAAAACGCTCTTTTCACAGTGAGATAATGCCATTTTGGCCTCTGGAGTTGTAACAGACAAACCATTAATGATACAGCCATGATCTTTTCTGGCAATCATCTAGAGCTGAAAACTAACAATATAAAGTAGATTTGAGCAGATGTTTTTTGGTTCCAAGCTTCAAAACAGAAGTTGAGGCCAAAACGCTCTTTTCACAGTGAGATAATGCCATTTTGGCCTCTGCAGTTGTAACAGACAAACCATTAATGATACAGCCATGATCTTTTCTGGCAATCATCTAGAGCTGAAAACTAACAATATAAAGTAGATTTGAGCAGATGTTTTTGGTTACAAGCTTCAAAACAGAAGGTTGAGGCCAAAACGCTCTTTTCACAGTGAGATAATGCCATTTTGGCCTCTGGAGTTGTAACAGACAAACCATTAATGATACAGCCATGATCTTTTCTGGCAATCATCTAGTGCTGAAAACTAACAATATAAAGTAGATTTGAGCAGATGTTTTTGGTTCCAAGCTTCAAAACAGAAGTTGAGGCCAAAACGCTTTTTTCACAGTGAGATAATGCCATTTTGGCCTCTGGAGTTGTAACAGACAAACCATTAATGATACAGCCATGATCTTTTCTGGCAATCATCTAGAGCTGAAAACTAACAATATGAAGTAGATTTGAGCAGATGTTTTTGGTTCCAAGCTTCAAAACAGAAGTTGAGGCCAAAACGCTCTTTTCACAGTGAGATAATGCCATTTTGGCCTCTGGAGTTGTAACAGACAAACCATTAATGATACAGCCATGATCTTTTCTGGCAATCATCTAGAGCTGAAAACTAACAATATAAAGTAGATTTGAGCACATGTTTATGGTTCCAAGCTTCAAAACAGAACTTGAGGCCAAAACGCTCATTTCACAGTGAGATAATGCCATTTTGGCCTCTGGAGTTGTAACAGACAAACCATTAATGATACAGCCATGATCTTTTCTGGCAATCATCTAGAGCTGAAAACTAACAATATAAAGTAGATATGAGCAGATGTTTTTGGTTCCAAGCTTCAAAACAGAAGTTGAGGCCAAAACGCTCATTTCACAGTGAGATAATGCCATTTTGGCCTCTGGAGTTGTAACAGACAAACCATTAATGATACAGCCATGATCTTTTCTGGCAATCATCTAGTGCTGAAAACTAACAATATAAAGTAGATTTGAGCAGATGTTTTTGGTTCCAAGCTTCAAAACAGAAGTTGAGGCCAAAACGCTCTTTTCACAGTGAGATAATGCCATTTTGGCCTCTGGAGTTGTAACAGACAAACCATTAATGATACAGCCATGATCTTTTCTGGCAATCATCTAGTGCTGAAAACTAACAATATAAAGTAGATTTGAGCAGATGTTTTTGGTTCCAAGCTTCAAAACAGAAGTTGAGGCCAAAACGCTCTTTTCACAGTGAGATAATGCCATTTTGGCCTCTGGAGTTGTAACAGACAAACCATTAATGATACAGCCATGATCTTTTCTGGCAATCATCTAGAGCTGAAAACTAACAATATAAAGTAGATTTGAGCAGATGTTTTTGGTTCCAAGCTACAAAACAGAAGTTGAGGCCAAAACGCTCTTTTCACAGTGAGATAATGCCATTTTGGCCTCTGGAGTTGTAACAGACAAACCATTAATGATACAGCCATGATCTTTTCTGGCAATCATTTAGTGCTGAAAACTAACAATATAAAGTAGATTTGAGCAGATGTTTTTGGTTCCAAGCTTCAAAACAGAAGTTGAGGCCAAAACGCTCTTTTCACAGTGAGATAATGCCATTTTGGCCTCTGGAGTTGTAACAGACAAACCATTAATGATACAGCCATGATCTTTTCTGGCAATCATCTAGAGCTGAAAACTAACAATATAAAGTAGATTTGAGCAGATGTTTTTGGTTACAAGCTTCAAAACAGAAGGTTGAGGCCAAAACGCTCTTTTCACAGTGAGATAGTGCCATTTTGGCCTCTGGAGTTGTAACAGACAAACCATTAATGATACAGCCATGATCTTTTCTGGCAATCATCTAGAGCTAAAAACTAACAATATAAAGTAGATTTGAGCAGATGTTTATGGTTCCAAGCTTCAAAACAGAAGTTGAGGCCAAAACGCTCATTTCACAGTGAGATAATGCCATTTTGGCCTCTGGAGTTGTAACAGACAAACCATTAATGATACAGCCATGATCTTTTCTGGCAATCATCTAGTGCTGAAAACTAACAATATAAAGTAGATTTGAGCAGATGTTTTTGGTTCCAAGCTTCAAAACAGAAGTTGAGGCCAAAACGCTCTTTTCACAGTGAGATAATGCCATTTTGGCCTCTGGAGTTGTAACAGACAAACCATTAATGATACAGCCATGATCTTTTCTGGCAATCATCTAGAGCTGAAAACTAACAATATAAAGTAGATTTGAGCAGATGTTTTTGGTTCCAAGCTTCAAAACAGAAGTTGAGGCCAAAACGCTCTTTTCACAGTGAGATAATGCCATTTTGGCCTCTGGAGTTGTAACAGACAAACCATTAATGATACAGCCATGATCTTTTCTGGCAATCATCTAGTGCTGAAAACTAACAATATAAAGTAGATTTGAGCAGATGTTTTTGGTTACAAGCTTCAAAACAGAAGGTTGAGGCCAAAACGCTCTTTTCACAGTGAGATAGTGCCATTTTGGCCTCTGGAGTTGTAACAGACAAACCATTAATGATACAGCCATGATCTTTTCTGGCAATCATCTAGAGCTAAAAACTAACAATATAAAGTAGATTTGAGCAGATGTTTATGGTTCCAAGCTTCAAAACAGAAGTTGAGGCCAAAACGCTCATTTCACAGTGAGATAATGCCATTTTGGCCTCTGGAGTTGTAACAGACAAACCATTAATGATACAGCCATGATCTTTTCTGGCAATCATCTAGTGCTGAAAACTAACAATATAAAGTAGATTTGAGCAGATGTTTTTGGTTCCAAGCTTCAAAACAGAAGTTGAGGCCAAAACGCTCATTTCACAGTGAGATAATGCCATTTTGGCCTCTGGAGTTGTAACAGACAAACCATTAATGATACAGCCATGATCTTTTCTGGCAATCATCTAGAGCTGAAAACTAACAATATAAAGTAGATTTGAGCAGATGTTTTTGGTTCCAAGCTTCAAAACAGAAGTTGAGGCCAAAACGCTCTTTTCACAGTGAGATAATGCCATTTTGGCCTCTGGAGTTGTAACAGACAAACCATTAATGATACAGCCATGATCTTTTCTGGCAATCATCTAGTGCTGAAAAATAACAATATAAAGTAGATTTGAGCAGATGTTTTTGGTTCCAAGCTTCAAAACAGAAGTTGAGGCCAAAACGCTCTTTTCACAGTGAGATAATGCCATTTTGGCCTCTGGAGTTGTAACAGACAAACCATTAATGATACAGCCATGATCTTTTCTGGCAATCATCTAGAGCTGAAAACTAACAATATAAAGTAGATTTGAGCAGATGTTTTTGGTTCCAAGCTTCAAAACAGAAGTTGAGGCCAAAACGCTCATTTCACAGTGAGATAATGCCATTTTGGCCTCTGGAGTTGTAACAGACAAACCATTAATGATACAGCCATGATCTTTTCTGGCAATCATCTAGTGCTGAAAACTAACAATATAAAGTAGATTTGAGCAGATGTTTTTGGTTCCAAGCTTCAAAACAGAAGTTGAGGCCAAAACGCTCATTTCACAGTGAGATAATGCCATTTTGGCCTCTGGAGTTGTAACAGACAAACCATTAATGATACAGCCATGATCTTTTCTGGCAATCATCTAGAGCTGAAAACTAACAATATAAAGTAGATTTGAGCAGATGTTTTTGGTTCCAAGCTTCAAAACAGAAGTTGAGGCCAAAACGCTCTTTTCACAGTGAGATAATGCCATTTTGGCCTCTGGAGTTGTAACAGACAAACCATTAATGATACAGCCATGATCTTTTCTGGCAATCATCTAGTGCTGAAAACTAACAATATAAAGTAGATTTGAGCAGATGTTTTTGGTTCCAAGCTTCAAAACAGAAGTTGAGGCCAAAACGCTCTTTTCACAGTGAGATAATGCCATTTTGGCCTCTGGAGTTGTAACAGACAAACCATTAATGATACAGCCATGATCTTTTCTGGCAATCATCTAGAGCTGAAAACTAACAATATAAAGTAGATTTGAGCAGATGTTTTTGGTTCCAAGCTTCAAAACAGAAGTTGAGGCCAAAACGCTCTTTTCACAGTGAGATAATGCCATTTTGGCCTCTGCAGTTGTAACAGACAAACCATTAATGATACAGCCATGATCTTTTCTGGCAATCATCTAGAGCTGAAAACTAACAATATAAAGTAGATTTGAGCAGATGTTTTTGGTTCCAAGCTTCAAAACAGAAGTTGAGGCCAAAACGCTTTTTTCACAGTGAGATAATGCCATTTTGGCCTCTGGAGTTGTAACAGACAAACCATTAATGATACAGCCATGATCTTTTCTGGCAATCATCTAGAGCTGAAAACTAACAATATGAAGTAGATTTGAGCAGATGTTTTTGGTTCCAAGCTTCAAAACAGAAGTTGAGGCCAAAACGCTCTTTTCACAGTGAGATAATGCCATTTTGGCCTCTGGAGTTGTAACAGACAAACCATTAATGATACAGCCATGATCTTTTCTGGCAATCATCTAGAGCTGAAAACTAACAATATAAAGTAGATTTGAGCAGATGTTTTTGGTTCCAAGCTTCAAAACAGAAGTTGAGGCCAAAACGCTCTTTTCACAGTGAGATAATGCCATTTTGGCCTCTGCAGTTGTAACAGACAAACCATTAATGATACAGCCATGATCTTTTCTGGCAATCATCTAGAGCTGAAAACTAACAATATAAAGTAGATTTGAGCAGATGTTTTTGGTTCCAAGCTTCAAAACAGAAGTTGAGGCCAAAACGCTTTTTTCACAGTGAGATAATGCCATTTTGGCCTCTGGAGTTGTAACAGACAAACCATTAATGATACAGCCATGATCTTTTCTGGCAATCATCTAGAGCTGAAAACTAACAATATGAAGTAGATTTGAGCAGATGTTTTTGGTTCCAAGCTTCAAAACAGAAGTTGAGGCCAAAACGCTCTTTTCACAGTGAGATAATGCCATTTTGGCCTCTGGAGTTGTAACAGACAAACCATTAATGATACAGCCATGATCTTTTCTGGCAATCATCTAGAGCTGAAAACTAACAATATAAAGTAGATTTGAGCAGATGTTTTTGGTTCCAAGCTTCAAAACAGAAGTTGAGGCCAAAACGCTCTTTTCACAGTGAGATAATGCCATTTTGGCCTCTGCAGTTGTAACAGACAAACCATTAATGATACAGCCATGATCTTTTCTGGCAATCATCTAGAGCTGAAAACTAACAATATAAAGTAGATTTGAGCAGATGTTTTTGGTTCCAAGCTTCAAAACAGAAGTTGAGGCCAAAACGCTCTTTTCACAGTGAGATAATGCCATTTTGGCCTCTGGAGTTGTAACAGACAAACCATTAATGATACAGCCATGATCTTTTCTAGCAATCATCTAGTGCTGAAAACTAACAATATAAAGTAGATTTGAGCAGATGTTTTTGGTTCCAAGCTTCAAAACAGAAGTTGAGGCCAAAACGCTCTTTTCACAGTGAGATAATGCCATTTTGGCCTCTGGAGTTGTAACAGACAAACCATTAATGATACAGCCATGATCTTTTCTGGCAATCATCTAGAGCTGAAAACTAACAATATAAAGTAGATTTGAGCAGATGTTTTTGGTTCCAAGCTTCAAAACAGAAGTTGAGGCCAAAACGCTCTTTTCACAGTGAGATAATGCCATTTTGGCCTCTGGAGTTGTAACAGACAAACCATTAATGATACAGCCATGATCTTTTCTGGCAATCATCTAGTGCTGAAAACTAACAATATAAAGTAGATTTGAGCAGATGTTTTTGGTTCCAAGCTTCAAAACAGAAGTTGAGGCCAAAACGCTCTTTTCACAGTGAGATAATGCCATTTTGGCCTCTGGAGTTGTAACAGACAAACCATTAATGATACAGCCATGATCTTTTCTGGCAATCATCTAGAGCTGAAAAATAACAATATAAAGTAGATTTGAGCAGATGTTTTTGGTTCCAAGCTTCAAAACAGAAGTTGAGGCCAAAACGCTCTTTTCACAGTGAGATAATGCCATTTTGGCCTCTGCAGTTGTAACAGACAAACCATTAATGATACAGCCATGATCTTTTCTGGCAATCATCTAGAGCTGAAAACTAACAATATAAAGTAGATTTGAGCAGATGTTTTTGGTTACAAGCTTCAAAACAGAAGGTTGAGACCAAAACGCTCTTTTCACAGTGAGATAATGCCATTTTGGCCTCTGGAGTTGTAACAGACAAACCATTAATGATACAGCCATGATCTTTTCTGGCAATCATCTAGAGCTGAAAACTAACAATATAAAGTAGATTTGAGCAGATGTTTATGGTTCCAAGCTTCAAAACAGAAGTTGAGGCCAAAACGCTCATTTCACAGTGAGATAATGCCATTTTGGCCTCTGGAGTTGTAACAGACAAACCATTAATGATACAGCCATGATCTTTTCTGGCAATCATCTAGTGCTGAAAACTAACAATATAAAGTAGATTTGAGCAGATGTTTTTGGTTCCAAGCTTCAAAACAGAAGTTGAGGCCAAAACGCTTTTTTCACAGTGAGATAATGCCATTTTGGCCTCTGGAGTTGTAACAGACAAACCATTAATGATACAGCCATGATCTTTTCTGGCAATCATCTAGAGCTGAAAACTAACAATATGAAGTAGATTTGAGCAGATGTTTTTGTTTCCAAGCTTCAAAACAGAAGTTGAGGCCAAAACGCTCTTTTCACAGTGAGATAATGCCATTTTGGCCTCTGGAGTTGTAACAGACAAACCATTAATGATACAGCCATGATCTTTTCTGGCAATCATCTAGAGCTGAAAACTAACAATATAAAGTAGATTTGAGCAGATCTTTTTGGTTACAAGCTTCAAAACAGAAGGTTGAGGCCAAAACGCTCTTTTCACAGTGAGATAGTGCCATTTTGGCCTCTGGAGTTGTAACAGACAAACCATTAATGATACAGCCATGATCTTTTCTGGCAATCATCTAGAGCTGAAAACTAACAATATAAAGTAGATTTGAGCAGATGTTTTTGGTTACAAGCTTCAAAACAGAAGGTTGAGGCCAAAACGCTCTTTTCACAGTGAGATAATGCCATTTTGGCCTCTGGAGTTGTAACAGACAAACCATTAATGATACAGCCATGATCTTTTCTGGCAATCATCTAGAGCTGAAAACTAACAATATAAAGTAGATTTGAGCAGATGTTTTTGGTTCCAAGCTTCAAAACAGAACTTGAGGCCAAAACGCTCATTTCACAGTGAGATAATGCCATTTTGGCCTCTGGAGTTGTAACAGACAAACCATTAATGATACAGCCATGATCTTTTCTGGCAATCATCTAGAGCTAAAAACTAACAATATAAAGTAGATTTGAGCAGATGTTTATGGTTCCAAGCTTCAAAACAGAAGTTGAGGCCAAAACGCTCATTTCACAGTGAGATAATGCCATTTTGGCCTCTGGAGTTGTAACAGACAAACCATTAATGATACAGCCATGATCTTTTCTGGCAATCATCTAGTGCTGAAAACTAACAATATAAAGTAGATTTGAGCAGATGTTTTTGGTTCCAAGCTTCAAAACAGAAGTTGAGGCCAAAACGCTCTTTTCACAGTGAGATAATGCCATTTTGGCCTCTGGAGTTGTAACAGACAAACCATTAATGATACAGCCATGATCTTTTCTGGCAATCATCTAGAGCTGAAAACTAACAATATAAAGTAGATTTGAGCAGATGTTTTTGGTTCCAAGCTTCAAAACAGAAGTTGAGGCCAAAACGCTCTTTTCACAGTGAGATAATGCCATTTTGGCCTCTGGAGTTGTAACAGACAAACCATTAATGATACAGCCATGATCTTTTCTGGCAATCATCTAGTGCTGAAAACTAACAATATAAAGTAGATTTGAGCAGATGTTTTTGGTTCCAAGCTTCAAAACAGAAGTTGAGGCCAAAACGCTCTTTTCACAGTGAGATAATGCCATTTTGGCCTCTGGAGTTGTAACAGACAAACCATTAATGATACAGCCATGATCTTTTCTGGCAATCATCTAGAGCTGAAAAATAACAATATAAAGTAGATTTGAGCAGATGTTTTTGGTTCCAAGCTTCAAAACAGAAGTTGAGGCCAAAACGCTCTTTTCACAGTGAGATAATGCCATTTTGGCCTCTGCAGTTGTAACAGACAAACCATTAATGATACAGCCATGATCTTTTCTGGCAATCATCTAGAGCTGAAAACTAACAATATAAAGTAGATTTGAGCAGATGTTTTTGGTTACAAGCTTCAAAACAGAAGGTTGAGACCAAAACGCTCTTTTCACAGTGAGATAATGCCATTTTGGCCTCTGGAGTTGTAACAGACAAACCATTAATGATACAGCCATGATCTTTTCTGGCAATCATCTAGAGCTGAAAACTAACAATATAAAGTAGATTTGAGCAGATGTTTATGGTTCCAAGCTTCAAAACAGAAGTTGAGGCCAAAACGCTCATTTCACAGTGAGATAATGCCATTTTGGCCTCTGGAGTTGTAACAGACAAACCATTAATGATACAGCCATGATCTTTTCTGGCAATCATCTAGTGCTGAAAACTAACAATATAAAGTAGATTTGAGCAGATGTTTTTGGTTCCAAGCTTCAAAACAGAAGTTGAGGCCAAAACGCTTTTTTCACAGTGAGATAATGCCATTTTGGCCTCTGGAGTTGTAACAGACAAACCATTAATGATACAGCCATGATCTTTTCTGGCAATCATCTAGAGCTGAAAACTAACAATATGAAGTAGATTTGAGCAGATGTTTTTGTTTCCAAGCTTCAAAACAGAAGTTGAGGCCAAAACGCTCTTTTCACAGTGAGATAATGCCATTTTGGCCTCTGGAGTTGTAACAGAAAAACCATTAATGATACACCCATGATCTTTTCTGGCAATCATCTAGAGCTGAAAACTAACAATATAAAGTAGATTTGAGCAGATGTTTTTGGTTACAAGCTTCAAAACAGAAGGTTGAGGCCAAAACGCTCTTTTCACAGTGAGATAATGCCATTTTGGCCTCTGGAGTTGTAACAGACAAACCATTAATGATACAGCCATGATCTTTTCTGGCAATCATCTAGAGCTGAAAACTAACAATATAAAGTAGATTTGAGCAGATGTTTTTGGTTCCAAGCTTCAAAACAGAACTTGAGGCCAAAACGCTCATTTCACAGTGAGATAATGCCATTTTGGCCTCTGGAGTTGTAACAGACAAACCATTAATGATACAGCCATGATCTTTTCTGGCAATCATCTAGAGCTAAAAACTAACAATATAAAGTAGATTTGAGCAGATGTTTATGGTTCCAAGCTTCAAAACAGAAGTTGAGGCCAAAACGCTCATTTCACAGTGAGATAATGCCATTTTGGCCTCTGGAGTTGTAACAGACAAACCATTAATGATACAGCCATGATCTTTTCTGGCAATCATCTAGTGCTGAAAACTAACAATATAAAGTAGATTTGAGCAGATGTTTTTGGTTCCAAGCTTCAAAACAGAAGTTGAGGCCAAAACGCTCTTTTCACAGTGAGATAATGCCATTTTGGCCTCTGCAGTTGTAACAGACAAACCATTAATGATACAGCCATGATCTTTTCTGGCAATCATCTAGAGCTGAAAACTAACAATATAAAGTAGATTTGAGCAGATGTTTTTGGTTCCAAGCTTCAAAACAGAAGTTGAGGCCAAAACGCTCTTTTCACAGTGAGATAATGCCATTTTGGCCTCTGGAGTTGTAACAGACAAACCATTAATGATACAGCCATGATCTTTTCTGGCAATCATCTAGTGCTGAAAACTAACAATATAAAGTAGATTTGAGCAGATGTTTTTGGTTCCAAGCTTCAAAACAGAAGTTGAGGCCAAAACGCTCTTTTCACAGTGAGATAATGCCATTTTGGCCTCTGGAGTTGTAACAGACAAACCATTAATGATACAGCCATGATCTTTTCTGGCAATCATCTAGAGCTGAAAACTAACAATATAAAGTAGATTTGAGCAGATGTTTTTGGTTCCAAGCTTCAAAACAGAAGTTGAGGCCAAAACGCTCTTTTCACAGTGAGATAATGCCATTTTGGCCTCTGGAGTTGTAACAGACAAACCATTAATGATACAGCCATGATCTTTTCTGGCAATCATCTAGTGCTGAAAACTAACAATATAAAGTAGATTTGAGCAGATGTTTTTGGTTCCAAGCTTCAAAACAGAAGTTGAGGCCAAAACGCTCTTTTCACAGTGAGATAATGCCATTTTGGCCTCTGGAGTTGTAACAGACAAACCATTAATGATACAGCCATGATCTTTTCTGGCAATCATCTAGAGCTGAAAAATAACAATATAAAGTAGATTTGAGCAGATGTTTTTGGTTCCAAGCTTCAAAACAGAAGTTGAGGCCAAAACGCTCTTTTCACAGTGAGATAATGCCATTTTGGCCTCTGCAGTTGTAACAGACAAACCATTAATGATACAGCCATGATCTTTTCTGGCAATCATCTAGAGCTGAAAACTAACAATATAAAGTAGATTTGAGCAGATGTTTTTGGTTACAAGCTTCAAAACAGAAGGTTGAGACCAAAACGCTCTTTTCACAGTGAGATAATGCCATTTTGGCCTCTGGAGTTGTAACAGACAAACCATTAATGATACAGCCATGATCTTTTCTGGCAATCATCTAGAGCTGAAAACTAACAATATAAAGTAGATTTGAGCAGATGTTTATGGTTCCAAGCTTCAAAACAGAAGTTGAGGCCAAAACGCTCATTTCACAGTGAGATAATGCCATTTTGGCCTCTGGAGTTGTAACAGACAAACCATTAATGATACAGCCATGATCTTTTCTGGCAATCATCTAGTGCTGAAAACTAACAATATAAAGTAGATTTGAGCAGATGTTTTTGGTTCCAAGCTTCAAAACAGAAGTTGAGGCCAAAACGCTTTTTTCACAGTGAGATAATGCCATTTTGGCCTCTGGAGTTGTAACAGACAAACCATTAATGATACAGCCATGATCTTTTCTGGCAATCATCTAGAGCTGAAAACTAACAATATGAAGTAGATTTGAGCAGATGTTTTTGTTTCCAAGCTTCAAAACAGAAGTTGAGGCCAAAACGCTCTTTTCACAGTGAGATAATGCCATTTTGGCCTCTGGAGTTGTAACAGACAAACCATTAATGATACAGCCATGATCTTTTCTGGCAATCATCTAGTGCTGAAAACTAACAATATAAAGTAGATTTGAGCAGATGTTTTTGGTTCCAAGCTTCAAAACAGAAGGTTGAGGCCAAAACGCTCTTTTCACAGTGAGATAATGCCATTTTGGCCTCTGGAGTTGTAACAGACAAACCATTAATGATACAGCCATGATCTTTTCTGGCAATCATCTAGAGCTGAAAACTAACAATATAAAGTAGATTTGAGCAGATGTTTTTGGTTCCAAGCTTCAAAACAGAACTTGAGGCCAAAACGCTCATTTCACAGTGAGATAATGCCATTTTGGCCTCTGGAGTTGTAACAGACAAACCATTAATGATACAGCCATGATCTTTTCTGGCAATCATCTAGAGCTAAAAACTAACAATATAAAGTAGATTTGAGCAGATGTTTATGGTTCCAAGCTTCAAAACAGAAGTTGAGGCCAAAACGCTCATTTCACAGTGAGATAATGCCATTTTGGCCTCTGGAGTTGTAACAGACAAACCATTAATGATACAGCCATGATCTTTTCTGGCAATCATCTAGTGCTGAAAACTAACAATATAAAGTAGATTTGAGCAGATGTTTTTGGTTCCAAGCTTCAAAACAGAAGTTGAGGCCAAAACGCTCTTTTCACAGTGAGATAATGCCATTTTGGCCTCTGGAGTTGTAACAGACAAACCATTAATGATACAGCCATGATCTTTTCTGGCAATCATCTAGAGCTGAAAACTAACAATATAAAGTAGATTTGAGCAGATGTTTTTGGTTCCAAGCTTCAAAACAGAAGTTGAGGCCAAAACGCTCTTTTCACAGTGAGATAATGCCATTTTGGCCTCTGGAGTTGTAACAGACAAACCATTAATGATACAGCCATGATCTTTTCTGGCAATCATCTAGTGCTGAAAACTAACAATATAAAGTAGATTTGAGCAGATGTTTTTGGTTCCAAGCTTCAAAACAGAAGTTGAGGCCAAAACGCTCTTTTCACAGTGAGATAATGCCATTTTGGCCTCTGGAGTTGTAACAGACAAACCATTAATGATACAGCCATGATCTTTTCTGGCAATCATCTAGAGCTGAAAAATAACAATATAAAGTAGATTTGAGCAGATGTTTTTGGTTCCAAGCTTCAAAACAGAAGTTGAGGCCAAAACGCTCTTTTCACAGTGAGATAATGCCATTTTGGCCTCTGCAGTTGTAACAGACAAACCATTAATGATACAGCCATGATCTTTTCTGGCAATCATCTAGAGCTGAAAACTAACAATATAAAGTAGATTTGAGCAGATGTTTTTGGTTACAAGCTTCAAAACAGAAGGTTGAGACCAAAACGCTCTTTTCACAGTGAGATAATGCCATTTTGGCCTCTGGAGTTGTAACAGACAAACCATTAATGATACAGCCATGATCTTTTCTGGCAATCATCTAGAGCTGAAAACTAACAATATAAAGTAGATTTGAGCAGATGTTTATGGTTCCAAGCTTCAAAACAGAAGTTGAGGCCAAAACGCTCATTTCACAGTGAGATAATGCCATTTTGGCCTCTGGAGTTGTAACAGACAAACCATTAATGATACAGCCATGATCTTTTCTGGCAATCATCTAGTGCTGAAAACTAACAATATAAAGTAGATTTGAGCAGATGTTTTTGGTTCCAAGCTTCAAAACAGAAGTTGAGGCCAAAACGCTTTTTTCACAGTGAGATAATGCCATTTTGGCCTCTGGAGTTGTAACAGACAAACCATTAATGATACAGCCATGATCTTTTCTGGCAATCATCTAGAGCTGAAAACTAACAATATGAAGTAGATTTGAGCAGATGTTTTTGTTTCCAAGCTTCAAAACAGAAGTTGAGGCCAAAACGCTCTTTTCACAGTGAGATAATGCCATTTTGGCCTCTGGAGTTGTAACAGAAAAACCATTAATGATACACCCATGATCTTTTCTGGCAATCATCTAGAGCTGAAAACTAACAATATAAAGTAGATTTGAGCAGATGTTTTTGGTTACAAGCTTCAAAACAGAAGGTTGAGGCCAAAACGCTCTTTTCACAGTGAGATAATGCCATTTTGGCCTCTGGAGTTGTAACAGACAAACCATTAATGATACAGCCATGATCTTTTCTGGCAATCATCTAGAGCTGAAAACTAACAATATAAAGTAGATTTGAGCAGATGTTTTTGGTTCCAAGCTTCAAAACAGAACTTGAGGCCAAAACGCTCATTTCACAGTGAGATAATGCCATTTTGGCCTCTGGAGTTGTAACAGACAAACCATTAATGATACAGCCATGATCTTTTCTGGCAATCATCTAGAGCTAAAAACTAACAATATAAAGTAGATTTGAGCAGATGTTTATGGTTCCAAGCTTCAAAACAGAAGTTGAGGCCAAAACGCTCATTTCACAGTGAGATAATGCCATTTTGGCCTCTGGAGTTGTAACAGACAAACCATTAATGATACAGCCATGATCTTTTCTGGCAATCATCTAGTGCTGAAAACTAACAATATAAAGTAGATTTGAGCAGATGTTTTTGGTTCCAAGCTTCAAAACAGAAGTTGAGGCCAAAACGCTCTTTTCACAGTGAGATAATGCCATTTTGGCCTCTGGAGTTGTAACAGACAAACCATTAATGATACAGCCATGATCTTTTCTGGCAATCATCTAGAGCTGAAAACTAACAATATAAAGTAGATTTGAGCAGATGTTTTTGGTTCCAAGCTTCAAAACAGAAGTTGAGGCCAAAACGCTCTTTTCACAGTGAGATAATGCCATTTTGGCCTCTGGAGTTGTAACAGACAAACCATTAATGATACAGCCATGATCTTTTCTGGCAATCATCTAGTGCTGAAAACTAACAATATAAAGTAGATTTGAGCAGATGTTTTTGGTTCCAAGCTTCAAAACAGAAGTTGAGGCCAAAACGCTCTTTTCACAGTGAGATAATGCCATTTTGGCCTCTGGAGTTGTAACAGACAAACCATTAATGATACAGCCATGATCTTTTCTGGCAATCATCTAGAGCTGAAAAATAACAATATAAAGTAGATTTGAGCAGATGTTTTTGGTTCCAAGCTTCAAAACAGAAGTTGAGGCCAAAACGCTCTTTTCACAGTGAGATAATGCCATTTTGGCCTCTGCAGTTGTAACAGACAAACCATTAATGATACAGCCATGATCTTTTCTGGCAATCATCTAGAGCTGAAAACTAACAATATAAAGTAGATTTGAGCAGATGTTTTTGGTTACAAGCTTCAAAACAGAAGGTTGAGACCAAAACGCTCTTTTCACAGTGAGATAATGCCATTTTGGCCTCTGGAGTTGTAACAGACAAACCATTAATGATACAGCCATGATCTTTTCTGGCAATCATCTAGAGCTGAAAACTAACAATATAAAGTAGATTTGAGCAGATGTTTATGGTTCCAAGCTTCAAAACAGAAGTTGAGGCCAAAACGCTCATTTCACAGTGAGATAATGCCATTTTGGCCTCTGGAGTTGTAACAGACAAACCATTAATGATACAGCCATGATCTTTTCTGGCAATCATCTAGTGCTGAAAACTAACAATATAAAGTAGATTTGAGCAGATGTGTTTGGTTCCAAGCTTCAAAACAGAAGTTGAGGCCAAAACGCTTTTTTCACAGTGAGATAATGCCATTTTGGCCTCTGGAGTTGTAACAGACAAACCATTAATGATACAGCCATGATCTTTTCTGGCAATCATCTAGAGCTGAAAACTAACAATATGAAGTAGATTTGAGCAGATGTTTTTGTTTCCAAGCTTCAAAACAGAAGTTGAGGCCAAAACGCTCTTTTCACAGTGAGATAATGCCATTTTGGCCTCTGGAGTTGTAACAGACAAACCATTAATGATACAGCCATGATCTTTTCTGGCAATCATCTAGAGCTGAAAACTAACAATATAAAGTAGATTTGAGCAGATGTTTTTGGTTACAAGCTTCAAAACAGAAGGTTGAGGCCAAAACGCTCTTTTCACAGTGAGATAGTGCCATTTTGGCCTCTGGAGTTGTAACAGACAAACCATTAATGATACAGCCATGATCTTTTCTGGCAATCATCTAGAGCTGAAAACTAACAATATAAAGTAGATTTGAGCAGATGTTTTTGGTTACAAGCTTCAAAACAGAAGGTTGAGGCCAAAACGCTCTTTTCACAGTGAGATAATGCCATTTTGGCCTCTGGAGTTGTAACAGACAAACCATTAATGATACAGCCATGATCTTTTCTGGCAATCATCTAGTGCTGAAAACTAACAATATAAAGTAGATTTGAGCAGATGTTTTTGGTTCCAAGCTTCAAAACAGAAGTTGAGGCCAAAACGCTCATTTCACAGTGAGATAATGCCATTTTGGCCTCTGGAGTTGTAACAGACAAACCATTAATGATACAGCCATGATCTTTTCTGGCAATCATCTAGAGCTGAAAACTAACAATATAAAGTAGATTTGAGCAGATGTTTTTGGTTCCAAGCTTCAAAACAGAAGTTGAGGCCAAAACGCTCTTTTCACAGTGAGATAATGCCATTTTGGCCTCTGGAGTTGTAACAGACAAACCATTAATGATACAGCCATGATCTTTTCTGGCAATCATCTAGTGCTGAAAACTAACAATATAAAGTAGATTTGAGCAGATGTTTTTGGTTCCAAGCTTCAAAACAGAAGTTGAGGCCAAAACGCTCTTTTCACAGTGAGATAATGCCATTTTGGCCTCTGGAGTTGTAACAGACAAACCATTAATGATACAGCCATGATCTTTTCTGGCAATCATCTAGAGCTGAAAACTAACAATATAAAGTAGATTTGAGCAGATGTTTTTGGTTCCAAGCTTCAAAACAGAAGTTGAGGCCAAAACGCTCATTTCACAGTGAGATAATGCCATTTTGGCCTCTGGAGTTGTAACAGACAAACCATTAATGATACAGCCATGATCTTTTCTGGCAATCATCTAGTGCTGAAAACTAACAATATAAAGTAGATTTGAGCAGATGTTTTTGGTTCCAAGCTTCAAAACAGAAGTTGAGGCCAAAACGCTCATTTCACAGTGAGATAATGCCATTTTGGCCTCTGGAGTTGTAACAGACAAACCATTAATGATACAGCCATGATCTTTTCTGGCAATCATCTAGAGCTGAAAACTAACAATATAAAGTAGATTTGAGCAGATGTTTTTGGTTCCAAGCTTCAAAACAGAAGTTGAGGCCAAAACGCTCTTTTCACAGTGAGATAATGCCATTTTGGCCTCTGGAGTTGTAACAGACAAACCATTAATGATACAGCCATGATCTTTTCTGGCAATCATCTAGTGCTGAAAACTAACAATATAAAGTAGATTTGAGCAGATGTTTTTGGTTCCAAGCTTCAAAACAGAAGTTGAGGCCAAAACGCTCTTTTCACAGTGAGATAATGCCATTTTGGCCTCTGGAGTTGTAACAGACAAACCATTAATGATACAGCCATGATCTTTTCTGGCAATCATCTAGAGCTGAAAACTAACAATATAAAGTAGATTTGAGCAGATGTTTTTGGTTCCAAGCTTCAAAACAGAAGTTGAGGCCAAAACGCTCTTTTCACAGTGAGATAATGCCATTTTGGCCTCTGCAGTTGTAACAGACAAACCATTAATGATACAGCCATGATCTTTTCTGGCAATCATCTAGAGCTGAAAACTAACAATATAAAGTAGATTTGAGCAGATGTTTTTGGTTCCAAGCTTCAAAACAGAAGTTGAGGCCAAAACGCTTTTTTCACAGTGAGATAATGCCATTTTGGCCTCTGGAGTTGTAACAGACAAACCATTAATGATACAGCCATGATCTTTTCTGGCAATCATCTAGAGCTGAAAACTAACAATATGAAGTAGATTTGAGCAGATGTTTTTGGTTCCAAGCTTCAAAACAGAAGTTGAGGCCAAAACGCTCTTTTCACAGTGAGATAATGCCATTTTGGCCTCTGGAGTTGTAACAGACAAACCATTAATGATACAGCCATGATCTTTTCTGGCAATCATCTAGAGCTGAAAACTAACAATATAAAGTAGATTTGAGCAGATGTTTTTGGTTACAAGCTTCAAAACAGAAGGTTGAGGCCAAAACGCTCTTTTCACAGTGAGATAATGCCATTTTGGCCTCTGGAGTTGTAACAGACAAACCATTAATGATACAGCCATGATCTTTTCTGGCAATCATCTAGAGCTGAAAACTAACAATATAAAGTAGATTTGAGCAGATGTTTTTGGTTCCAAGCTTCAAAACAGAACTTGAGGCCAAAACGCTCATTTCACAGTGAGATAATGCCATTTTGGCCTCTGGAGTTGTAACAGACAAACCATTAATGATACAGCCATGATCTTTTCTGGCAATCATCTAGAGCTAAAAACTAACAATATAAAGTAGATTTGAGCAGATGTTTATGGTTCCAAGCTTCAAAACAGAAGTTGAGGCCAAAACGCTCATTTCACAGTGAGATAATGCCATTTTGGCCTCTGGAGTTGTAACAGACAAACCATTAATGATACAGCCATGATCTTTTCTGGCAATCATCTAGTGCTGAAAACTAACAATATAAAGTAGATTTGAGCAGATGTTTTTGGTTCCAAGCTTCAAAACAGAAGTTGAGGCCAAAACGCTCTTTTCACAGTGAGATAATGCCATTTTGGCCTCTGGAGTTGTAACAGACAAACCATTAATGATACAGCCATGATCTTTTCTGGCAATCATCTAGAGCTGAAAACTAACAATATAAAGTAGATTTGAGCAGATGTTTTTGGTTCCAAGCTTCAAAACAGAAGTTGAGGCCAAAACGCTCTTTTCACAGTGAGATAATGCCATTTTGGCCTCTGGAGTTGTAACAGACAAACCATTAATGATACAGCCATGATCTTTTCTGGCAATCATCTAGTGCTGAAAACTAACAATATAAAGTAGATTTGAGCAGATGTTTTTGGTTCCAAGCTTCAAAACAGAAGTTGAGGCCAAAACGCTCTTTTCACAGTGAGATAATGCCATTTTGGCCTCTGGAGTTGTAACAGACAAACCATTAATGATACAGCCATGATCTTTTCTGGCAATCATCTAGAGCTGAAAAATAACAATATAAAGTAGATTTGAGCAGATGTTTTTGGTTCCAAGCTTCAAAACAGAAGTTGAGGCCAAAACGCTCTTTTCACAGTGAGATAATGCCATTTTGGCCTCTGCAGTTGTAACAGACAAACCATTAATGATACAGCCATGATCTTTTCTGGCAATCATCTAGAGCTGAAAACTAACAATATAAAGTAGATTTGAGCAGATGTTTTTGGTTACAAGCTTCAAAACAGAAGGTTGAGACCAAAACGCTCTTTTCACAGTGAGATAATGCCATTTTGGCCTCTGGAGTTGTAACAGACAAACCATTAATGATACAGCCATGATCTTTTCTGGCAATCATCTAGAGCTGAAAACTAACAATATAAAGTAGATTTGAGCAGATGTTTATGGTTCCAAGCTTCAAAACAGAAGTTGAGGCCAAAACGCTCATTTCACAGTGAGATAATGCCATTTTGGCCTCTGGAGTTGTAACAGACAAACCATTAATGATACAGCCATGATCTTTTCTGGCAATCATCTAGTGCTGAAAACTAACAATATAAAGTAGATTTGAGCAGATGTTTTTGGTTCCAAGCTTCAAAACAGAAGTTGAGGCCAAAACGCTTTTTTCACAGTGAGATAATGCCATTTTGGCCTCTGGAGTTGTAACAGACAAACCATTAATGATACAGCCATGATCTTTTCTGGCAATCATCTAGAGCTGAAAACTAACAATATGAAGTAGATTTGAGCAGATGTTTTTGTTTCCAAGCTTCAAAACAGAAGTTGAGGCCAAAACGCTCTTTTCACAGTGAGATAATGCCATTTTGGCCTCTGGAGTTGTAACAGAAAAACCATTAATGATACACCCATGATCTTTTCTGGCAATCATCTAGAGCTGAAAACTAACAATATAAAGTAGATTTGAGCAGATGTTTTTGGTTACAAGCTTCAAAACAGAAGGTTGAGGCCAAAACGCTCTTTTCACAGTGAGATAATGCCATTTTGGCCTCTGGAGTTGTAACAGACAAACCATTAATGATACAGCCATGATCTTTTCTGGCAATCATCTAGAGCTGAAAACTAACAATATAAAGTAGATTTGAGCAGATGTTTTTGGTTCCAAGCTTCAAAACAGAACTTGAGGCCAAAACGCTCATTTCACAGTGAGATAATGCCATTTTGGCCTCTGGAGTTGTAACAGACAAACCATTAATGATACAGCCATGATCTTTTCTGGCAATCATCTAGAGCTAAAAACTAACAATATAAAGTAGATTTGAGCAGATGTTTATGGTTCCAAGCTTCAAAACAGAAGTTGAGGCCAAAACGCTCATTTCACAGTGAGATAATGCCATTTTGGCCTCTGGAGTTGTAACAGACAAACCATTAATGATACAGCCATGATCTTTTCTGGCAATCATCTAGTGCTGAAAACTAACAATATAAAGTAGATTTGAGCAGATGTTTTTGGTTCCAAGCTTCAAAACAGAAGTTGAGGCCAAAACGCTCTTTTCACAGTGAGATAATGCCATTTTGGCCTCTGGAGTTGTAACAGACAAACCATTAATGATACAGCCATGATCTTTTCTGGCAATCATCTAGAGCTGAAAACTAACAATATAAAGTAGATTTGAGCAGATGTTTTTGGTTCCAAGCTTCAAAACAGAAGTTGAGGCCAAAACGCTCTTTTCACAGTGAGATAATGCCATTTTGGCCTCTGGAGTTGTAACAGACAAACCATTAATGATACAGCCATGATCTTTTCTGGCAATCATCTAGTGCTGAAAACTAACAATATAAAGTAGATTTGAGCAGATGTTTTTGGTTCCAAGCTTCAAAACAGAAGTTGAGGCCAAAACGCTCTTTTCACAGTGAGATAATGCCATTTTGGCCTCTGGAGTTGTAACAGACAAACCATTAATGATACAGCCATGATCTTTTCTGGCAATCATCTAGAGCTGAAAAATAACAATATAAAGTAGATTTGAGCAGATGTTTTTGGTTCCAAGCTTCAAAACAGAAGTTGAGGCCAAAACGCTCTTTTCACAGTGAGATAATGCCATTTTGGCCTCTGCAGTTGTAACAGACAAACCATTAATGATACAGCCATGATCTTTTCTGGCAATCATCTAGAGCTGAAAACTAACAATATAAAGTAGATTTGAGCAGATGTTTTTGGTTACAAGCTTCAAAACAGAAGGTTGAGACCAAAACGCTCTTTTCACAGTGAGATAATGCCATTTTGGCCTCTGGAGTTGTAACAGACAAACCATTAATGATACAGCCATGATCTTTTCTGGCAATCATCTAGAGCTGAAAACTAACAATATAAAGTAGATTTGAGCAGATGTTTATGGTTCCAAGCTTCAAAACAGAAGTTGAGGCCAAAACGCTCATTTCACAGTGAGATAATGCCATTTTGGCCTCTGGAGTTGTAACAGACAAACCATTAATGATACAGCCATGATCTTTTCTGGCAATCATCTAGTGCTGAAAACTAACAATATAAAGTAGATTTGAGCAGATGTGTTTGGTTCCAAGCTTCAAAACAGAAGTTGAGGCCAAAACGCTTTTTTCACAGTGAGATAATGCCATTTTGGCCTCTGGAGTTGTAACAGACAAACCATTAATGATACAGCCATGATCTTTTCTGGCAATCATCTAGAGCTGAAAACTAACAATATGAAGTAGATTTGAGCAGATGTTTTTGTTTCCAAGCTTCAAAACAGAAGTTGAGGCCAAAACGCTCTTTTCACAGTGAGATAATGCCATTTTGGCCTCTGGAGTTGTAACAGACAAACCATTAATGATACAGCCATGATCTTTTCTGGCAATCATCTAGAGCTGAAAACTAACAATATAAAGTAGATTTGAGCAGATGTTTTTGGTTACAAGCTTCAAAACAGAAGGTTGAGGCCAAAACGCTCTTTTCACAGTGAGATAGTGCCATTTTGGCCTCTGGAGTTGTAACAGACAAACCATTAATGATACAGCCATGATCTTTTCTGGCAATCATCTAGAGCTGAAAACTAACAATATAAAGTAGATTTGAGCAGATGTTTTTGGTTACAAGCTTCAAAACAGAAGGTTGAGGCCAAAACGCTCTTTTCACAGTGAGATAATGCCATTTTGGCCTCTGGAGTTGTAACAGACAAACCATTAATGATACAGCCATGATCTTTTCTGGCAATCATCTAGTGCTGAAAACTAACAATATAAAGTAGATTTGAGCAGATGTTTTTGGTTCCAAGCTTCAAAACAGAAGTTGAGGCCAAAACGCTCATTTCACAGTGAGATAATGCCATTTTGGCCTCTGGAGTTGTAACAGACAAACCATTAATGATACAGCCATGATCTTTTCTGGCAATCATCTAGAGCTGAAAACTAACAATATAAAGTAGATTTGAGCAGATGTTTTTGGTTCCAAGCTTCAAAACAGAAGTTGAGGCCAAAACGCTCTTTTCACAGTGAGATAATGCCATTTTGGCCTCTGGAGTTGTAACAGACAAACCATTAATGATACAGCCATGATCTTTTCTGGCAATCATCTAGTGCTGAAAACTAACAATATAAAGTAGATTTGAGCAGATGTTTTTGGTTCCAAGCTTCAAAACAGAAGTTGAGGCCAAAACGCTCTTTTCACAGTGAGATAATGCCATTTTGGCCTCTGGAGTTGTAACAGACAAACCATTAATGATACAGCCATGATCTTTTCTGGCAATCATCTAGAGCTGAAAACTAACAATATAAAGTAGATTTGAGCAGATGTTTTTGGTTCCAAGCTTCAAAACAGAAGTTGAGGCCAAAACGCTCATTTCACAGTGAGATAATGCCATTTTGGCCTCTGGAGTTGTAACAGACAAACCATTAATGATACAGCCATGATCTTTTCTGGCAATCATCTAGTGCTGAAAACTAACAATATAAAGTAGATTTGAGCAGATGTTTTTGGTTCCAAGCTTCAAAACAGAAGTTGAGGCCAAAACGCTCATTTCACAGTGAGATAATGCCATTTTGGCCTCTGGAGTTGTAACAGACAAACCATTAATGATACAGCCATGATCTTTTCTGGCAATCATCTAGAGCTGAAAACTAACAATATAAAGTAGATTTGAGCAGATGTTTTTGGTTCCAAGCTTCAAAACAGAAGTTGAGGCCAAAACGCTCTTTTCACAGTGAGATAATGCCATTTTGGCCTCTGGAGTTGTAACAGACAAACCATTAATGATACAGCCATGATCTTTTCTGGCAATCATCTAGTGCTGAAAACTAACAATATAAAGTAGATTTGAGCAGATGTTTTTGGTTCCAAGCTTCAAAACAGAAGTTGAGGCCAAAACGCTCTTTTCACAGTGAGATAATGCCATTTTGGCCTCTGGAGTTGTAACAGACAAACCATTAATGATACAGCCATGATCTTTTCTGGCAATCATCTAGAGCTGAAAACTAACAATATAAAGTAGATTTGAGCAGATGTTTTTGGTTCCAAGCTTCAAAACAGAAGTTGAGGCCAAAACGCTCTTTTCACAGTGAGATAATGCCATTTTGGCCTCTGCAGTTGTAACAGACAAACCATTAATGATACAGCCATGATCTTTTCTGGCAATCATCTAGAGCTGAAAACTAACAATATAAAGTAGATTTGAGCAGATGTTTTTGGTTCCAAGCTTCAAAACAGAAGTTGAGGCCAAAACGCTTTTTTCACAGTGAGATAATGCCATTTTGGCCTCTGGAGTTGTAACAGACAAACCATTAATGATACAGCCATGATCTTTTCTGGCAATCATCTAGAGCTGAAAACTAACAATATGAAGTAGATTTGAGCAGATGTTTTTGGTTCCAAGCTTCAAAACAGAAGTTGAGGCCAAAACGCTCTTTTCACAGTGAGATAATGCCATTTTGGCCTCTGGAGTTGTAACAGACAAACCATTAATGATACAGCCATGATCTTTTCTGGCAATCATCTAGAGCTGAAAACTAACAATATAAAGTAGATTTGAGCAGATGTTTTTGGTTCCAAGCTTCAAAACAGAAGTTGAGGCCAAAACGCTCTTTTCACAGTGAGATAATGCCATTTTGGCCTCTGCAGTTGTAACAGACAAACCATTAATGATACAGCCATGATCTTTTCTGGCAATCATCTAGAGCTGAAAACTAACAATATAAAGTAGATTTGAGCAGATGTTTTTGGTTCCAAGCTTCAAAACAGAAGTTGAGGCCAAAACGCTTTTTTCACAGTGAGATAATGCCATTTTGGCCTCTGGAGTTGTAACAGACAAACCATTAATGATACAGCCATGATCTTTTCTGGCAATCATCTAGAGCTGAAAACTAACAATATGAAGTAGATTTGAGCAGATGTTTTTGGTTCCAAGCTTCAAAACAGAAGTTGAGGCCAAAACGCTCTTTTCACAGTGAGATAATGCCATTTTGGCCTCTGGAGTTGTAACAGACAAACCATTAATGATACAGCCATGATCTTTTCTGGCAATCATCTAGAGCTGAAAACTAACAATATAAAGTAGATTTGAGCAGATGTTTTTGGTTCCAAGCTTCAAAACAGAAGTTGAGGCCAAAACGCTCTTTTCACAGTGAGATAATGCCATTTTGGCCTCTGCAGTTGTAACAGACAAACCATTAATGATACAGCCATGATCTTTTCTGGCAATCATCTAGAGCTGAAAACTAACAATAAAAAGTAGATTTGAGCAGATGTTTTTGGTTCCAAGCTTCAAAACAGAAGTTGAGGCCAAAACGCTCTTTTCACAGTGAGATAATGCCATTTTGGCCTCTGGAGTTGTAACAGACAAACCATTAATGATACAGCCATGATCTTTTCTGGCAATCATCTAGTGCTGAAAACTAACAATATAAAGTAGATTTGAGCAGATGTTTTTGGTTCCAAGCTTCAAAACAGAAGTTGAGGCCAAAACGCTCTTTTCACAGTGAGATAATGCCATTTTGGCCTCTGGAGTTGTAACAGACAAACCATTAATGATACAGCCATGATCTTTTCTGGCAATCATCTAGAGCTGAAAACTAACAATATAAAGTAGATTTGAGCAGATGTTTTTGGTTCCAAGCTTCAAAACAGAAGTTGAGGCCAAAACGCTCTTTTCACAGTGAGATAATGCCATTTTGGCCTCTGGAGTTGTAACAGACAAACCATTAATGATACAGCCATGATCTTTTCTGGCAATCATCTAGTGCTGAAAACTAACAATATAAAGTAGATTTGAGCAGATGTTTTTGGTTCCAAGCTTCAAAACAGAAGTTGAGGCCAAAACGCTCTTTTCACAGTGAGATAATGCCATTTTGGCCTCTGGAGTTGTAACAGACAAACCATTAATGATACAGCCATGATCTTTTCTGGCAATCATCTAGAGCTGAAAAATAACAATATAAAGTAGATTTGAGCAGATGTTTTTGGTTCCAAGCTTCAAAACAGAAGTTGAGGCCAAAACGCTCTTTTCACAGTGAGATAATGCCATTTTGGCCTCTGCAGTTGTAACAGACAAACCATTAATGATACAGCCATGATCTTTTCTGGCAATCATCTAGAGCTGAAAACTAACAATATAAAGTAGATTTGAGCAGATGTTTTTGGTTACAAGCTTCAAAACAGAAGGTTGAGACCAAAACGCTCTTTTCACAGTGAGATAATGCCATTTTGGCCTCTGGAGTTGTAACAGACAAACCATTAATGATACAGCCATGATCTTTTCTGGCAATCATCTAGAGCTGAAAACTAACAATATAAAGTAGATTTGAGCAGATGTTTATGGTTCCAAGCTTCAAAACAGAAGTTGAGGCCAAAACGCTCATTTCACAGTGAGATAATGCCATTTTGGCCTCTGGAGTTGTAACAGACAAACCATTAATGATACAGCCATGATCTTTTCTGGCAATCATCTAGTGCTGAAAACTAACAATATAAAGTAGATTTGAGCAGATGTTTTTGGTTCCAAGCTTCAAAACAGAAGTTGAGGCCAAAACGCTTTTTTCACAGTGAGATAATGCCATTTTGGCCTCTGGAGTTGTAACAGACAAACCATTAATGATACAGCCATGATCTTTTCTGGCAATCATCTAGAGCTGAAAACTAACAATATGAAGTAGATTTGAGCAGATGTTTTTGTTTCCAAGCTTCAAAACAGAAGTTGAGGCCAAAACGCTCTTTTCACAGTGAGATAATGCCATTTTGGCCTCTGGAGTTGTAACAGACAAACCATTAATGATACAGCCATGATCTTTTCTGGCAATCATCTAGAGCTGAAAACTAACAATATAAAGTAGATTTGAGCAGATCTTTTTGGTTACAAGCTTCAAAACAGAAGGTTGAGGCCAAAACGCTCTTTTCACAGTGAGATAGTGCCATTTTGGCCTCTGGAGTTGTAACAGACAAACCATTAATGATACAGCCATGATCTTTTCTGGCAATCATCTAGAGCTGAAAACTAACAATATAAAGTAGATTTGAGCAGATGTTTTTGGTTACAAGCTTCAAAACAGAAGGTTGAGGCCAAAACGCTCTTTTCACAGTGAGATAATGCCATTTTGGCCTCTGGAGTTGTAACAGACAAACCATTAATGATACAGCCATGATCTTTTCTGGCAATCATCTAGAGCTGAAAACTAACAATATAAAGTAGATTTGAGCAGATGTTTTTGGTTCCAAGCTTCAAAACAGAACTTGAGGCCAAAACGCTCATTTCACAGTGAGATAATGCCATTTTGGCCTCTGGAGTTGTAACAGACAAACCATTAATGATACAGCCATGATCTTTTCTGGCAATCATCTAGAGCTAAAAACTAACAATATAAAGTAGATTTGAGCAGATGTTTATGGTTCCAAGCTTCAAAACAGAAGTTGAGGCCAAAACGCTCATTTCACAGTGAGATAATGCCATTTTGGCCTCTGGAGTTGTAACAGACAAACCATTAATGATACAGCCATGATCTTTTCTGGCAATCATCTAGTGCTGAAAACTAACAATATAAAGTAGATTTGAGCAGATGTTTTTGGTTCCAAGCTTCAAAACAGAAGTTGAGGCCAAAACGCTCTTTTCACAGTGAGATAATGCCATTTTGGCCTCTGGAGTTGTAACAGACAAACCATTAATGATACAGCCATGATCTTTTCTGGCAATCATCTAGAGCTGAAAACTAACAATATAAAGTAGATTTGAGCAGATGTTTTTGGTTCCAAGCTTCAAAACAGAAGTTGAGGCCAAAACGCTCTTTTCACAGTGAGATAATGCCATTTTGGCCTCTGGAGTTGTAACAGACAAACCATTAATGATACAGCCATGATCTTTTCTGGCAATCATCTAGTGCTGAAAACTAACAATATAAAGTAGATTTGAGCAGATGTTTTTGGTTCCAAGCTTCAAAACAGAAGTTGAGGCCAAAACGCTCTTTTCACAGTGAGATAATGCCATTTTGGCCTCTGGAGTTGTAACAGACAAACCATTAATGATACAGCCATGATCTTTTCTGGCAATCATCTAGAGCTGAAAAATAACAATATAAAGTAGATTTGAGCAGATGTTTTTGGTTCCAAGCTTCAAAACAGAAGTTGAGGCCAAAACGCTCTTTTCACAGTGAGATAATGCCATTTTGGCCTCTGCAGTTGTAACAGACAAACCATTAATGATACAGCCATGATCTTTTCTGGCAATCATCTAGAGCTGAAAACTAACAATATAAAGTAGATTTGAGCAGATGTTTTTGGTTACAAGCTTCAAAACAGAAGGTTGAGACCAAAACGCTCTTTTCACAGTGAGATAATGCCATTTTGGCCTCTGGAGTTGTAACAGACAAACCATTAATGATACAGCCATGATCTTTTCTGGCAATCATCTAGAGCTGAAAACTAACAATATAAAGTAGATTTGAGCAGATGTTTATGGTTCCAAGCTTCAAAACAGAAGTTGAGGCCAAAACGCTCATTTCACAGTGAGATAATGCCATTTTGGGCCTCTGGAGTTGTAACAGACAAACCATTAATGATACAGCCATGATCTTTTCTGGCAATCATCTAGAGCTGAAAACTAACAATATAAAGTAGATTTGAGCAGATGTTTTTGCTTCCAAGCTTCAAATCAGAAGTTGAGGCCAAAACGTTCATTTCACAGTGAGATAATGCCATTTTGGCCTCTGGAGTTGTAACAGACAAACCATTAATGATACAGCCATGATCTTTTCTGGCAATCATCTAGAGCTGAAAACTAACAATATAAAGTAGATTTGAGCAGATGTTTTTGGTTACAAGCTTCAAAACAGAAGGTTGAGGCCAAAACGCTCTTTTCACAGTGAGATAATGCCATTTTGGCCTCTGGAGTTGTAACAGACAAACCATTAATGATACAGCCATGATCTTTTCTGGCAATCATCTAGTGCTGAAAACTAACAATATAAAGTAGATTTGAGCAGATGTTTTTGGTTCCAAGCTTCAAAACAGAAGTTGAGACCAAAACGCTCTTTACACAGTGAGATAATGCCATTTTGGCCTCTGGAGTTGTAACAGACAAACCATTAATGATACAGCCATGATCTTTTCTGGCAATCATCTAGAGCTGAAAACGAACAATATAAAGTAGATTTGAGCAGATGTTTTTGGTTCCAAGCTTCAAAACAGAATTTGAGGCCAAAACGCTCTTTTCACAGTGAGATAATGCCATTTTGGCCTCTGGAGTTGTAACAGACAAACCATTAATGATACAGCCATGATCTTTTCTGGCAATCATCTAGTGCTGAAAACTAACAATATAAAGTAGATTTGAGCAGATGTTTTTGGTTCCAAGCTTCAAAACAGAAGTTGAGGCCAAAACGCTCTTTTCACAGTGAGATAATGCCATTTTGGCCTCTGGAGTTGTAACAGACAAACCATTAATGATACAGCCATGATCTTTTCTGGCAATCATCTAGAGCTGAAAACTAACAATATAAAGTAGATTTGAGCAGATGTTTTTGCTTCCAAGCTTCAAATCAGAAGTTGAGGCCAAAACGCTCATTTCACAGTGAGATAATGCCATTTTGGCCTCTGGAGTTGTAACAGACAAACCATTAATGATACAGCCATGATCTTTTCTGGCAATCATCTAGAGCTGAAAACTAACAATATAAAGTAGATTTGAGCAGATGTTTTTGGTTACAAGCTTCAAAACAGAAGGTTGAGGCCAAAACGCTCTTTTCACAGTGAGATAATGCCATTTTGGCCTCTGGAGTTGTAACAGACAAACCACTAATGATACCGCCATGATCTTTTCTGGCAATCATCTAGAGCTGAAAACTAACAATATAAAGTAGATTTGAGCAGATGTTTTTGGTTCCAAGCTTCAAAACAGAAGTTGAGGCCAAAACGCTCTTTTCACAGTGAGATAATGCCATTTTGGCCTCTGCAGTTGTAACAGACAAACCATTAATGATACAGCCATGATCTTTTCTGGCAATCATCTAGTGCTGAAAACTAACAATATAAAGTAGATTTGAGCAGATGTTTTTGGTTACAAGCTTCAAAACAGAAGGTTGAGGCCAAAACGCTCTTTTCACAGTGAGATAGTGCCATTTTGGCCTCTGGAGTTGTAACAGACAAACCATTAATGATACAGCCATGATCTTTTCTGGCAATCATCTAGAGCTAAAAACTAACAATATAAAGTAGATTTGAGCAGATGTTTATGGTTCCAAGCTTCAAAACAGAAGTTGAGGCCAAAACGCTCTTTTCACAGTGAGATAATGCCATTTTGGCCTCTGGAGTTGTAACAGACAAACCATTAATGATACAGCCATGATCTTTTCTGGCAATCATCTAGAGCTGAAAACTAACAATATAAAGTAGATTTGAGCAGATGTTTTTGGTTCCAAGCTTCAAAACAGAAGTTGAGGCCAAAACGCTCTTTTCACAGTGAGATAATGCCATTTTGGCCTCTGGAGTTGTAACAGACAAACCATTAATGATACAGCCATGATCTTTTCTGGCAATCATCTAGAGCTGAAAACTAACAATATAAAGTAGATTTGAGCAGATGTTTTTGGTTCCAAGCTTCAAAACAGAAGTTGAGGCCAAAACGCTCTTTTCACAGTGAGATAATGCCATTTTGGCCTCTGGAGTTGTAACAGACAAACCATTAATGATACAGCCATGATCTTTTCTGGCAATCATCTAGAGCTGAAAACTAACAATATAAAGTAGATTTGAGCAGATGTTTTTGGTTCCAAGCTTCAAAACAGAAGTTGAGGCCAAAACGCTCTTTTCACAGTGAGATAATGCCATTTTGGCCTCTGGAGTTGTAACAGACAAACCATTAATGATACAGCCATGATCTTTTCTGGCAATCATTTAGTGCTGAAAACTAAAAATATAAAGTAGATTTGAGCAGATGTTTTTGGTTCCAAGCTTCAAAACAGAAGTTGAGGCCAAAACGCTCTTTTCACAGTGAGATAATGCCATTTTGGCCTCTGGAGTTGTAACAGACAAACCATTAATGATACAGCCATGATCTTTTCTGGCAATCATCTAGAGCTAAAAACTAACAATATAAAGTAGATTTGAGCAGATGTTTATGGTTCCAAGCTTCAAAACAGAAGTTGAGGCCAAAACGCTCATTTCACAGTGAGATAATGCCATTTTGGCCTCTGGAGTTGTAACAGACAAACCATTAATGATACAGCCATGATCTTTTCTGGCAATCATCTAGTGCTGAAAACTAACAATATAAAGTAGATTTGAGCAGATGTTTTTGGTTCCAAGCTTCAAAACAGAAGTTGAGGCCAAAACGCTCTTTTCACAGTGAGATAATGCCATTTTGGCCTCTGGAGTTGTAACAGACAAACCATTAATGATACAGCCATGATCTTTTCTGGCAATCATCTAGAGCTGAAAACTAACAATATAAAGTAGATTTGAGCAGATGTTTTTGGTTCCAAGCTTCAAAACAGAAGTTGAGGCCAAAACGCTCTTTTCACAGTGAGATAATGCCATTTTGGCCTCTGGAGTTGTAACAGACAAACCATTAATGATACAGCCATGATCTTTTCTGGCAATCATCTAGTGCTGAAAACTAAAAATATAAAGTAGATTTGAGCAGATGTTTTTGGTTCCAAGCTTCAAAACAGAAGTTGAGGCCAAAACGCTCTTTTCACAGTGAGATAATGCCATTTTGGCCTCTGGAGTTGTAACAGACAAACCATTAATGATACAGCCATGATCTTTTCTGGCAATCATCTAGAGCTGAAAACTAACAATATAAAGTAGATTTGAGCAGATGTTTTTGGTTACAAGCTTCAAAACAGAAGGTTGAGGCCAAAACGCTCTTTTCACAGTGAGATAATGCCATTTTGGCCTCTGGAGTTGTAACAGACAAACCATTAATGATACAGCCATGATCTTTTCTGGCAATCATCTAGTGCTGAAAACTAACAATATAAAGTAGATTTGAGCAGATGTTTTTGGTTCCAAGCTTCAAAACAGAAGTTGAGGCCAAAACGCTCTTTTCACAGTGAGATAATGCCATTTTGGCCTCTGGAGTTGTAACAGACAAACCATTAATGATACAGCCATGATCTTTTCTGGCAATCATCTAGAGCTGAAAACTAACAATATAAAGTAGATTTGAGCAGATGTTTTTGGTTCCAAGCTTCAAAACAGAAGTTGAGGCCAAAACGCTCTTTTCACAGTGAGATAATGCCATTTTGGCCTCTGCAGTTGTAACAGACAAACCATTAATGATACAGCCATGATCTTTTCTGGCAATCATCTAGAGCTGAAAACTAACAATATAAAGTAGATTTGAGCAGATGTTTTTGGTTACAAGCTTCAAAACAGAAGGTTGAGGCCAAAACGCTCTTTTCACAGTGAGATAATGCCATTTTGGCCTCTGGAGTTGTAACAGACAAACCATTAATGATACAGCCATGATCTTTTCTGGCAATCATCTAGAGCTGAAAACTAACAATATAAAGTAGATTTGAGCAGATGTTTATGGTTCCAAGCTTCAAAACAGAAGTTGAGGCCAAAACGCTCATTTCACAGTGAGATAATGCCATTTTGGCCTCTGGAGTTGTAACAGACAAACCATTAATGATACAGCCATGATCTTTTCTGGCAATCATCTAGTGCTGAAAACTAACAATATAAAGTAGATTTGAGCAGATGTATTTGGTTCCAAGCTTCAAAACAGAAGTTGAGGCCAAAACGCTTTTTTCACAGTGAGATAATGCCATTTTGGCCTCTGGAGTTGTAACAGACAAACCATTAATGATACAGCCATGATCTTTTCTGGCAATCATCTAGAGCTGAAAACTAACAATATGAAGTAGATTTGAGCAGATGTTTTTGGTTCCAAGCTTCAAAACAGAAGTTGAGGCCAAAACGTTCTTTTCACAGTGAGATAATGCCATTTTGGCCTCTGGAGTTGTAACAGACAAACCATTAATGATACAGCCATGATCTTTTCTGGCAATCATCTAGAGCTGAAAACTAACAATATAAAGTAGATTTGAGCAGATGTTTTTGGTTACAAGCTTCAAAACAGAAGGTTGAGGCCAAAACGCTCTTTTCACAGTGAGATAGTGCCATTTTGGCCTCTGGAGTTGTAACAGACAAACCATTAATGATACAGCCATGATCTTTTCTGGCAATCATCTAGAGCTGAAAACTAACAATATAAAGTAGATTTGAGCAGATGTTTTTGCTTCCAAGCTTCAAATCAGAAGTTGAGGCCAAAACGTTCATTTCACAGTGAGATAATGCCATTTTGGCCTCTGGAGTTGTAACAGACAAACCATTAATGATACAGCCATGATCTTTTCTGGCAATCATCTAGAGCTGAAAACTAACAATATAAAGTAGATTTGAGCAGATGTTTTTGGTTACAAGCTTCAAAACAGAAGGTTGAGGCCAAAACGCTCTTTTCACAGTGAGATAATGCCATTTTGGCCTCTGGAGTTGTAACAGACAAACCATTAATGATACAGCCATGATCTTTTCTGGCAATCATCTAGAGCTGAAAACTAACAATATAAAGTAGATTTGAGCAGATGTTTTTGGTTCCAAGCTTCAAAACAGAACTTGAGGCCAAAACGCTCATTTCACAGTGAGATAATGCCATTTTGGCCTCTGGAGTTGTAACAGACAAACCATTAATGATACAGCCATGATCTTTTCTGGCAATCATCTAGAGCTGAAAACTAACAATATAAAGTAGATATGAGCAGATGTTTTTGGTTCCAAGCTTCAAAACAGAAGTTGAGGCCAAAACGCTCTTTTCACAGTGAGATAATGCCATTTTGGCCTCTGGAGTTGTAACAGACAAACCATTAATGATACAGCCATGATCTTTTCTGGCAATCATCTAGTGCTGAAAACTAACAATATAAAGTAGATTTGAGCAGATGTTTTTGGTTCCAAGCTTCAAAACAGAAGTTGAGGCCAAAACGCTCTTTACACAGTGAGATAATGCCATTTTGGCCTCTGGAGTTGTAACAGACAAACCATTAATGATACAGCCATGATCTTTTCTGGCAATCATCTAGAGCTGAAAACGAACAATATAAAGTAGATTTGAGCAGATGTTTTTGGTTCCAAGCTTCAAAACAGAAGTTGAGGCCAAAACGCTCTTTTCACAGTGAGATAATGCCATTTTGGCCTCTGGAGTTGTAACAGACAAACCATTAATGATACAGCCATGATCTTTTCTGGCAATCATCTAGAGCTGAAAACTAACAATATAAAGTAGATTTGAGCAGATGTTTTTGCTTCCAAGCTTCAAATCAGAAGTTGAGGCCAAAACGCTCATTTCACAGTGAGATAATGCCATTTTGGCCTCTGGAGTTGTAACAGACAAACCATTAATGATACAGCCATGATCTTTTCTGGCAATCATCTAGAGCTGAAAACTAACAATATAAAGTAGATTTGAGCAGATGTTTTTGGTTACAAGCTTCAAAACAGAAGGTTGAGGCCAAAACGCTCTTTTCACAGTGAGATAATGCCATTTTGGCCTCTGGAGTTGTAACAGACAAACCACTAATGATACCGCCATGATCTTTTCTGGCAATCATCTAGAGCTGAAAACTAACAATATAAAGTAGATTTGAGCAGATGTTTTTGGTTCCAAGCTTCAAAACAGAAGTTGAGGCCAAAACGCTCTTTTCACAGTGAGATAATGCCATTTTGGCCTCTGCAGTTGTAACAGACAAACCATTAATGATACAGCCATGATCTTTTCTGGCAATCATCTAGTGCTGAAAACTAACAATATAAAGTAGATTTGAGCAGATGTTTTTGGTTACAAGCTTCAAAACAGAAGGTTGAGGCCAAAACGCTCTTTTCACAGTGAGATAGTGCCATTTTGGCCTCTGGAGTTGTAACAGACAAACCATTAATGATACAGCCATGATCTTTTCTGGCAATCATCTAGAGCTAAAAACTAACAATATAAAGTAGATTTGAGCAGATGTTTATGGTTCCAAGCTTCAAAACAGAAGTTGAGGCCAAAACGCTCTTTTCACAGTGAGATAATGCCATTTTGGCCTCTGGAGTTGTAACAGACAAACCATTAATGATACAGCCATGATCTTTTCTGGCAATCATCTAGAGCTGAAAACTAACAATATAAAGTAGATTTGAGCAGATGTTTTTGGTTCCAAGCTTCAAAACAGAAGTTGAGGCCAAAACGCTCTTTTCACAGTGAGATAATGCCATTTTGGCCTCTGGAGTTGTAACAGACAAACCATTAATGATACAGCCATGATCTTTTCTGGCAATCATCTAGAGCTGAAAACTAACAATATAAAGTAGATTTGAGCAGATGTTTTTGGTTCCAAGCTTCAAAACAGAAGTTGAGGCCAAAACGCTCTTTTCACAGTGAGATAATGCCATTTTGGCCTCTGCAGTTGTAACAGACAAACCATTAATGATACAGCCATGATCTTTTCTGGCAATCATCTAGAGCTGAAAACTAACAATATAAAGTAGATTTGAGCAGATGTTTTTGGTTACAAGCTTCAAAACAGAAGGTTGAGGCCAAAACGCTCTTTTCACAGTGAGATAATGCCATTTTGGCCTCTGGAGTTGTAACAGACAAACCATTAATGATACAGCCATGATCTTTTCTGGCAATCATCTAGAGCTGAAAACTAACAATATAAAGTAGATTTGAGCAGATGTTTATGGTTCCAAGCTTCAAAACAGAAGTTGAGGCCAAAACGCTCATTTCACAGTGAGATAATGCCATTTTGGCCTCTGGAGTTGTAACAGACAAACCATTAATGATACAGCCATGATCTTTTCTGGCAATCATCTAGTGCTGAAAACTAACAATATAAAGTAGATTTGAGCAGATGTATTTGGTTCCAAGCTTTAAAACAGAAGTTGAGGCCAAAACGCTTTTTTCACAGTGAGATAATGCCATTTTGGCCTCTGGAGTTGTAACACACAAACCATTAATGATACAGCCATGATCTTTTCTGGCAATCATCTAGAGCTGAAAACTAACAATATGAAGTAGATTTGAGCAGATGTTTTTGGTTCCAAGCTTCAAAACAGAAGTTGAGGCCAAAACGTTCTTTTCACAGTGAGATAATGCCATTTTGGCCTCTGGAGTTGTAACAGACAAACCATTAATGATACAGCCATGATCTTTTCTGGCAATCATCTAGAGCTGAAAACTAACAATATAAAGTAGATTTGAGCAGATGTTTTTGGTTACAAGCTTCAAAACAGAAGGTTGAGGCCAAAACGCTCTTTTCACAGTGAGATAGTGCCATTTTGGCCTCTGGAGTTGTAACAGACAAACCATTAATGATACAGCCATGATCTTTTCTGGCAATCATCTAGAGCTGAAAACTAACAATATAAAGTAGATTTGAGCAGATGTTTTTGCTTCCAAGCTTCAAATCAGAAGTTGAGGCCAAAACGTTCATTTCACAGTGAGATAATGCCATTTTGGCCTCTGGAGTTGTAACAGACAAACCATTAATGATACAGCCATGATCTTTTCTGGCAATCATCTAGTGCTGAAAACTAACAATATAAAGTAGATTTGAGCAGATGTTTTTGGTTCCAAGCTTCAAAACAGAAGTTGAGGCCAAAACGCTCTTTTCACAGTGAGATAATGCCATTTTGGCCTCTGGAGTTGTAACAGACAAACCATTAATGATACAGCCATGATCTTTTCTGGCAATCATCTAGAGCTGAAAACTAACAATATAAAGTAGATTTGAGCAGATGTTTTTGCTTCCAAGCTTCAAATCAGAAGTTGAGGCCAAAACGCTCATTTCACAGTGAGATAATGCCATTTTGGCCTCTGGAGTTGTAACAGACAAACCATTAATGATACAGCCATGATCTTTTCTGGCAATCATCTAGAGCTGAAAACTAACAATATAAAGTAGATTTGAGCAGATGTTTTTGGTTACAAGCTTCAAAACAGAAGGTTGAGGCCAAAACGCTCTTTTCACAGTGAGATAATGCCATTTTGGCCTCTGGAGTTGTAACAGACAAACCACTAATGATACCGCCATGATCTTTTCTGGCAATCATCTAGAGCTGAAAACTAACAATATAAAGTAGATTTGAGCAGATGTTTTTGGTTCCAAGCTTCAAAACAGAAGTTGAGGCCAAAACGCTCTTTTCACAGTGAGATAATGCCATTTTGGCCTCTGCAGTTGTAACAGACAAACCATTAATGATACAGCCATGATCTTTTCTGGCAATCATCTAGTGCTGAAAACTAACAATATAAAGTAGATTTGAGCAGATGTTTTTGGTTACAAGCTTCAAAACAGAAGGTTGAGGCCAAAACGCTCTTTTCACAGTGAGATAGTGCCATTTTGGCCTCTGGAGTTGTAACAGACAAACCATTAATGATACAGCCATGATCTTTTCTGGCAATCATCTAGAGCTAAAAACTAACAATATAAAGTAGATTTGAGCAGATGTTTATGGTTCCAAGCTTCAAAACAGAAGTTGAGGCCAAAACGCTCTTTTCACAGTGAGATAATGCCATTTTGGCCTCTGGAGTTGTAACAGACAAACCATTAATGATACAGCCATGATCTTTTCTGGCAATCATCTAGAGCTGAAAACTAACAATATAAAGTAGATTTGAGCAGATGTTTTTGGTTCCAAGCTTCAAAACAGAAGTTGAGGCCAAAACGCTCTTTTCACAGTGAGATAATGCCATTTTGGCCTCTGGAGTTGTAACAGACAAACCATTAATGATACAGCCATGATCTTTTCTGGCAATCATCTAGAGCTGAAAACTAACAATATAAAGTAGATTTGAGCAGATGTTTTTGGTTCCAAGCTTCAAAACAGAAGTTGAGGCCAAAACGCTCTTTTCACAGTGAGATAATGCCATTTTGGCCTCTGCAGTTGTAACAGACAAACCATTAATGATACAGCCATGATCTTTTCTGGCAATCATCTAGAGCTGAAAACTAACAATATAAAGTAGATTTGAGCAGATGTTTTTGGTTACAAGCTTCAAAACAGAAGGTTGAGGCCAAAACGCTCTTTTCACAGTGAGATAATGCCATTTTGGCCTCTGGAGTTGTAACAGACAAACCATTAATGATACAGCCATGATCTTTTCTGGCAATCATCTAGAGCTGAAAACTAACAATATAAAGTAGATTTGAGCAGATGTTTATGGTTCCAAGCTTCAAAACAGAAGTTGAGGCCAAAACGCTCATTTCACAGTGAGATAATGCCATTTTGGCCTCTGGAGTTGTAACAGACAAACCATTAATGATACAGCCATGATCTTTTCTGGCAATCATCTAGTGCTGAAAACTAACAATATAAAGTAGATTTGAGCAGATGTATTTGGTTCCAAGCTTCAAAACAGAAGTTGAGGCCAAAACGCTTTTTTCACAGTGAGATAATGCCATTTTGGCCTCTGGAGTTGTAACACACAAACCATTAATGATACAGCCATGATCTTTTCTGGCAATCATCTAGAGCTGAAAACTAACAATATGAAGTAGATTTGAGCAGATGTTTTTGGTTCCAAGCTTCAAAACAGAAGTTGAGGCCAAAACGTTCTTTTCACAGTGAGATAATGCCATTTTGGCCTCTGGAGTTGTAACAGACAAACCATTAATGATACAGCCATGATCTTTTCTGGCAATCATCTAGAGCTGAAAACTAACAATATAAAGTAGATTTGAGCAGATGTTTTTGGTTACAAGCTTCAAAACAGAAGGTTGAGGCCAAAACGCTCTTTTCACAGTGAGATAGTGCCATTTTGGCCTCTGGAGTTGTAACAGACAAACCATTAATGATACAGCCATGATCTTTTCTGGCAATCATCTAGAGCTGAAAACTAACAATATAAAGTAGATTTGAGCAGATGTTTTTGCTTCCAAGCTTCAAATCAGAAGTTGAGGCCAAAACGTTCATTTCACAGTGAGATAATGCCATTTTGGCCTCTGGAGTTGTAACAGACAAACCATTAATGATACAGCCATGATCTTTTCTGGCAATCATCTAGAGCTGAAAACTAACAATATAAAGTAGATTTGAGCAGATGTTTTTGGTTACAAGCTTCAAAACAGAAGGTTGAGGCCAAAACGCTCTTTTCACAGTGAGATAGTGCCATTTTGGCCTCTGGAGTTGTAACAGACAAACCATTAATGATACAGCCATGATCTTTTCTGGCAATCATCTAGAGCTGAAAACTAACAATATAAAGTAGATTTGAGCAGATGTTTTTGCTTCCAAGCTTCAAATCAGAAGTTGAGGCCAAAACGTTCATTTCACAGTGAGATAATGCCATTTTGGCCTCTGGAGTTGTAACAGACAAACCATTAATGATACAGCCATGATCTTTTCTGGCAATCATCTAGAGCTGAAAACTAACAATATAAAGTAGATTTGAGCAGATGTTTTTGGTTACAAGCTTCAAAACAGAAGGTTGAGGCCAAAACGCTCTTTTCACAGTGAGATAATGCCATTTTGGCCTCTGGAGTTGTAACAGACAAACCATTAATGATACAGCCATGATCTTTTCTGGCAATCATCTAGTGCTGAAAACTAACAATATAAAGTAGATTTGAGCAGATGTTTTTGGTTCCAAGCTTCAAAACAGAAGTTGAGACCAAAACGCTCTTTACACAGTGAGATAATGCCATTTTGGCCTCTGGAGTTGTAACAGACAAACCATTAATGATACAGCCATGATCTTTTCTGGCAATCATCTAGAGCTGAAAACGAACAATATAAAGTAGATTTGAGCAGATGTTTTTGGTTCCAAGCTTCAAAACAGAATTTGAGGCCAAAACGCTCTTTTCACAGTGAGATAATGCCATTTTGGCCTCTGGAGTTGTAACAGACAAACCATTAATGATACAGCCATGATCTTTTCTGGCAATCATCTAGTGCTGAAAACTAACAATATAAAGTAGATTTGAGCAGATGTTTTTGGTTCCAAGCTTCAAAACAGAAGTTGAGGCCAAAACGCTCTTTTCACAGTGAGATAATGCCATTTTGGCCTCTGGAGTTGTAACAGACAAACCATTAATGATACAGCCATGATCTTTTCTGGCAATCATCTAGAGCTGAAAACTAACAATATAAAGTAGATTTGAGCAGATGTTTTTGCTTCCAAGCTTCAAATCAGAAGTTGAGGCCAAAACGCTCATTTCACAGTGAGATAATGGCATTTTGGCCTCTGGAGTTGTAACAGACAAACCATTAATGATACAGCCATGATCTTTTCTGGCAATCATCTAGAGCTGAAAACTAACAATATAAAGTAGATTTGAGCAGATGTTTTTGGTTACAAGCTTCAAAACAGAAGGTTGAGGCCAAAACGCTCTTTTCACAGTGAGATAATGCCATTTTGGCCTCTGGAGTTGTAACAGACAAACCACTAATGATACCGCCATGATCTTTTCTGGCAATCATCTAGAGCTGAAAACTAACAATATAAAGTAGATTTGAGCAGATGTTTTTGGTTCCAAGCTTCAAAACAGAAGTTGAGGCCAAAACGCTCTTTTCACAGTGAGATAATGCCATTTTGGCCTCTGCAGTTGTAACAGACAAACCATTAATGATACAGCCATGATCTTTTCTGGCAATCATCTAGTGCTGAAAACTAACAATATAAAGTAGATTTGAGCAGATGTTTTTGGTTACAAGCTTCAAAACAGAAGGTTGAGGCCAAAACGCTCTTTTCACAGTGAGATAGTGCCATTTTGGCCTCTGGAGTTGTAACAGACAAACCATTAATGATACAGCCATGATCTTTTCTGGCAATCATCTAGAGCTAAAAACTAACAATATAAAGTAGATTTGAGCAGATGTTTATGGTTCCAAGCTTCAAAACAGAAGTTGAGGCCAAAACGCTCTTTTCACAGTGAGATAATGCCATTTTGGCCTCTGGAGTTGTAACAGACAAACCATTAATGATACAGCCATGATCTTTTCTGGCAATCATCTAGAGCTGAAAACTAACAATATAAAGTAGATTTGAGCAGATGTTTTTGGTTCCAAGCTTCAAAACAGAAGTTGAGGCCAAAACGCTCTTTTCACAGTGAGATAATGCCATTTTGGCCTCTGGAGTTGTAACAGACAAACCATTAATGATACAGCCATGATCTTTTCTGGCAATCATCTAGAGCTGAAAACTAACAATATAAAGTAGATTTGAGCAGATGTTTTTGGTTCCAAGCTTCAAAACAGAAGTTGAGGCCAAAACGCTCTTTTCACAGTGAGATAATGCCATTTTGGCCTCTGGAGTTGTAACAGACAAACCATTAATGATACAGCCATGATCTTTTCTGGCAATCATCTAGACCTGAAAACTAACAATATAAAGTAGATTTGAGCAGATGTTTTTGGTTCCAAGCTTCAAAACAGAAGTTGAGGCCAAAACGCTCTTTTCACAGTGAGATAATGCCATTTTGGCCTCTGGAGTTGTAACAGACAAACCATTAATGATACAGCCATGATCTTTTCTGGCAATCATTTAGTGCTGAAAACTAAAAATATAAAGTAGATTTGAGCAGATGTTTTTGGTTCCAAGCTTCAAAACAGAAGTTGAGGCCAAAACGCTCTTTTCACAGTGAGATAATGCCATTTTGGCCTCTGGAGTTGTAACAGACAAACCATTAATGATACAGCCATGATCTTTTCTGGCAATCATCTAGAGCTGAAAACTAACAATATAAAGTAGATTTGAGCAGATGTTTTTGGTTACAAGCTTCAAAACAGAAGGTTGAGGCCAAAACGCTCTTTTCACAGTGAGATAGTGCCATTTTGGCCTCTGGAGTTGTAACAGACAAACCATTAATGATACAGCCATGATCTTTTCTGGCAATCATCTAGAGCTAAAAACTAACAATATAAAGTAGATTTGAGCAGATGTTTATGGTTCCAAGCTTCAAAACAGAAGTTGAGGCCAAAACGCTCATTTCACAGTGAGATAATGCCATTTTGGCCTCTGGAGTTGTAACAGACAAACCATTAATGATACAGCCATGATCTTTTCTGGCAATCATCTAGTGCTGAAAACTAACAATATAAAGTAGATTTGAGCAGATGTTTTTGGTTCCAAGCTTCAAAACAGAAGTTGAGGCCAAAACGCTCTTTTCACAGTGAGATAATGCCATTTTGGCCTCTGGAGTTGTAACAGACAAACCATTAATGATACAGCCATGATCTTTTCTGGCAATCATCTAGAGCTGAAAACTAACAATATAAAGTAGATTTGAGCAGATGTTTTTGGTTCCAAGCTTCAAAACAGAAGTTGAGGCCAAAACGCTCTTTTCACAGTGAGATAATGCCATTTTGGCCTCTGGAGTTGTAACAGACAAACCATTAATGATACAGCCATGATCTTTTCTGGCAATCATCTAGTGCTGAAAACTAAAAATATAAAGTAGATTTGAGCAGATGTTTTTGGTTCCAAGCTTCAAAACAGAAGTTGAGGCCAAAACGCTCTTTTCACAGTGAGATAATGCCATTTTGGCCTCTGGAGTTGTAACAGACAAACCATTAATGATACAGCCATGATCTTTTCTGGCAATCATCTAGAGCTGAAAACTAACAATATAAAGTAGATTTGAGCAGATGTTTTTGGTTACAAGCTTCAAAACAGAAGGTTGAGGCCAAAACGCTCTTTTCACAGTGAGATAATGCCATTTTGGCCTCTGGAGTTGTAACAGACAAACCATTAATGATACAGCCATGATCTTTTCTGGCAATCATCTAGAGCTGAAAACTAACAATATAAAGTAGATTTGAGCAGATGTTTTTGGTTCCAAGCTTCAAAACAGAAGTTGAGGCCAAAACGCTCTTTTCACAGTGAGATAATGCCATTTTGGCCTCTGGAGTTGTAACAGACAAACCATTAATGATACAGCCATGATCTTTTCTGGCAATCATCTAGAGCTGAAAACTAACAATATAAAGTAGATTTGAGCAGATGTTTTTGGTTACAAGCTTCAAAACAGAAGTTGAGGCCAAAACGCTCTTTTCACAGTGAGATAATGCCATTTTGGCCTCTGGAGTTGTAACAGACAAACCATTAATGATACAGCCATGATCTTTTCTGGCAATCATCTAGAGCTGAAAACGAACAATATAAAGTAGATTTGAGCAGATGTTTTTGGTTCCAAGCTTCAAAACAGAAGTTGAGGCCAAAACGCTCTTTTCACAGTGAGATAATGCCATTTTGGCCTCTGGAGTTGTAACAGACAAACCATTAATGATACAGCCATGATCTTTTCTGGCAATCATCTAGTGCTGAAAACTAACAATATAAAGTAGATTTGAGCAGATGTTTTTGGTTCCAAGCTTCAAAACAGAAGTTGAGGCCAAAACGCTCTTTTCACAGTGAGATAATGCCATTTTGGCCTCTGGAGTTGTAACAGACAAACCATTAATGATACAGCCATGATCTTTTCTGGCAATCATCTAGAGCTGAAAACTAACAATAAAAAGTAGATTTGAGCAGATGTTTTTGGTTACAAGCTTCAAAACAGAAGGTTGAGGCCAAAACGCTCTTTTCACAGTGAGATAATGCCATTTTGGCCTCTGGAGTTGTAACAGACAAACCATTAATGATACAGCCATGATCTTTTCTGGCAATCATCTAGAGCTGAAAACGAACAATATAAAGTAGATTTGAGCAGATGTTTTTGGTTCCAAGCGTCAAAACAGAAGTTGAGGCCAAAACGCTCTTTTCACAGTGAGATAATGCCATTTTGGCCTCTGGAGTTGTAACAGACAAACCATTAATGATACAGCCATGATCTTTTCTGGCAATCATCTAGTGCTGAAAACTAACAATATAAAGTAGATTTGAGCAGATGTTTTTGGTTCCAAGCTTCAAAACAGAAGTTGAGGCCAAAACGCTCTTTTCACAGTGAGATAATGCCATTTTGGCCTCTGGAGTTGTAACAGACAAACCATTAATGATACAGCCATGATCTTTTCTGGCAATCATCTAGAGCTGAAAACTAACAATATAAAGTAGATTTGAGCAGATGTTTTTGGTTACAAGCTTCAAAACAGAAGGTTGAGGCCAAAACGCTCTTTTCACAGTGAGATAATGCCATTTTGGCCTCTGGAGTTGTAACAGACAAACCATTAATGATACAGCCATGATCTTTTCTGGCAATCATCTAGAGCTGAAAACTAACAATATAAAGTAGATTTGAGCAGATGTTTTTGGTTACAAGCTTCAAAACAGAAGGTTGAGGCCAAAACGCTCTTTTCACAGTGAGATAGTGCCATTTTGGCCTCTGGAGTTGTAACAGACAAACCATTAATGATACAGCCATGATCTTTTCTGGCAATCATCTAGAGCTGAAAACTAACAATATAAAGTAGATTTGAGCAGATGTTTTTGCTTCCAAGCTTCAAATCAGAAGTTGAGGCCAAAACGTTCATTTCACAGTGAGATAATGCCATTTTGGCCTCTGGAGTTGTAACAGACAAACCATTAATGATACAGCCATGATCTTTTCTGGCAATCATCTAGAGCTGAAAACTAACAATATAAAGTAGATTTGAGCAGATGTTTTTGGTTACAAGCTTCAAAACAGAAGGTTGAGGCCAAAACGCTCTTTTCACAGTGAGATAATGCCATTTTGGCCTCTGGAGTTGTAACAGACAAACCATTAATGATACAGCCATGATCTTTTCTGGCAATCATCTAGAGCTGAAAACTAACAATATAAAGTAGATTTGAGCAGATGTTTTTGGTTCCAAGCTTCAAAACAGAACTTGAGGCCAAAACGCTCATTTCACAGTGAGATAATGCCATTTTGGCCTCTGGAGTTGTAACAGACAAACCATTAATGATACAGCCATGATCTTTTCTGGCAATCATCTAGAGCTGAAAACTAACAATATAAAGTAGATATGAGCAGATGTTTTTGGTTCCAAGCTTCAAAACAGAAGTTGAGGCCAAAACGCTCTTTTCACAGTGAGATAATGCCATTTTGGCCTCTGGAGTTGTAACAGACAAACCATTAATGATACAGCCATGATCTTTTCTGGCAATCATCTAGTGCTGAAAACTAACAATATAAAGTAGATTTGAGCAGATGTTTTTGGTTCCAAGCTTCAAAACAGAAGTTGAGGCCAAAACGCTCTTTACACAGTGAGATAATGCCATTTTGGCCTCTGGAGTTGTAACAGACAAACCATTAATGATACAGCCATGATCTTTTCTGGCAATCATCTAGAGCTGAAAACGAACAATATAAAGTAGATTTGAGCAGATGTTTTTGGTTCCAAGCTTCAAAACAGAAGTTGAGGCCAAAACGCTCTTTTCACAGTGAGATAATGCCATTTTGGCCTCTGGAGTTGTAACAGACAAACCATTAATGATACAGCCATGATCTTTTCTGGCAATCATCTAGTGCTGAAAACTAACAATATAAAGTAGATTTGAGCAGATGTTTTTGGTTCCAAGCTTCAAAACAGAAGTTGAGGCCAAAACGCTCTTTTCACAGTGAGATAATGCCATTTTGGCCTCTGGAGTTGTAACAGACAAACCATTAATGATACAGCCATGATCTTTTCTGGCAATCATCTAGAGCTGAAAACTAACAATATAAAGTAGATTTGAGCAGATGTTTTTGCTTCCAAGCTTCAAATCAGAAGTTGAGGCCAAAACGCTCATTTCACAGTGAGATAATGCCATTTTGGCCTCTGGAGTTGTAACAGACAAACCATTAATGATACAGCCATGATCTTTTCTGGCAATCATCTAGAGCTGAAAACTAACAATATAAAGTAGATTTGAGCAGATGTTTTTGGTTACAAGCTTCAAAACAGAAGGTTGAGGCCAAAACGCTCTTTTCACAGTGAGATAATGCCATTTTGGCCTCTGGAGTTGTAACAGACAAACCACTAATGATACCGCCATGATCTTTTCTGGCAATCATCTAGAGCTGAAAACTAACAATATAAAGTAGATTTGAGCAGATGTTTTTGGTTCCAAGCTTCAAAACAGAAGTTGAGGCCAAAACGCTCTTTTCACAGTGAGATAATGCCATTTTGGCCTCTGCAGTTGTAACAGACAAACCATTAATGATACAGCCATGATCTTTTCTGGCAATCATCTAGTGCTGAAAACTAACAATATAAAGTAGATTTGAGCAGATGTTTTTGGTTACAAGCTTCAAAACAGAAGGTTGAGGCCAAAACGCTCTTTTCACAGTGAGATAGTGCCATTTTGGCCTCTGGAGTTGTAACAGACAAACCATTAATGATACAGCCATGATCTTTTCTGGCAATCATCTAGAGCTAAAAACTAACAATATAAAGTAGATTTGAGCAGATGTTTATGGTTCCAAGCTTCAAAACAGAAGTTGAGGCCAAAACGCTCTTTTCACAGTGAGATAATGCCATTTTGGCCTCTGGAGTTGTAACAGACAAACCATTAATGATACAGCCATGATCTTTTCTGGCAATCATCTAGAGCTGAAAACTAACAATATAAAGTAGATTTGAGCAGATGTTTTTGGTTCCAAGCTTCAAAACAGAAGTTGAGGCCAAAACGCTCTTTTCACAGTGAGATAATGCCATTTTGGCCTCTGGAGTTGTAACAGACAAACCATTAATGATACAGCCATGATCTTTTCTGGCAATCATCTAGAGCTGAAAACTAACAATATAAAGTAGATTTGAGCAGATGTTTTTGGTTCCAAGCTTCAAAACAGAAGTTGAGGCCAAAACGCTCTTTTCACAGTGAGATAATGCCATTTTGGCCTCTGCAGTTGTAACAGACAAACCATTAATGATACAGCCATGATCTTTTCTGGCAATCATCTAGAGCTGAAAACTAACAATATAAAGTAGATTTGAGCAGATGTTTTTGGTTACAAGCTTCAAAACAGAAGGTTGAGGCCAAAACGCTCTTTTCACAGTGAGATAATGCCATTTTGGCCTCTGGAGTTGTAACAGACAAACCATTAATGATACAGCCATGATCTTTTCTGGCAATCATCTAGAGCTGAAAACTAACAATATAAAGTAGATTTGAGCAGATGTTTATGGTTCCAAGCTTCAAAACAGAAGTTGAGGCCAAAACGCTCATTTCACAGTGAGATAATGCCATTTTGGCCTCTGGAGTTGTAACAGACAAACCATTAATGATACAGCCATGATCTTTTCTGGCAATCATCTAGTGCTGAAAACTAACAATATAAAGTAGATTTGAGCAGATGTATTTGGTTCCAAGCTTCAAAACAGAAGTTGAGGCCAAAACGCTTTTTTCACAGTGAGATAATGCCATTTTGGCCTCTGGAGTTGTAACAGACAAACCATTAATGATACAGCCATGATCTTTTCTGGCAATCATCTAGAGCTGAAAACTAACAATATGAAGTAGATTTGAGCAGATGTTTTTGGTTCCAAGCTTCAAAACAGAAGTTGAGGCCAAAACGTTCTTTTCACAGTGAGATAATGCCATTTTGGCCTCTGGAGTTGTAACAGACAAACCATTAATGATACAGCCATGATCTTTTCTGGCAATCATCTAGAGCTGAAAACTAACAATATAATGTAGATTTGAGCAGATGTTTTTGGTTACAAGCTTCAAAACAGAAGGTTGAGGCCAAAACGCTCTTTTCACAGTGAGATAGTGCCATTTTGGCCTCTGGAGTTGTAACAGACAAACCATTAATGATACAGCCATGATCTTTTCTGGCAATCATCTAGAGCTGAAAACTAACAATATAAAGTAGATTTGAGCAGATGTTTTTGGTTCCAAGCTTCAAAACAGAACTTGAGGCCAAAACGCTCATTTCACAGTGAGATAATGCCATTTTGGCCTCTGGAGTTGTAACAGACAAACCATTAATGATACAGCCATGATCTTTTCTGGCAATCATCTAGAGCTGAAAACTAACAATATAAAGTAGATATGAGCAGATGTTTTTGGTTCCAAGCTTCAAAACAGAAGTTGAGGCCAAAACGCTCTTTTCACAGTGAGATAATGCCATTTTGGCCTCTGGAGTTGTAACAGACAAACCATTAATGATACAGCCATGATCTTTTCTGGCAATCATCTAGTGCTGAAAACTAACAATATAAAGTAGATTTGAGCAGATGTTTTTGGTTCCAAGCTTCAAAACAGAAGTTGAGGCCAAAACGCTCTTTACACAGTGAGATAATGCCATTTTGGCCTCTGGAGTTGTAACAGACAAACCATTAATGATACAGCCATGATCTTTTCTGGCAATCATCTAGAGCTGAAAACGAACAATATAAAGTAGATTTGAGCAGATGTTTTTGGTTCCAAGCTTCAAAACAGAAGTTGAGGCCAAAACGCTCTTTTCACAGTGAGATAATGCCATTTTGGCCTCTGGAGTTGTAACAGACAAACCATTAATGATACAGCCATGATCTTTTCTGGCAATCATCTAGTGCTGAAAACTAACAATATAAAGTAGATTTGAGCAGATGTTTTTGGTTCCAAGCTTCAAAACAGAAGTTGAGGCCAAAACGCTCTTTTCACAGTGAGATAATGCCATTTTGGCCTCTGGAGTTGTAACAGACAAACCATTAATGATACAGCCATGATCTTTTCTGGCAATCATCTAGAGCTGAAAACTAACAATATAAAGTAGATTTGAGCAGATGTTTTTGCTTCCAAGCTTCAAATCAGAAGTTGAGGCCAAAACGCTCATTTCACAGTGAGATAATGCCATTTTGGCCTCTGGAGTTGTAACAGACAAACCATTAATGATACAGCCAAGATCTTTTCTGGCAATCATCTAGAGCTGAAAACTAACAATATAAAGTAGATTTGAGCAGATGTTTTTGGTTACAAGCTTCAAAACAGAAGGTTGAGGCCAAAACGCTCTTTTCACAGTGAGATAATGCCATTTTGGCCTCTGGAGTTGTAACAGACAAACCACTAATGATACCGCCATGATCTTTTCTGGCAATCATCTAGAGCTGAAAACTAACAATATAAAGTAGATTTGAGCAGATGTTTTTGGTTCCAAGCTTCAAAACAGAAGTTGAGGCCAAAACGCTCTTTTCACAGTGAGATAATGCCATTTTGGCCTCTGCAGTTGTAACAGACAAACCATTAATGATACAGCCATGATCTTTTCTGGCAATCATCTAGTGCTGAAAACTAACAATATAAAGTAGATTTGAGCAGATGTTTTTGGTTACAAGCTTCAAAACAGAAGGTTGAGGCCAAAACGCTCTTTTCACAGTGAGATAGTGCCATTTTGGCCTCTGGAGTTGTAACAGACAAACCATTAATGATACAGCCATGATCTTTTCTGGCAATCATCTAGAGCTAAAAACTAACAATATAAAGTAGATTTGAGCAGATGTTTATGGTTCCAAGCTTCAAAACAGAAGTTGAGGCCAAAACGCTCTTTTCACAGTGAGATAATGCCATTTTGGCCTCTGGAGTTGTAACAGACAAACCATTAATGATACAGCCATGATCTTTTCTGGCAATCATCTAGAGCTGAAAACTAACAATATAAAGTAGATTTGAGCAGATGTTTTTGGTTCCAAGCTTCAAAACAGAAGTTGAGGCCAAAACGCTCTTTTCACAGTGAGATAATGCCATTTTGGCCTCTGGAGTTGTAACAGACAAACCATTAATGATACAGCCATGATCTTTTCTGGCAATCATCTAGAGCTGAAAACTAACAATATAAAGTAGATTTGAGCAGATGTTTTTGGTTCCAAGCTTCAAAACAGAAGTTGAGGCCAAAACGCTCTTTTCACAGTGAGATAATGCCCTTTTGGCCTCTGCAGTTGTAACAGACAAACCATTAATGATACAGCCATGATCTTTTCTGGCAATCATCTAGAGCTGAAAACTAACAATATAAAGTAGATTTGAGCAGATGTTTTTGGTTACAAGCTTCAAAACAGAAGGTTGAGGCCAAAACGCTCTTTTCACAGTGAGATAATGCCATTTTGGCCTCTGGAGTTGTAACAGACAAACCATTAATGATACAGCCATGATCTTTTCTGGCAATCATCTAGAGCTGAAAACTAACAATATAAAGTAGATTTGAGCAGATGTTTATGGTTCCAAGCTTCAAAACAGAAGTTGAGGCCAAAACGCTCATTTCACAGTGAGATAATGCCATTTTGGCCTCTGGAGTTGTAACAGACAAACCATTAATGATACAGCCATGATCTTTTCTGGCAATCATCTAGTGCTGAAAACTAACAATATAAAGTAGATTTGAGCAGATGTATTTGGTTCCAAGCTTCAAAACAGAAGTTGAGGCCAAAACGCTTTTTTCACAGTGAGATAATGCCATTTTGGCCTCTGGAGTTGTAACAGACAAACCATTAATGATACAGCCATGATCTTTTCTGGCAATCATCTAGAGCTGAAAACTAACAATATGAAGTAGATTTGAGCAGATGTTTTTGGTTCCAAGCTTCAAAACAGAAGTTGAGGCCAAAACGTTCTTTTCACAGTGAGATAATGCCATTTTGGCCTCTGGAGTTGTAACAGACAAACCATTAATGATACAGCCATGATCTTTTCTGGCAATCATCTAGAGCTGAAAACTAACAATATAAAGTAGATTTGAGCAGATGTTTTTGGTTACAAGCTTCAAAACAGAAGGTTGAGGCCAAAACGCTCTTTTCACAGTGAGATAGTGCCATTTTGGCCTCTGGAGTTGTAACAGACAAACCATTAATGATACAGCCATGATCTTTTCTGGCAATCATCTAGAGCTGAAAACTAACAATATAAAGTAGATTTGAGCAGATGTTTTTGCTTCCAAGCTTCAAATCAGAAGTTGAGGCCAAAACGTTCATTTCACAGTGAGATAATGCCATTTTGGCCTCTGGAGTTGTAACAGACAAACCATTAATGATACAGCCATGATCTTTTCTGGCAATCATCTAGAGCTGAAAACTAACAATATAAAGTAGATTTGAGCAGATGTTTTTGGTTACAAGCTTCAAAACAGAAGGTTGAGGCCAAAACGCTCTTTTCACAGTGAGATAATGCCATTTTGGCCTCTGGAGTTGTAACAGACAAACCATTAATGATACAGCCATGATCTTTTCTGGCAATCATCTAGAGCTGAAAACTAACAATATAAAGTAGATTTGAGCAGATGTTTTTGGTTCCAAGCTTCAAAACAGAACTTGAGGCCAAAACGCTCATTTCACAGTGAGATAATGCCATTTTGGCCTCTGGAGTTGTAACAGACAAACCATTAATGATACAGCCATGATCTTTTCTGGCAATCATCTAGAGCTGAAAACTAACAATATAAAGTAGATATGAGCAGATGTTTTTGGTTCCAAGCTTCAAAACAGAAGTTGAGGCCAAAACGCTCTTTTCACAGTGAGATAATGCCATTTTGGCCTCTGGAGTTGTAACAGACAAACCATTAATGATACAGCCATGATCTTTTCTGGCAATCATCTAGTGCTGAAAACTAACAATATAAAGTAGATTTGAGCAGATGTTTTTGGTTCCAAGCTTCAAAACAGAAGTTGAGGCCAAAACGCTCTTTACACAGTGAGATAATGCCATTTTGGCCTCTGGAGTTGTAACAGACAAACCATTAATGATACAGCCATGATCTTTTCTGGCAATCATCTAGAGCTGAAAACGAACAATATAAAGTAGATTTGAGCAGATGTTTTTGGTTCCAAACTTCAAAACAGAAGTTGAGGCCAAAACGCTCTTTTCACAGTGAGATAATGCCATTTTGGCCTCTGGAGTTGTAACAGACAAACCATTAATGATACAGCCATGATCTTTTCTGGCAATCATCTAGTGCTGAAAACTAACAATATAAAGTAGATTTGAGCAGATGTTTTTGGTTCCAAGCTTCAAAACAGAAGTTGAGGCCAAAACGCTCTTTTCACAGTGAGATAATGCCATTTTGGCCTCTGGAGTTGTAACAGACAAACCATTAATGATACAGCCATGATCTTTTCTGGCAATCATCTAGAGCTGAAAACTAACAATATAAAGTAGATTTGAGCAGATGTTTTTGCTTCCAAGCTTCAAATCAGAAGTTGAGGCCAAAACGCTCATTTCACAGTGAGATAATGCCATTTTGGCCTCTGGAGTTGTAACAGACAAACCATTAATGATACAGCCAAGATCTTTTCTGGCAATCATCTAGAGCTGAAAACTAACAATATAAAGTAGATTTGAGCAGATGTTTTTGGTTACAAGCTTCAAAACAGAAGGTTGAGGCCAAAACGCTCTTTTCACAGTGAGATAATGCCATTTTGGCCTCTGGAGTTGTAACAGACAAACCACTAATGATACCGCCATGATCTTTTCTGGCAATCATCTAGAGCTGAAAACTAACAATATAAAGTAGATTTGAGCAGATGTTTTTGGTTCCAAGCTTCAAAACAGAAGTTGAGGCCAAAACGCTCTTTTCACAGTGAGATAATGCCATTTTGGCCTCTGCAGTTGTAACAGACAAACCATTAATGATACAGCCATGATCTTTTCTGGCAATCATCTAGTGCTGAAAACTAACAATATAAAGTAGATTTGAGCAGATGTTTTTGGTTACAAGCTTCAAAACAGAAGGTTGAGGCCAAAACGCTCTTTTCACAGTGAGATAGTGCCATTTTGGCCTCTGGAGTTGTAACAGACAAACCATTAATGATACAGCCATGATCTTTTCTGGCAATCATCTAGAGCTAAAAACTAACAATATAAAGTAGATTTGAGCAGATGTTTATGGTTCCAAGCTTCAAAACAGAAGTTGAGGCCAAAACGCTCTTTTCACAGTGAGATAATGCCATTTTGGCCTCTGGAGTTGTAACAGACAAACCATTAATGATACAGCCATGATCTTTTCTGGCAATCATCTAGAGCTGAAAACTAACAATATAAAGTAGATTTGAGCAGATGTTTTTGGTTACAAGCTTCAAAACAGAAGGTTGAGGCCAAAACGCTCTTTTCACAGTGAGATAATGCCATTTTGGCCTCTGGAGTTGTAACAGACAAACCACTAATGATACCGCCATGATCTTTTCTGGCAATCATCTAGAGCTGAAAACTAACAATATAAAGTAGATTTGAGCAGATGTTTTTGGTTCCAAGCTTCAAAACAGAAGTTGAGGCCAAAACGCTCTTTTCACAGTGAGATAATGCCATTTTGGCCTCTGCAGTTGTAACAGACAAACCATTAATGATACAGCCATGATCTTTTCTGGCAATCATCTAGTGCTGAAAACTAACAATATAAAGTAGATTTGAGCAGATGTTTTTGGTTACAAGCTTCAAAACAGAAGGTTGAGGCCAAAACGCTCTTTTCACAGTGAGATAGTGCCATTTTGGCCTCTGGAGTTGTAACAGACAAACCATTAATGATACAGCCATGATCTTTTCTGGCAATCATCTAGAGCTAAAAACTAACAATATAAAGTAGATTTGAGCAGATGTTTATGGTTCCAAGCTTCAAAACAGAAGTTGAGGCCAAAACGCTCTTTTCACAGTGAGATAATGCCATTTTGGCCTCTGGAGTTGTAACAGACAAACCATTAATGATACAGCCATGATCTTTTCTGGCAATCATCTAGAGCTGAAAACTAACAATATAAAGTAGATTTGAGCAGATGTTTTTGGTTCCAAGCTTCAAAACAGAAGTTGAGGCCAAAACGCTCTTTTCACAGTGAGATAATGCCATTTTGGCCTCTGGAGTTGTAACAGACAAACCATTAATGATACAGCCATGATCTTTTCTGGCAATCATCTAGAGCTGAAAACTAACAATATAAAGTAGATTTGAGCAGATGTTTTTGGTTCCAAGCTTCAAAACAGAAGTTGAGGCCAAAACGCTCTTTTCACAGTGAGATAATGCCATTTTGGCCTCTGCAGTTGTAACAGACAAACCATTAATGATACAGCCATGATCTTTTCTGGCAATCATCTAGAGCTGAAAACTAACAATATAAAGTAGATTTGAGCAGATGTTTTTGGTTACAAGCTTCAAAACAGAAGGTTGAGGCCAAAACGCTCTTTTCACAGTGAGATAATGCCATTTTGGCCTCTGGAGTTGTAACAGACAAACCATTAATGATACAGCCATGATCTTTTCTGGCAATCATCTAGAGCTGAAAACTAACAATATAAAGTAGATTTGAGCAGATGTTTATGGTTCCAAGCTTCAAAACAGAAGTTGAGGCCAAAACGCTCATTTCACAGTGAGATAATGCCATTTTGGCCTCTGGAGTTGTAACAGACAAACCATTAATGATACAGCCATGATCTTTTCTGGCAATCATCTAGTGCTGAAAACTAACAATATAAAGTAGATTTGAGCAGATGTATTTGGTTCCAAGCTTCAAAACAGAAGTTGAGGCCAAAACGCTTTTTTCACAGTGAGATAATGCCATTTTGGCCTCTGGAGTTGTAACAGACAAACCATTAATGATACAGCCATGATCTTTTCTGGCAATCATCTAGAGCTGAAAACTAACAATATGAAGTAGATTTGAGCAGATGTTTTTGGTTCCAAGCTTCAAAACAGAAGTTGAGGCCAAAACGTTCTTTTCACAGTGAGATAATGCCATTTTGGCCTCTGGAGTTGTAACAGACAAACCATTAATGATACAGCCATGATCTTTTCTGGCAATCATCTAGAGCTGAAAACTAACAATATAAAGTAGATTTGAGCAGATGTTTTTGGTTACAAGCTTCAAAACAGAAGGTTGAGGCCAAAACGCTCTTTTCACAGTGAGATAGTGCCATTTTGGCCTCTGGAGTTGTAACAGACAAACCATTAATGATACAGCCATGATCTTTTCTGGCAATCATCTAGAGCTGAAAACTAACAATATAAAGTAGATTTGAGCAGATGTTTTTGCTTCCAAGCTTCAAATCAGAAGTTGAGGCCAAAACGTTCATTTCACAGTGAGATAATGCCATTTTGGCCTCTGGAGTTGTAACAGACAAACCATTAATGATACAGCCATGATCTTTTCTGGCAATCATCTAGAGCTGAAAACTAACAATATAAAGTAGATTTGAGCAGATGTTTTTGGTTACAAGCTTCAAAACAGAAGGTTGAGGCCAAAACGCTCTTTTCACAGTGAGATAATGCCATTTTGGCCTCTGGAGTTGTAACAGACAAACCATTAATGATACAGCCATGATCTTTTCTGGCAATCATCTAGAGCTGAAAACTAACAATATAAAGTAGATTTGAGCAGATGTTTTTGGTTCCAAGCTTCAAAACAGAACTTGAGGCCAAAACGCTCATTTCACAGTGAGATAATGCCATTTTGGCCTCTGGAGTTGTAACAGACAAACCATTAATGATACAGCCATGATCTTTTCTGGCAATCATCTAGAGCTGAAAACTAACAATATAAAGTAGATATGAGCAGATGTTTTTGGTTCCAAGCTTCAAAACAGAAGTTGAGGCCAAAACGCTCTTTTCACAGTGAGATAATGCCATTTTGGCCTCTGGAGTTGTAACAGACAAACCATTAATGATACAGCCATGATCTTTTCTGGCAATCATCTAGTGCTGAAAACTAACAATATAAAGTAGATTTGAGCAGATGTTTTTGGTTCCAAGCTTCAAAACAGAAGTTGAGGCCAAAACGCTCTTTACACAGTGAGATAATGCCATTTTGGCCTCTGGAGTTGTAACAGACAAACCATTAATGATACAGCCATGATCTTTTCTGGCAATCATCTAGAGCTGAAAACGAACAATATAAAGTAGATTTGAGCAGATGTTTTTGGTTCCAAACTTCAAAACAGAAGTTGAGGCCAAAACGCTCTTTTCACAGTGAGATAATGCCATTTTGGCCTCTGGAGTTGTAACAGACAAACCATTAATGATACAGCCATGATCTTTTCTGGCAATCATCTAGTGCTGAAAACTAACAATATAAAGTAGATTTGAGCAGATGTTTTTGGTTCCAAGCTTCAAAACAGAAGTTGAGGCCAAAACGCTCTTTTCACAGTGAGATAATGCCATTTTGGCCTCTGGAGTTGTAACAGACAAACCATTAATGATACAGCCATGATCTTTTCTGGCAATCATCTAGAGCTGAAAACTAACAATATAAAGTAGATTTGAGCAGATGTTTTTGCTTCCAAGCTTCAAATCAGAAGTTGAGGCCAAAACGCTCATTTCACAGTGAGATAATGCCATTTTGGCCTCTGGAGTTGTAACAGACAAACCATTAATGATACAGCCATGATCTTTTCTGGCAATCATCTAGAGCTGAAAACTAACAATATAAAGTAGATTTGAGCAGATGTTTTTGGTTACAAGCTTCAAAACAGAAGGTTGAGGCCAAAACGCTCTTTTCACAGTGAGATAATGCCATTTTGGCCTCTGGAGTTGTAACAGACAAACCACTAATGATACCGCCATGATCTTTTCTGGCAATCATCTAGAGCTGAAAACTAACAATATAAAGTAGATTTGAGCAGATGTTTTTGGTTCCAAGCTTCAAAACAGAAGTTGAGGCCAAAACGCTCTTTTCACAGTGAGATAATGCCATTTTGGCCTCTGCAGTTGTAACAGACAAACCATTAATGATACAGCCATGATCTTTTCTGGCAATCATCTAGTGCTGAAAACTAACAATATAAAGTAGATTTGAGCAGATGTTTTTGGTTACAAGCTTCAAAACAGAAGGTTGAGGCCAAAACGCTCTTTTCACAGTGAGATAGTGCCATTTTGGCCTCTGGAGTTGTAACAGACAAACCATTAATGATACAGCCATGATCTTTTCTGGCAATCATCTAGAGCTAAAAACTAACAATATAAAGTAGATTTGAGCAGATGTTTATGGTTCCAAGCTTCAAAACAGAAGTTGAGGCCAAAACGCTCTTTTCACAGTGGAATAATGCCATTTTGGCCTCTGGAGTTGTAACAGACAAACCATTAATGATACAGCCATGATCTTTTCTGGCAATCATCTAGAGCTGAAAACTAACAATATAAAGTAGATTTGAGCAGATGTTTTTGGTTACAAGCTTCAAAACAGAAGGTTGAGGCCAAAACGCTCTTTTCACAGTGAGATAATGCCATTTTGGCCTCTGGAGTTGTAACAGACAAACCATTAATGATACAGCCATGATCTTTTCTGGCAATCATCTAGAGCTGAAAACTAACAATATAAAGTAGATTTGAGCAGATGTTTTTGGTTCCAAGCTTCAAAACAGAACTTGAGGCCAAAACGCTCATTTCACAGTGAGATAATGCCATTTTGGCCTCTGGAGTTGTAACAGACAAACCATTAATGATACAGCCATGATCTTTTCTGGCAATCATCTAGAGCTGAAAACTAACAATATAAAGTAGATATGAGCAGATGTTTTTGGTTCCAAGCTTCAAAACAGAAGTTGAGGCCAAAACGCTCTTTTCACAGTGAGATAATGCCATTTTGGCCTCTGGAGTTGTAACAGACAAACCATTAATGATACAGCCATGATCTTTTCTGGCAATCATCTAGTGCTGAAAACTAACAATATAAAGTAGATTTGAGCAGATGTTTTTGGTTCCAAGCTTCAAAACAGAAGTTGAGGCCAAAACGCTCTTTTCACAGTGAGATAATGCCATTTTGGCCTCTGGAGTTGTAACAGACAAACCATTAATGATACAGCCATGATCTTTTCTGGCAATCATCTAGAGCTGAAAACGAACAATATAAAGTAGATTTGAGCAGATGTTTTTGGTTCCAAGCTTCAAAACAGAAGTTGAGGCCAAAACGCTCTTTTCACAGTGAGATAATGCCATTTTTGCCTCTGGAGTTGTAACAGACAAACCATTAATGATACAGCCATGATCTTTTCTGGCAATCATCTAGTGCTGAAAACTGACAATATAAAGTAGATTTGAGCAGATGTTTTTGGTTCCAAGCTTCAAAACAGAAGTTGAGGCCAAAACGCTCTTTTCACAGTGAGATAATGCCATTTTGGCCTCTGGAGTTGTAACAGACAAACCACTAATGATACCGCCATGATCTTTTCTGGCAATCATCTAGAGCTGAAAACTAACAATATAAAGTAGATTTGAGCAGATGTTTTTGGTTCCAAGCTTCAAAACAGAAGTTGAGGCCAAAACGCTCTTTTCACAGTGAGATAATGCCATTTTGGCCTCTGCAGTTGTAACAGACAAACCATTAATGATACAGCCATGATCTTTTCTGGCAATCATCTAGTGCTGAAAACTAACAATATAAAGTAGATTTGAGCAGATGTTTTTGGTTACAAGCTTCAAAACAGAAGGTTGAGGCCAAAACGCTCTTTTCACAGTGAGATAGTGCCATTTTGGCCTCTGGAGTTGTAACAGACAAACCATTAATGATACAGCCATGATCTTTTCTGGCAATCATCTAGAGCTAAAAACTAACAATATAAAGTAGATTTGAGCAGATGTTTATGGTTCCAAGCTTCAAAACAGAAGTTGAGGCCAAAACGCTCTTTTCACAGTGAGATAATGCCATTTTGGCCTCTGGAGTTGTAACAGACAAACCATTAATGATACAGCCATGATCTTTTCTGGCAATCATCTAGAGCTGAAAACTAACAATATAAAGTAGATTTGAGCAGATGTTTTTGGTTCCAAGCTTCAAAACAGAAGTTGAGGCCAAAACGCTCTTTTCACAGTGAGATAATGCCATTTTGGCCTCTGGAGTTGTAACAGACAAACCATTAATGATACAGCCATGATCTTTTCTGGCAATCATCTAGTGCTGAAAACTAACAATATAAAGTAGATTTGAGCAGATGTTTTTGGTTCCAAGCTTCAAAACAGAAGTTGAGGCCAAAACGCTCTTTTCACAGTGAGATAATGCCATTTTGGCCTCTGGAGTTGTAACAGACAAACCATTAATGATACAGCCATGATCTTTTCTGGCAATCATCTAGAGCTGAAAACTAACAATATAAAGTAGATTTGAGCAGATGTTTTTGGTTCCAAGCTTCAAAACAGAAGTTGAGGCCAAAACGCTCTTTTCACAGTGAGATAATGCCATTTTGGCCTCTGCAGTTGTAACAGACAAACCATTAATGATACAGCCATGATCTTTTCTGGCAATCATCTAGAGCTGAAAACTAACAATATAAAGTAGATTTGAGCAGATGTTTTTGGTTACAAGCTTCAAAACAGAAGGTTGAGGCCAAAACGCTCTTTTCACAGTGAGATAATGCCATTTTGGCCTCTGGAGTTGTAACAGACAAACCATTAATGATACAGCCATGATCTTTTCTGGCAATCATCTAGAGCTGAAAACTAACAATATAAAGTAGATTTGAGCAGATGTTTATGGTTCCAAGCTTCAAAACAGAAGTTGAGGCCAAAACGCTCATTTCACAGTGAGATAATGCCATTTTGGCCTCTGGAGTTGTAACAGACAAACCATTAATGATACAGCCATGATCTTTTCTGGCAATCATCTAGAGCTGAAAACTAACAATATGAAGTAGATTTGAGCAGATGTTTTTGGTTCCAAGCTTCAAAACAGAAGTTGAGGCCAAAACGCTCTTTTCACAGTGAGATAATGCCATTTTGGCCTCTGGAGTTGTAACAGACAAACCATTAATGATACAGCCATGATCTTTTCTGGCAATCATCTAGAGCTGAAAACTAACAATATAAAGTAGATTTGAGCAGATGTTTTTGGTTACAAGCTTCAAAACAGAAGGTTGAGGCCAAAACGCTCTTTTCACAGTGAGATAGTGCCATTTTGGCCTCTGGAGTTGTAACAGACAAACCATTAATGATACAGCCATGATCTTTTCTGGCAATCATCTAGAGCTGAAAACTAACAATATAAAGTAGATTTGAGCAGATGTTTTTGCTTCCAAGCTTCAAATCAGAAGTTGAGGCCAAAACGCTCATTTCACAGTGAGATAATGCCATTTTGGCCTCTGGAGTTGTAACAGACAAACCATTAATGATACAGCCATGATCTTTTCTGGCAATCATCTAGAGCTGAAAACTAACAATATAAAGTAGATTTGAGCAGATGTTTTTGGTTACAAGCTTCAAAACAGAAGGTTGAGGCCAAAACGCTCTTTTCACAGTGAGATAATGCCATTTTGGCCTCTGGAGTTGTAACAGACAAACCATTAATGATACAGCCATGATCTTTTCTGGCAATCATCTAGAGCTGAAAACTAACAATATAAAGTAGATTTGAGCAGATGTTTTTGGTTCCAAGCTTCAAAACAGAACTTGAGGCCAAAACGCTCATTTCACAGTGAGATAATGCCATTTTGGCCTCTGGAGTTGTAACAGACAAACCATTAATGATACAGCCATGATCTTTTCTGGCAATCATCTAGAGCTGAAAACTAACAATATAAAGTAGATATGAGCAGATGTTTTTGGTTCCAAGCTTCAAAACAGAAGTTGAGGCCAAAACGCTCTTTTCACAGTGAGATAATGCCATTTTGGCCTCTGGAGTTGTAACAGACAAACCATTAATGATACAGCCATGATCTTTTCTGGCAATCATCTAGTGCTGAAAACTAACAATATAAAGTAGATTTGAGCAGATGTTTTTGGTTCCAAGCTTCAAAACAGAAGTTGAGGCCAAAACGCTCTTTTCACAGTGAGATAATGCCATTTTGGCCTCTGGAGTTGTAACAGACAAACCATTAATGATACAGCCATGATCTTTTCTGGCAATCATCTAGAGCTGAAAACGAACAATATAAAGTAGATTTGAGCAGATGTTTTTGGTTCCAAGCTTCAAAACAGAAGTTGAGGCCAAAACGCTCTTTTCACAGTGAGATAATGCCATTTTTGCCTCTGGAGTTGTAACAGACAAACCATTAATGATACAGCCATGATCTTTTCTGGCAATCATCTAGTGCTGAAAACTAACAATATAAAGTAGATTTGAGCAGATGTTTTTGGTTCCAAGCTTCAAAACAGAAGTTGAGGCCAAAACGCTCTTTTCACAGTGAGATAATGCCATTTTGGCCTCTGGAGTTGTAACAGACAAACCATTAATGATACAGCCATGATCTTTTCTGGCAATCATCTAGAGCTGAAAACTAACAATATAAAGTAGATTTGAGCAGATGTTTTTGGTTACAAGCTTCAAAACAGAAGGTTGAGGCCAAAACGCTCTTTTCACAGTGAGATAATGCCATTTTGGCCTCTGGAGTTGTAACAGACAAACCACTAATGATACCGCCATGATCTTTTCTGGCAATCATCTAGAGCTGAAAACTAACAATATAAAGTAGATTTGAGCAGATGTTTTTGGTTCCAAGCTTCAAAACAGAAGTTGAGGCCAAAACGCTCTTTTCACAGTGAGATAATGCCATTTTGGCCTCTGCAGTTGTAACAGACAAACCATTAATGATACAGCCATGATCTTTTCTGGCAATCATCTAGTGCTGAAAACTAACAATATAAAGTAGATTTGAGCAGATGTTTTTGGTTACAAGCTTCAAAACAGAAGGTTGAGGCCAAAACGCTCTTTTCACAGTGAGATAGTGCCATTTTGGCCTCTGGAGTTGTAACAGACAAACCATTAATGATACAGCCATGATCTTTTCTGGCAATCATCTAGAGCTAAAAACTAACAATATAAAGTAGATTTGAGCAGATGTTTATGGTTCCAAGCTTCAAAACAGAAGTTGAGGCCAAAACGCTCTTTTCACAGTGAGATAATGCCATTTTGGCCTCTGGAGTTGTAACAGACAAACCATTAATGATACAGCCATGATCTTTTCTGGCAATCATCTAGAGCTGAAAACTAACAATATAAAGTAGATTTGAGCAGATGTTTTTGGTTACAAGCTTCAAAACAGAAGGTTGAGGCCAAAACGCTCTTTTCACAGTGAGATAGTGCCATTTTGGCCTCTGGAGTTGTAACAGACAAACCATTAATGATACAGCCATGATCTTTTCTGGCAATCATCTAGAGCTGAAAACTAACAATATAAAGTAGATTTGAGCAGATGTTTTTGCTTCCAAGCTTCAAATCAGAAGTTGAGGCCAAAACGCTCATTTCACAGTGAGATAATGCCATTTTGGCCTCTGGAGTTGTAACAGACAAACCATTAATGATACAGCCATGATCTTTTCTGGCAATCATCTAGAGCTGAAAACTAACAATATAAAGTAGATTTGAGCAGATGTTTTTGGTTACAAGCTTCAAAACAGAAGGTTGAGGCCAAAACGCTCTTTTCACAGTGAGATAATGCCATTTTGGCCTCTGGAGTTGTAACAGACAAACCATTAATGATACAGCCATGATCTTTTCTGGCAATCATCTAGAGCTGAAAACTAACAATATAAAGTAGATTTGAGCAGATGTTTTTGGTTCCAAGCTTCAAAACAGAACTTGAGGCCAAAACGCTCATTTCACAGTGAGATAATGCCATTTTGGCCTCTGGAGTTGTAACAGACAAACCATTAATGATACAGCCATGATCTTTTCTGGCAATCATCTAGAGCTGAAAACTAACAATATAAAGTAGATATGAGCAGATGTTTTTGGTTCCAAGCTTCAAAACAGAAGTTGAGGCCAAAACGCTCTTTTCACAGTGAGATAATGCCATTTTGGCCTCTGGAGTTGTAACAGACAAACCATTAATGATACAGCCATGATCTTTTCTGGCAATCATCTAGTGCTGAAAACTAACAATATAAAGTAGATTTGAGCAGATGTTTTTGGTTCCAAGCTTCAAAACAGAAGTTGAGGCCAAAACGCTCTTTTCACAGTGAGATAATGCCATTTTGGCCTCTGGAGTTGTAACAGACAAACCATTAATGATACAGCCATGATCTTTTCTGGCAATCATCTAGAGCTGAAAACGAACAATATAAAGTAGATTTGAGCAGATGTTTTTGGTTCCAAGCTTCAAAACAGAAGTTGAGGCCAAAACGCTCTTTTCACAGTGAGATAATGCCATTTTTGCCTCTGGAGTTGTAACAGACAAACCATTAATGATACAGCCATGATCTTTTCTGGCAATCATCTAGTGCTGAAAACTAACAATATAAAGTAGATTTGAGCAGATGTTTTTGGTTCCAAGCTTCAAAACAGAAGTTGAGGCCAAAACGCTCTTTTCACAGTGAGATAATGCCATTTTGGCCTCTGGAGTTGTAACAGACAAACCATTAATGATACAGCCATGATCTTTTCTGGCAATCATCTAGAGCTGAAAACTAACAATATAAAGTAGATTTGAGCAGATGTTTTTGGTTACAAGCTTCAAAACAGAAGGTTGAGGCCAAAACGCTCTTTTCACAGTGAGATAATGCCATTTTGGCCTCTGGAGTTGTAACAGACAAACCACTAATGATACCGCCATGATCTTTTCTGGCAATCATCTAGAGCTGAAAACTAACAATATAAAGTAGATTTGAGCAGATGTTTTTGGTTCCAAGCTTCAAAACAGAAGTTGAGGCCAAAACGCTCTTTTCACAGTGAGATAATGCCATTTTGGCCTCTGCAGTTGTAACAGACAAACCATTAATGATACAGCCATGATCTTTTCTGGCAATCATCTAGTGCTGAAAACTAACAATATAAAGTAGATTTGAGCAGATGTTTTTGGTTAATAGCTTCAAAACAGAAGGTTGAGGCCAAAACGCTCTTTTCACAGTGAGATAGTGCCATTTTGGCCTCTGGAGTTGTAACAGACAAACCATTAATGATACAGCCATGATCTTTTCTGGCAATCATCTAGAGCTAAAAACTAACAATATAAAGTAGATTTGAGCAGATGTTTATGGTTCCAAGCTTCAAAACAGAAGTTGAGGCCAAAACGCTCTTTTCACAGTGAGATAATGCCATTTTGGCCTCTGGAGTTGTAACAGACAAACCATTAATGATACAGCCATGATCTTTTCTGGCAATCATCTAGAGCTGAAAACTAACAATATAAAGTAGATTTGAGCAGATGTTTTTGGTTCCAAGCTTCAAAACAGAAGTTGAGGCCAAAACGCTCTTTTCACAGTGAGATAATGCCATTTTGGCCTCTGGAGTTGTAACAGACAAACCATTAATGATACAGCCATGATCTTTTCTGGCAATCATCTAGTGCTGAAAACTAACAATATAAAGTAGATTTGAGCAGATGTTTTTGGTTCCAAGCTTCAAAACAGAAGTTGAGGCCAAAACGCTCTTTTCACAGTGAGATAATGCCATTTTGGCCTCTGGAGTTGTAACAGACAAACCATTAATGATACAGCCATGATCTTTTCTGGCAATCATCTAGAGCTGAAAACTAACAATATAAAGTAGATTTGAGCAGATGTTTTTGGTTCCAAGCTTCAAAACAGAAGTTGAGGCCAAAACGCTCTTTTCACAGTGAGATAATGCCATTTTGGCCTCTGCAGTTGTAACAGACAAACCATTAATGATACAGCCATGATCTTTTCTGGCAATCATCTAGAGCTGAAAACTAACAATATAAAGTAGATTTGAGCAGATGTTTTTGGTTACAAGCTTCAAAACAGAAGGTTGAGGCCAAAACGCTCTTTTCACAGTGAGATAATGCCATTTTGGCCTCTGGAGTTGTAACAGACAAACCATTAATGATACAGCCATGATCTTTTCTGGCAATCATCTAGAGCTGAAAACTAACAATATAAAGTAGATTTGAGCAGATGTTTATGGTTCCAAGCTTCAAAACAGAAGTTGAGGCCAAAACGCTCATTTCACAGTGAGATAATGCCATTTTGGCCTCTGGAGTTGTAACAGACAAACCATTAATGATACAGCCATGATCTTTTCTGGCAATCATCTAGTGCTGAAAACTAACAATATAAAGTAGATTTGAGCAGATGTTTTTGGTTCCAAGCTTCAAAACAGAAGTTGAGGCCAAAACGCTCTTTTCACAGTGAGATAATGCCATTTTGGCCTCTGGAGTTGTAACAGACAAACCATTAATGATACAGCCATGATCTTTTCTGGCAATCATCTAGAGCTGAAAACTAACAATATAAAGTAGATTTGAGCAGATGTTTTTGGTTCCAAGCTTCAAAACAGAAGTTGAGGCCAAAACGCTCTTTTCACAGTGAGATAATGCCATTTTGGCCTCTGGAGTTGTAACAGACAAACCATTAATGATACAGCCATGATCTTTTCTGGCAATCATCTAGTGCTGAAAACTAACAATATAAAGTAGATTTGAGCAGATGTTTTTGGTTACAAGCTTCAAAACAGAAGGTTGAGGCCAAAACGCTCTTTTCACAGTGAGATAGTGCCATTTTGGCCTCTGGAGTTGTAACAGACAAACCATTAATGATACAGCCATGATCTTTTCTGGCAATCATCTAGAGCTGAAAACTAACAATATAAAGTAGATTTGAGCAGATGTTTTTGGTTCCAAGCTTCAAAACAGAAGTTGAGGCCAAAACGCTCTTTTCACAGTGAGATAATGCCATTTTGGCCTCTGGAGTTGTAACAGACAAACCATTAATGATACAGCCATGATCTTTTCTGGCAATCATCTAGTGCTGAAAACTAACAATATAAAGTAGATTTGAGCAGATGTTTTTGGTTCCAAGCTTCAAAACAGAAGTTGAGGCCAAAACGCTCTTTTCACAGTGAGATAATGCCATTTTGGCCTCTGGAGTTGTAACAGACAAACCATTAATGATACAGCCATGATCTTTTCTGGCAATCATCTAGAGCTGAAAACTAACAATATAAAGTAGATTTGAGCAGATGTTTTTGGTTCCAAGCTTCAAAACAGAAGTTGAGGCCAAAACGCTCTTTTCACAGTGAGATAATGCCATTTTGGCCTCTGCAGTTGTAACAGACAAACCATTAATGATACAGCCATGATCTTTTCTGGCAATCATCTAGTGCTGAAAACTAACAATATAAAGTAGATTTGAGCAGATGTTTTTGGTTCCAAGCTTCAAAACAGAAGTTGAGGCCAAAACGCTCTTTTCACAGTGAGATAATGCCATTTTGGCCTCTGGAGTTGTAACAGACAAACCATTAATGATACAGCCATGATCTTTTCTGGCAATCATCTAGAGCTGAAAACTAACAATATGAAGTAGATTTGAGCAGATGTTTTTGGTTCCAAGCTTCAAAACAGAAGTTGAGGCCAAAACGCTCTTTTCACAGTGAGATAATGCCATTTTGGCCTCTGGAGTTGTAACAGACAAACCATTAATGATACAGCCATGATCTTTTCTGGCAATCATCTAGAGCTGAAAACTAACAATATAAAGTAGATTTGAGCAGATGTTTTTGCTTCCAAGCTTCAAATCAGAAGTTGAGGCCAAAACGCTCATTTCACAGTGAGATAATGCCATTTTGGCCTCTGGAGTTGTAACAGACAAACCATTAATGATACAGCCATGATCTTTTCTGGCAATCATCTAGAGCTGAAAACTAACAATATAAAGTAGATTTGAGCAGATGTTTTTGGTTACAAGCTTCAAAACAGAAGGTTGAGGCCAAAACGCTCTTTTCACAGTGAGATAATGCCATTTTGGCCTCTGGAGTTGTAACAGACAAACCATTAATGATACAGCCATGATCTTTTCTGGCAATCATCCAGAGCTGAAAACTAACAATATAAAGTAGATTTGAGCAGATGTTTTTGGTTCCAAGCTTCAAAACAGAACTTGAGGCCAAAACGCTCTTTTCACAGTGAGATAATGCCATTTTGGCCTCTGGAGTTGTAACAGACAAACCACTAATGATACCGCCATGATCTTTTCTGGCAATCATCTAGAGCTGAAAACTAACAATATAAAGTAGATTTGAGCAGATGTTTTTGGTTCCAAGCTTCAAAACAGAAGTTGAGGCCAAAACGCTCTTTTCACAGTGAGATAATGCCATTTTGGCCTCTGCAGTTGTAACAGACAAACCATTAATGATACAGCCATGATCTTTTCTGGCAATCATCTAGTGCTGAAAACTAACAATATAAAGTAGATTTGAGCAGATGTTTTTGGTTACAAGCTTCAAAACAGAAGGTTGAGGCCAAAACGCTCTTTTCACAGTGAGATAGTGCCATTTTGGCCTCTGGAGTTGTAACAGACAAACCATTAATGATACAGCCATGATCTTTTCTGGCAATCATCTAGAGCTAAAAACTAACAATATAAAGTAGATTTGAGCAGATGTTTATGGTTCCAAGCTTCAAAACAGAAGTTGAGGCCAAAACGCTCTTTTCACAGTGAGATAATGCCATTTTGGCCTCTGGAGTTGTAACAGACAAACCATTAATGATACAGCCATGATCTTTTCTGGCAATCATCTAGAGCTGAAAACTAACAATATAAAGTAGATTTGAGCAGATGTTTTTGGTTCCAAGCTTCAAAACAGAAGTTGAGGCCAAAACGCTCTTTTCACAGTGAGATAATGCCATTTTGGCCTCTGGAGTTGTAACAGACAAACCATTAATGATACAGCCATGATCTTTTCTGGCAATCATCTAGAGCTGAAAACTAACAATATAAAGTAGATTTGAGCAGATGTTTTTGGTTCCAAGCTTCAAAACAGAAGTTGAGGCCAAAACGCTCTTTTCACAGTGAGAAAATGCCATTTTGGCCTCTGCAGTTGTAACAGACAAACCATTAATGATACAGCCATGATCTTTTCTGGCAATCATCTAGAGCTGAAAACTAACAATATAAAGTAGATTTGAGCAGATGTTTTTGGTTACAAGCTTCAAAACAGAAGGTTGAGGCCAAAACGCTCTTTTCACAGTGAGATAATGCCATTTTGGCCTCTGGAGTTGTAACAGACAAACCATTAATGATACAGCCATGATCTTTTCTGGCAATCATCTAGAGCTGAAAACTAACAATATAAAGTAGATTTGAGCAGATGTTTATGGTTCCAAGCTTCAAAACAGAAGTTGAGGCCAAAACGCTCATTTCACAGTGAGATAATGCCATTTTGGCCTCTGGAGTTGTAACAGACAAACCATTAATGATACAGCCATGATCTTTTCTGGCAATCATCTAGAGCTGAAAACTAACAATATGAAGTAGATTTGAGCAGATGTTTTTGGTTCCAAGCTTCAAAACAGAAGTTGAGGCCAAAACGCTCTTTTCACAGTGAGATAATGCCATTTTGGCCTCTGGAGTTGTAACAGACAAACCATTAATGATACAGCCATGATCTTTTCTGGCAATCATCTAGAGCTGAAAACTAACAATATAAAGTAGATTTGAGCAGATGTTTTTGGTTACAAGCTTCAAAACAGAAGGTTGAGGCCAAAACGCTCTTTTCACAGTGAGATAATGCCATTTTGGCCTCTGGAGTTGTAACAGACAAACCATTAATGATACAGCCATGATCTTTTCTGGCAATCATCTAGAGCTGAAAACTAACAATATAAAGTAGATTTGAGCAGATGTTTTTGGTTCCAAGCTTCAAAACAGAACTTGAGGCCAAAACGCTCATTTCACAGTGAGATAATGCCATTTTGGCCTCTGGAGTTGTAACAGACAAACCATTAATGATACAGCCATGATCTTTTCTGGCAATCATCTAGAGCTGAAAACTAACAATATAAAGTAGATATGAGCAGATGTTTTTGGTTCCAAGCTTCAAAACAGAAGTTGAGGCCAAAACGCTCTTTTCACAGTGAGATAATGCCATTTTGGCCTCTGGAGTTGTAACAGACAAACCATTAATGATACAGCCATGATCTTTTCTGGCAATCATCTAGTGCTGAAAACTAACAATATAAAGTAGATTTGAGCAGATGTTTTTGGTTCCAAGCTTCAAAACAGAAGTTGAGGCCAAAACGCTCTTTTCACAGTGAGATAATGCCATTTTGGCCTCTGGAGTTGTAACAGACAAACCATTAATGATACAGCCATGATCTTTTCTGGCAATCATCTAGAGCTGAAAACGAACAATATAAAGTAGATTTGAGCAGATGTTTTTGGTTCCAAGCTTCAAAACAGAAGTTGAGGCCAAAACGCTCTTTTCACAGTGAGATAATGCCATTTTGGCCTCTGGAGTTGTAACAGACAAACCATTAATGATACAGCCATGATCTTTTCTGGCAATCATCTAGTGCTGAAAACTAACAATATAAAGTAGATTTGAGCAGATGTTTTTGGTTCTAAGCTTCAAAACAGAAGTTGAGGCCAAAACGCTCTTTTCACAGTGAGATAATGCCATTTTGGCCTCTGGAGTTGTAACAGACAAACCATTAATGATACAGCCATGATCTTTTCTGGCAATCATCTAGAGCTGAAAACGAACAATATAAAGTAGATTTGAGCAGATGTTTTTGGTTCCAAGCTTCAAAACAGAAGTTGAGGCCAAAACGCTCTTTTCACAGTGAGATAATGCCATTTTGGCCTCTGGAGTTGTAACAGACAAACCATTAATGATACAGCCATGATCTTTTCTGGCAATCATCTAGTGCTGAAAACTAACAATATAAAGTAGATTTGAGCAGATGTTTTTGGTTCCAAGCTTCAAAACAGAAGTTGAGGCCAAAACGCTCTTTTCACAGTGAGATAATGCCATTTTGGCCTCTGGAGTTGTAACAGACAAACCATTAATGATACAGCCATGATCTTTTCTGGCAATCATCTAGAGCTGAAAACTAACAATATAAAGTAGATTTGAGCAGATGTTTTTGGTTACAAGCTTCAAAACAGAAGGTTGAGGCCAAAACGCTCTTTTCACAGTGAGATAATGCCATTTTGGCCTCTGGAGTTGTAACAGACAAACCATTAATGATACAGCCATGATCTTTTCTGGCAATCATCTAGAGCTGAAAACTAACAATATAAAGTAGATTTGAGCAGATGTTTATGGTTCCAAGCTTCAAAACAGAAGTTGAGGCCAAAACGCTCATTTCACAGTGAGATAATGCCATTTTGGCCTCTGGAGTTGTAACAGACAAACCATTAATTATACAGCCATGATCTTTTCTGGCAATCATCTAGTGCTGAAAACTAACAATATAAAGTAGATTTGAGCAGATGTTTTTGGTTCCAAGCTTCAAAACAGAAGTTGAGGCCAAAACGCTCTTTTCACAGTGAGATAATGCCATTTTGGCCTCTAGAGTTGTAACAGACAAACCATTAATGATACAGCCATGATCTTTTCTTGCAATCATCTAGAGCTGAAAACTAACAATATAAAGTAGATTTGAGCAGATGTCTTTGGTTCCAAGCTTCAAAACAGAAGTTGAGGCCAAAACGCTCATTTCACAGTGAGATAATGCCATTTTGGCCTCTGGAGTTGTAACAGACAAACCATTAATGATACAGCCATGATCTTTTCTGGCAATCATCTAGAGCTGAAAACTAACAATATAAAGTAGATTTGAGCACATGTTTATGGTTCCAAGCTTCAAAACAGAACTTGAGGCCAAAACGCTCATTTCACAGTGAGATAATGCCATTTTGGCCTCTGGAGTTGTAACAGACAAACCATTAATGATACAGCCATGATCTTTTCTGGCAATCATCTAGAGCTGAAAACTAACAATATAAAGTAGATTTGAGCAGATGTTTTTGGTTACAAGCTTCAAAACAGAAGGTTGAGGCCAAAACGCTCTTTTCACAGTGAGATAGTGCCATTTTGGCCTCTGGAGTTGTAACAGACAAACCATTAATGATACAGCCATGATCTTTTCTGGCAATCATCTAGAGCTGAAAACTAACAATATAAAGTAGATTTGAGCAGATGTTTTTGCTTCCAAGCTTCAAATCAGAAGTTGAGGCCAAAACGCTCATTTCACAGTGAGATAATGCCATTTTGGCCTCTGGAGTTGTAACAGACAAACCATTAATGATACAGCCATGATCTTTTCTGGAAATCATCTAGAGCTGAAAACTAACAATATAAAGTAGATTTGAGCAGATGTTTTTGGTTACAAGCTTCAAAACAGAAGGTTGAGGCCAAAACGCTCTTTTCACAGTGAGATAATGCCATTTTGGCCTCTGGAGTTGTAACAGACAAACCATTAATGATACAGCCATGATCTTTTCTGGCAATCATCTAGAGCTGAAAACTAACAATATAAAGTAGATTTGAGCAGATGTTTTTGCTTCCAAGCTTCAAATCAGAAGTTGAGGCCAAAACGCTCATTTCACAGTGAGATAATGCCATTTTGGCCTCTGGAGTTGTAACAGACAAACCATTAATGATACAGCCATGATCTTTTCTGGAAATCATCTAGAGCTGAAAACTAACAATATAAAGTAGATTTGAGCAGATGTTTTTGGTTACAAGCTTCAAAACAGAAGGTTGAGGCCAAAACGCTCTTTTCACAGTGAGATAATGCCATTTTGGCCTCTGGAGTTGTAACAGACAAACCATTAATGATACAGCCATGATCTTTTCTGGCAATCATCTAGAGCTGAAAACTAACAATATAAAGTAGATTTGAGCAGATGTTTTTGGTTCCAAGCTTCAAAACAGAACTTGAGGCCAAAACGCTCTTTTCACAGTGAGATAATGCCATTTTGGCCTCTGGAGTTGTAACAGACAAACCATTAATGATACAGCCATGATCTTTTCTGGCAATCATCTAGTGCTGAAAACTAACAATATAAAGTAGATTTGAGCAGATGTTTTTGGTTCCAAGCTTCAAAACAGAAGTTGAGGCCAAAACGCTCTTTTCACAGTGAGATAATGCCATTTTGGCCTCTGGAGTTGTAACAGACAAACCATTAATGATACAGCCATGATCTTTTCTGGCAATCATCTAGAGCTGAAAACGAACAATATAAAGTAGATTTGAGCAGATGTTTTTGGTTCCAAGCTTCAAAACAGAAGTTGAGGCCAAAACGCTCTTTTCACAGTGAGATAATGCCATTTTGGCCTCTGGAGTTGTAACAGACAAACCATTAATGATACAGCCATGATCTTTTCTGGCAATCATCTAGTGCTGAAAACTAACAATATAAAGTAGATTTGAGCAGATGTTTTTGGTTCTAAGCTTCAAAACAGAAGTTGAGGCCAAAACGCTCTTTTCACAGTGAGATAATGCCATTTTGGCCTCTGGAGTTGTAACAGACAAACCATTAATTATACAGCCATGATCTTTTCTGGCAATCATCTAGTGCTGAAAACTAACAATATAAAGTAGATTTGAGCAGATATTTTTGGTTCCAAGCTTCAAAACAGAAGTTGAGGCCAAAACGCTCTTTTCACAGTGAGATAATGCCATTTTGGCCTCTGGAGTTGTAACAGACAAACCATTAATGATACAGCCATGATCTTTTCTGGCAATCATCTAGAGCTGAAAACGAACAATATAAAGTAGATTTGAGCAGATGTTTTTGGTTCCAAGCTTCAAAACAGAAGTTGAGGCCAAAACGCTCTTTTCACAGTGAGATAATGCCATTTTGGCCTCTGGAGTTGTAACAGACAAACCATTAATGATACAGCCATGATCTTTTCTGGCAATCATCTAGTGCTGAAAACTAACAATATAAAGTAGATTTGAGCAGATGTTTTTGGTTCCAAGCTTCAAAACAGAAGTTGAGGCCAAAACGCTCTTTTCACAGTGAGATAATGCCATTTTGGCCTCTGGAGTTGTAACAGACAAACCATTAATGATACAGCCATGATCTTTTCTGGCAATCATCTAGAGCTGAAAACTAACAATATAAAGTAGATTTGAGCAGATGTTTTTGGTTACAAGCTTCAAAACAGAAGGTTGAGGCCAAAACGCTCTTTTCACAGTGAGATAATGCCATTTTGGCCTCTGGAGTTGTAACAGACAAACCATTAATGATACAGCCATGATCTTTTCTGGCAATCATCTAGAGCTGAAAACTAACAATATAAAGTAGATTTGAGCAGATGTTTATGGTTCCAAGCTTCAAAACAGAAGTTGAGGCCAAAACGCTCATTTCACAGTGAGATAATGCCATTTTGGCCTCTGGAGTTGTAACAGACAAACCATTAATTATACAGCCATGATCTTTTCTGGCAATCATCTAGTGCTGAAAACTAACAATATAAAGTAGATTTGAGCAGATGTTTTTGGTTCCAAGCTTCAAAACAGAAGTTGAGGCCAAAACGCTCTTTTCACAGTGAGATAATGCCATTTTGGCCTCTGGAGTTGTAACAGACAAACCATTAATGATACAGCCATGATCTTTTCTGGCAATCATCTAGAGCTGAAAACTAACAATATAAAGTAGATTTGAGCAGATGTTTTTGGTTCCAAGCTTCAAAACAGAAGTTGAGGCCAAAACGCTCATTTCACAGTGAGATAATGCCATTTTGGCCTCTGGAGTTGTAACAGACAAACCATTAATGATACAGCCATGATCTTTTCTGGCAATCATCTAGAGCTGAAAACTAACAATATAAAGTAGATTTGAGCACATGTTTATGGTTCCAAGCTTCAAAACAGAACTTGAGGCCAAAACGCTCATTTCACAGTGAGATAATGCCATTTTGGCCTCTGGAGTTGTAACAGACAAACCATTAATGATACAGCCATGATCTTTTCTGGCAATCATCTAGAGCTGAAAACTAACAATATAAAGTAGATATGAGCAGATGTTTTTGGTTCCAAGCTTCAAAACAGAAGTTGAGGCCAAAACGCTCTTTTCACAGTGAGATAATGCCATTTTGGCCTCTGGAGTTTTAACAGACAAACCATTAATGATACAGCCATGATCTTTTCTGGCAATCATCTAGTGCTGAAAACTAACAATATAAAGTAGATTTGAGCAGATGTTTTTGGTTCCAAGCTTCAAAACAGAAGTTGAGGCCAAAACGCTCTTTTCACAGTGAGATAATGCCATTTTGGCCTCTGGAGTTGTAACAGACAAACCATTAATGATACAGCCATGATCTTTTCTGGCAATCATCTAGAGCTGAAAACGAACAATATAAAGTAGATTTGAGCAGATGTTTTTGGTTCCAAGCTTCAAAACAGAAGTTGAGGCCAAAACGCTCTTTTCACAGTGAGATAATGCCATTTTGGCCTCTGGAGTTGTAACAGACAAACCATTAATGATACAGCCATGATCTTTTCTGGCAATCATCTAGTGCTGAAAACTAACAATATAAAGTAGATTTGAGCAGATGTTTTTGGTTCCAAGCTTCAAAACAGAAGTTGAGGCCAAAACGCTCTTTTCACAGTGAGATAATGCCATTTTGGCCTCTGGAGTTGTAACAGACAAACCATTAATGATACAGCCATGATCTTTTCTGGCAATCATCTAGAGCTGAAAACTAACAATATAAAGTAGATTTGAGCAGATGTTTTTGGTTACAAGCTTCAAAACAGAAGGTTGAGGCCAAAACGCTCTTTTCACAGTGAGATAATGCCATTTTGGCCTCTGGAGTTGTAACAGACAAACCATTAATGATACAGCCATGATCTTTTCTGGCAATCATCTAGAGCTGAAAACTAACAATATAAAGTAGATTTGAGCAGATGTTTATGGTTCCAAGCTTCAAAACAGAAGTTGAGGCCAAAACGCTCATTTCACAGTGAGATAATGCCATTTTGGCCTCTGGAGTTGTAACAGACAAACCATTAATTATACAGCCATGATCTTTTCTGGCAATCATCTAGTGCTGAAAACTAACAATATAAAGTAGATTTGAGCAGATGTTTTTGGTTCCAAGCTTCAAAACAGAAGTTGAGGCCAAAACGCTCTTTTCACAGTGAGATAATGCCATTTTGGCCTCTGGAGTTGTAACAGACAAACCATTAATGATACAGCCATGATCTTTTCTGGCAATCATCTAGAGCTGAAAACTAACAATATAAAGTAGATTTGAGCACATGTTTATGGTTCCAAGCTTCAAAACAGAACTTGAGGCCAAAACGCTCATTTCACAGTGAGATAATGCCATTTTGGCCTCTGGAGTTGTAACAGACAAACCATTAATGATACAGCCATGATCTTTTCTGGCAATCATCTAGAGCTGAAAACTAACAATATAAAGTAGATTTGAGCAGATGTTTTTGGTTACAAGCTTCAAAACAGAAGGTTGAGGCCAAAACGCTCTTTTCACAGTGAGATAGTGCCATTTTGGCCTCTGGAGTTGTAACAGACAAACCATTAATGATACAGCCATGATCTTTTCTGGCAATCATCTAGAGCTGAAAACTAACAATATAAAGTAGATTTGAGCAGATGTTTTTGCTTCCAAGCTTCAAATCAGAAGTTGAGGCCAAAACGCTCATTTCACAGTGAGATAATGCCATTTTGGCCTCTGGAGTTGTAACAGACAAACCATTAATGATACAGCCATGATCTTTTCTGGAAATCATCTAGAGCTGAAAACTAACAATATAAAGTAGATTTGAGCAGATGTTTTTGGTTACAAGCTTCAAAACAGAAGGTTGAGGCCAAAACGCTCTTTTCACAGTGAGATAATGCCATTTTGGCCTCTGGAGTTGTAACAGACAAACCATTAATGATACAGCCATGATCTTTTCTGGCAATCATCTAGAGCTGAAAACTAACAATATAAAGTAGATTTGAGCAGATGTTTTTGCTTCCAAGCTTCAAATCAGAAGTTGAGGCCAAAACGCTCATTTCACAGTGAGATAATGCCATTTTGGCCTCTGGAGTTGTAACAGACAAACCATTAATGATACAGCCATGATCTTTTCTGGAAATCATCTAGAGCTGAAAACTAACAATATAAAGTAGATTTGAGCAGATGTTTTTGGTTACAAGCTTCAAAACAGAAGGTTGAGGCCAAAACGCTCTTTTCACAGTGAGATAATGCCATTTTGGCCTCTGGAGTTGTAACAGACAAACCATTAATGATACAGCCATGATCTTTTCTGGCAATCATCTAGAGCTGAAAACTAACAATATAAAGTAGATTTGAGCAGATGTTTTTGGTTCCAAGCTTCAAAACAGAACTTGAGGCCAAAACGCTCTTTTCACAGTGAGATAATGCCATTTTGGCCTCTGGAGTTGTAACAGACAAACCATTAATGATACAGCCATGATCTTTTCTGGCAATCATCTAGTGCTGAAAACTAACAATATAAAGTAGATTTGAGCAGATGTTTTTGGTTCCAAGCTTCAAAACAGAAGTTGAGGCCAAAACGCTCTTTTCACAGTGAGATAATGCCATTTTGGCCTCTGGAGTTGTAACAGACAAACCATTAATGATACAGCCATGATCTTTTCTGGCAATCATCTAGAGCTGAAAACGAACAATATAAAGTAGATTTGAGCAGATGTTTTTGGTTCCAAGCTTCAAAACAGAAGTTGAGGCCAAAACGCTCTTTTCACAGTGAGATAATGCCATTTTGGCCTCTGGAGTTGTAACAGACAAACCATTAATGATACAGCCATGATCTTTTCTGGCAATCATCTAGTGCTGAAAACTAACAATATAAAGTAGATTTGAGCAGATGTTTTTGGTTCTAAGCTTCAAAACAGAAGTTGAGGCCAAAACGCTCTTTTCACAGTGAGATAATGCCATTTTGGCCTCTGGAGTTGTAACAGACAAACCATTAATTATACAGCCATGATCTTTTCTGGCAATCATCTAGTGCTGAAAACTAACAATATAAAGTAGATTTGAGCAGATATTTTTGGTTCCAAGCTTCAAAACAGAAGTTGAGGCCAAAACGCTCTTTTCACAGTGAGATAATGCCATTTTGGCCTCTGGAGTTGTAACAGACAAACCATTAATGATACAGCCATGATCTTTTCTGGCAATCATCTAGAGCTGAAAACGAACAATATAAAGTAGATTTGAGCAGATGTTTTTGGTTCCAAGCTTCAAAACAGAAGTTGAGGCCAAAACGCTCTTTTCACAGTGAGATAATGCCATTTTGGCCTCTGGAGTTGTAACAGACAAACCATTAATGATACAGCCATGATCTTTTCTGGCAATCATCTAGTGCTGAAAACTAACAATATAAAGTAGATTTGAGCAGATGTTTTTGGTTCCAAGCTTCAAAACAGAAGTTGAGGCCAAAACGCTCTTTTCACAGTGAGATAATGCCATTTTGGCCTCTGGAGTTGTAACAGACAAACCATTAATGATACAGCCATGATCTTTTCTGGCAATCATCTAGAGCTGAAAACTAACAATATAAAGTAGATTTGAGCAGATGTTTTTGGTTACAAGCTTCAAAACAGAAGGTTGAGGCCAAAACGCTCTTTTCACAGTGAGATAATGCCATTTTGGCCTCTGGAGTTGTAACAGACAAACCATTAATGATACAGCCATGATCTTTTCTGGCAATCATCTAGAGCTGAAAACTAACAATATAAAGTAGATTTGAGCAGATGTTTATGGTTCCAAGCTTCAAAACAGAAGTTGAGGCCAAAACGCTCTTTTCACAGTGAGATAATGCCATTTTGGCCTCTGGAGTTGTAACAGACAAACCATTAATTATACAGCCATGATCTTTTCTGGCAATCATCTAGTGCTGAAAACTAACAATATAAAGTAGATTTGACAGATGTTTTTGGTTCCAAGCTTCAAAACAGAAGTTGAGGCCAAAACGCTCTTTTCACAGTGAGATAATGCCATTTTGGCCTCTGGAGTTGTAACAGACAAACCATTAATAATACAGCCATGATCTTTTCTGGCAATCATCTAGAGCTGAAAACTAACAATATAAAGTAGATTTGAGCAGATGTTTTTGGTTCCAAGCTTCAAAACAGAAGTTGAGGCCAAAACGCTCATTTCACAGTGAGATAATGCCATTTTGGCCTCTGGAGTTGTAACAGACAAACCATTAATGATACAGCCATGATCTTTTCTGGCAATCATCTAGAGCTGAAAACTAACAATATAAAGTAGATTTGAGCACATGTTTATGGTTCCAAGCTTCAAAACAGAACTTGAGGCCAAAACGCTCATTTCACAGTGAGATAATGCCATTTTGGCCTCTGGAGTTGTAACAGACAAACCATTAATGATACAGCCATGATCTTTTCTGGCAATCATCTAGAGCTGAAAACTAACAATATAAAGTAGATATGAGCAGATGTTTTTGGTTCCAAGCTTCAAAACAGAAGTTGAGGCCAAAACGCTCTTTTCACAGTGAGATAATGCCATTTTGGCCTCTGGAGTTGTAACAGACAAACCATTAATGATACAGCCATGATCTTTTCTGGCAATCATCTAGTGCTGAAAACTAACAATATAAAGTAGATTTGAGCAGATGTTTTTGGTTCCAAGCTTCAAAACAGAAGGTTGAGGCCAAAACGCTCTTTTCACAGTGAGATAATGCCATTTTGGCCTCTGGAGTTGTAACAGACAAACCATTAATGATACAGCCATGATCTTTTCTGGCAATCATCTAGAGCTGAAAACGAACAATATAAAGTAGATTTGAGCAGATGTTTTTGGTTCCAAGCTTCAAAACAGAAGTTGAGGCCAAAACGCTCTTTTCACAGTGAGATAATGCCATTTTGGCCTCTGGAGTTGTAACAGACAAACCATTAATGATACAGCCATGATCTTTTCTGGCAATCATCTAGTGCTGAAAACTAACAATATAAAGTAGATTTGAGCAGATGTTTTTGGTTCCAAGCTTCAAAACAGAAGTTGAGGCCAAAACGCTCTTTTCACAGTGAGATAATGCCATTTTGGCCTCTGGAGTTGTAACAGACAAACCATTAATGATACAGCCATGATCTTTTCTGGCAATCATCTAGAGCTGAAAACTAACAATATAAAGTAGATTTGAGCAGATGTTTTTGGTTCCAAGCTTCAAAACAGAAGTTGAGGCCAAAACGCTCTTTTCACAGTGAGATAATGCCATTTTGGCCTCTGGAGTTGTAACAGACAAACCATTAATGATACAGCCATGATCTTTTCTGGCAATCATCTAGTGCTGAAAACTAACAATATAAAGTAGATTTGAGCAGATGTTTTTGGTTCCAAGCTTCAAAACAGAAGTTGAGGCCAAAACGCTCTTTTCACAGTGAGATAATGCCATTTTGGCCTCTGGAGTTGTAACAGACAAACCATTAATGATAAAGCCATGATCTTTTCTGGCAATCATCTAGAGCTGAAAACTAACAATATAAAGTAGATTTGAGCAGATGTTTATGGTTCCAAGCTTCAAAACAGAAGTTGAGGCCAAAACGCTCATTTCACAGTGAGATAATGCCATTTTGGCCTCTGGAGTTGTAACAGACAAACCATTAATGATACAGCCATGATCTTTTCTGGCAATCATCTAGAGCTGAAAACTAACAATATAAAGTAGATTTGAGCAGATGTTTTTGGTTACAAGCTTCAAAACAGAAGGTTGAGGCCAAAACGCTCTTTTCACAGTGAGATAATGCCATTTTGGCCTCTGGAGTTGTAACAGACAAACCATTAATGATACAGCCATGATCTTTTCTGGCAATCATCTAGTGCTGAAAACTAACAATATAAAGTAGATTTGAGCAGATGTTTTTGGTTCCAAGCTTCAAAACAGAAGTTGAGGCCAAAACGCTCTTTTCACAGTGAGATAATGCCATTTTGGCCTCTGGAGTTGTAACAGACAAACCATTAATGATACAGCCATGATCTTTTCTGGCAATCATCTAGAGCTGAAACCTAACAATATAAAGTAGATTTGAGCAGATGTTTATGGTTCCAAGCTTCAAAACAGAAGTTGAGGCCAAAACGCTCATTTCACAGTGAGATAATGCCATTTTGGCCTCTGGAGTTGTAACAGACAAACCATTAATTATACAGCCATGATCTTTTCTGGCAATCATCTAGTGCTGAAAACTAACAATATAAAGTAGATTTGAGCAGATGTTTTTGGTTCCAAGCTTCAAAACAGAAGTTGAGGCCAAAACGCTCTTTTCACAGTGAGATAATGCCATTTTGGCCTCTGGAGTTGTAACAGACAAACCATTAATGATACAGCCATGATCTTTTCTGGCAATCATCTAGAGCTGAAAACTAACAATATAAAGTAGATTTGAGCAGATGTTTTTGGTTCCAAGCTTCAAAACAGAAGTTGAGGCCAAAACGCTCTTTTCACAGTGAGATAGTGCCATTTTGGCCTCTGGAGTTGTAACAGACAAACCATTAATGATACAGCCATGATCTTTTCTGGCAATCATCTAGAGCTGAAAACTAACAATATAAAGTAGATTTGAGCAGATGTTTTTGGTTACAAGCTTCAAAACAGAAGGTTGAGGCCAAAACGCTCTTTTCACAGTGAGATAATGCCATTTTGGCCTCTGGAGTTGTAACAGACAAACCATTAATGATACAGCCATGATCTTTTCTGGCAATCATCTAGAGCTGAAAACTAACAATATAAAGTAGATTTGAGCACATGTTTATGGTTCCAAGCTTCAAAACAGAACTTGAGGCCAAAACGCTCATTTCACAGTGAGATAATGCCATTTTGGCCTCTGGAGTTGTAACAGACAAACCATTAATGATACAGCCATGATCTTTTCTGGCAATCATCTAGAGCTGAAAACTAACAATATAAAGTAGATATGAGCAGATGTTTTTGGTTCCAAGCTTCAAAACAGAAGTTGAGGCCAAAACGCTCTTTTCACAGTGAGATAATGCCATTTTGGCCTCTGGAGTTGTAACAGACAAACCATTAATGATACAGCCATGATCTTTTCTGGCAATCATCTAGTGCTGAAAACTAACAATATAAAGTAGATTTGAGCAGATGTTTTTGGTTCCAAGCTTCAAAACAGAAGTTGAGGCCAAAACGCTCTTTTCACAGTGAGATAATGCCATTTTGGCCTCTGGAGTTGTAACAGACAAACCATTAATGATACAGCCATGATCTTTTCTGGCAATCATCTAGAGCTGAAAACGAACAATATAAAGTAGATTTGAGCAGATGTTTTTGGTTCCAAGCTTCAAAACAGAAGTTGAGGCCAAAACGCTCTTTTCACAGTGAGATAATGCCATTTTGGCCTCTGGAGTTGTAACAGACAAACCATTAATGATACAGCCATGATCTTTTCTGGCAATCATCTAGTGCTGAAAACTAACAATATAAAGTAGATTTGAGCAGATGTTTTTGGTTCCAAGCTTCAAAACAGAAGTTGAGGCCAAAACGCTCTTTTCACAGTGAGATAATGCCATTTTGGCCTCTGGAGTTGTAACAGACAAACCATTAATGATACAGCCATGATCTTTTCTGGCAATCATCTAGAGCTGAAAACTAACAATATAAAGTAGATTTGAGCAGATGTTTTTGGTTCCAAGCTTCAAAACAGAAGTTGAGGCCAAAACGCTCTTTTCACAGTGAGATAATGCCATTTTGGCCTCTGGAGTTGTAACAGACAAACCATTAATGATACAGCCATGATCTTTTCTGGCAATCATCTAGTGCTGAAAACTAACAATATAAAGTAGATTTGAGCAGATGTTTTTGGTTCCAAGCTTCAAAACAGAAGTTGAGGCCAAAACGCTCTTTTCACAGTGAGATAATGCCATTTTGGCCTCTGGAGTTGTAACAGACAAACCATTAATGATACAGCCATGATCTTTTCTGGCAATCATCTAGAGCTGAAAACTAACAATATAAAGTAGATTTGAGCAGATGTTTTTGGTTACAAGCTTCAAAACAGAAGGTTGAGGCCAAAACGCTCTTTTCACAGTGAGATAGTGCCATTTTGGCCTCTGGAGTTGTAACAGACAAACCATTAATGATACAGCCATGATCTTTTCTGGCAATCATCTAGAGCTGAAAACTAACAATATAAAGTAGATTTGAGCAGATGTTTTTGGTTACAAGCTTCAAAACAGAAGGTTGAGGCCAAAACGCTCTTTTCACAGTGAGATAATGCCATTTTGGCCTCTGGAGTTGTAACAGACAAACCATTAATGATACAGCCATGATCTTTTCTGGCAATCATCTAGAGCTGAAAACTAACAATATAAAGTAGATTTGAGCAGATGTTTATGGTTCCAAGCTTCAAAACAGAAGTTGAGGCCAAAACGCTCTTTTCACAGTGAGATAATGCCATTTTGGCCTCTGGAGTTGTAACAGACAAACCATTAATGATACAGCCATGATCTTTTCTGGCAATCATCTAGTGCTGAAAACTAACAATATAAAGTAAATTTGAGCAGACTTTTTTGGTTCCAAGCTTCAAAACAGAAGTTGAGGCCAAAACGCTCTTTTCACAGTGAGATAATGCCATTTTGGCCTCTGGAGTTGTAACAGACAAACCATTAATGATACAGCCATGATCTTTTCTGGCAATCATCTAGAGCTGAAAATGAACAATATAAAGTAGATTTGAGCAGATGTTTTTGGTTCCAAGCTTCAAAACAGAAGTTGAGGCCAAAACGCTCTTTTCACAGTGAGATAATGCCATTTTGGCCTCTGGAGTTGTAACAGACAAACCATTAATGATACAGCCATGATCTTTTCTGGCAATCATCTAGAGCTGAAAACTAACAATATAAAGTAGATTTGAGCAGATGTTTTTGGTTACAAGCTTCAAAACAGAAGGTTGAGGCCAAAACGCTCTTTTCACAGTGAGATAATGCCATTTTGGCCTCTGGAGTTGTAACAGACAAACCATTAATGATACAGCCATGATCTTTTCTGGCAATCATCTAGAGCTGAAAACTAACAATATAAAGTAGATTTGAGCAGATGTTTATGGTTCCAAGCTTCAAAACAGAAGTTGAGGCCAAAACGCTCTTTTCACAGTGAGATAATGCCATTTTGGCCTCTGGAGTTGTAACAGACAAACCATTAATGATACAGCCATGATCTTTTCTGGCAATCATCTAGAGCTGAAAACGAACAATATAAAGTAGATTTGAGCAGATGTTTTTGGTTCCAAGCTTCAAAACAGAAGTTGAGGCCAAAACGCTCTTTTCACAGTGAGATAATGCCATTTTGGCCTCTGGAGTTGTAACAGACAAACCATTAATGATACAGCCATGATCTTTTCTGGCAATCATCTAGTGCTGAAAACTAACAATATAAAGTAGATTTGAGCAGATGTTTTTGGTTCCAAGCTTCAAAACAGAAGTTGAGGCCAAAACGCTCTTTTCACAGTGAGATAATGCCATTTTGGCCTCTGGAGTTGTAACAGACAAACCATTAATGATACAGCCATGATCTTTTCTGGCAATCATCTAGTGCTGAAAACTAACAATATAAAGTAAATTTGAGCAGACTTTTTTGGTTCCAAGCTTCAAAACAGAAGTTGAGGCCAAAACGCTCTTTTCACAGTGAGATAATGCCATTTTGGCCTCTGGAGTTGTAACAGACAAACCATTAATGATACAGCCATGATCTTTTCTGGCAATCATCTAGAGCTGAAAATGAACAATATAAAGTAGATTTGAGCAGATGTTTTTGGTTCCAAGCTTCAAAACAGAAGTTGAGGCCAAAACGCTCTTTTCACAGTGAGATAATGCCATTTTGGCCTCTGGAGTTGTAACAGACAAACCATTAATGATACAGCCATGATCTTTTCTGGCAATCATCTAGTGCTGAAAACTAACAATATAAAGTAGATTTGAGCAGATGTTTTTGGTTCCAAGCTTCAAAACAGAAGTTGAGGCCAAAACGCTCTTTTCACAGTGAGATAATGCCATTTTGGCCTCTGGAGTTGTAACAGACAAACCATTAATGATACAGCCATGATCTTTTCTGGCAATCATCTAGTGCTGAAAACTAACAATATAAAGTAGATTTGAGCAGATGTTTTTGGTTCCAAGCTTCAAAACAGAAGTTGAGGCCAAAACGCTCTTTTCACAGTGAGATAATGCCATTTTGGCCTCTGGAGTTGTAACAGACAAACCATTAATGATACAGCCATGATCTTTTCTGGCAATCATCTAGAGCTGAAAACGAACAATATAAAGTAGATTTGAGCAGATGTTTTTGGTTCCAAGCTTCAAAACAGAAGTTGAGGCCAAAACGCTCTTTTCACAGTGAGATAATGCCATTTTGGCCTCTGGAGTTGTAACAGACAAACCATTAATGATACAGCCATGATCTTTTCTGGCAATCATCTAGTGCTGAAAACTAACAATATAAAGTAGATTTGAGCAGATGTTTTTGGTTCCAAGCTTCAAAACAGAAGTTGAGGCCAAAACGCTCTTTTCACAGTGAGATAATGCCATTTTGGCCTCTGGAGTTGTAACAGACAAACCATTAATGATACAGCCATGATCTTTTCTGGCAATCATCTAGAGCTGAAAACTAACAATATAAAGTAGATTTGAGCAGATGTTTTTGGTTACAAGCTTCAAAACAGAAGGTTGAGGCCAAAACGCTCTTTTCACAGTGAGATAATGCCATTTTGGCCTCTGGAGTTGTAACAGACAAACCATTAATGATACAGCCATGATCTTTTCTGGCAATCATCTAGAGCTGAAAACTAACAATATAAAGTAGATTTGAGCAGATGTTTATGGTTCCAAGCTTCAAAACAGAAGTTGAGGCCAAAACGCTCATTTCACAGTGAGATAATGCCATTTTGGCCTCTGGAGTTGTAACAGACAAACCATTAATTATACAGCCATGATCTTTTCTGGCAATCATCTAGTGCTGAAAACTAACAATATAAAGTAGATTTGAGCAGATGTTTTTGGTTCCAAGCTTCAAAACAGAAGTTGAGGCCAAAACGCTCTTTTCACAGTGAGATAATGCCATTTTGGCCTCTGGAGTTGTAACAGACAAACCATTAATGATACAGCCATGATCTTTTCTTGCAATCATCTAGAGCTGAAAACTAACAATATAAAGTAGATTTGAGCAGATGTTTTTGGTTCCAAGCTTCAAAACAGAAGTTGAGGCCAAAACGCTCATTTCACAGTGAGATAATGCCATTTTGGCCTCTGGAGTTGTAACAGACAAACCATTAATGATACAGCCATGATCTTTTCTGGCAATCATCTAGAGCTGAAAACTAACAATATAAAGTAGATTTGAGCACATGTTTATGGTTCCAAGCTTCAAAACAGAACTTGAGGCCAAAACGCTCATTTCACAGTGAGATAATGCCATTTTGGCCTCTGGAGTTGTAACAGACAAACCATTAATGATACAGCCATGATCTTTTCTGGCAATCATCTAGAGCTGAAAACTAACAATATAAAGTAGATTTGAGCAGATGTTTTTGGTTACAAGCTTCAAAACAGAAGGTTGAGGCCAAAACGCTCTTTTCACAGTGAGATAGTGCCATTTTGGCCTCTGGAGTTGTAACAGACAAACCATTAATGATACAGCCATGATATTTTCTGGCAATCATCTAGAGCTGAAAACTAACAATATAAAGTAGATTTGAGCAGATGTTTTTGCTTCCAAGCTTCAAATCAGAAGTTGAGGCCAAAACGCTCATTTCACAGTGAGATAATGCCATTTTGGCCTCTGGAGTTGTAACAGACAAACCATTAATGATACAGCCATGATCTTTTCTGGCAATCATCTAGAGCTGAAAACTAACAATATAAAGTAGATTTGAGCAGATGTTTTTGGTTACAAGCTTCAAAACAGAAGGTTGAGGCCAAAACGCTCTTTTCACAGTGAGATAATGCCATTTTGGCCTCTGGAGTTGTAACAGACAAACCATTAATGATACAGCCATGATCTTTTCTGGCAATCATCTAGAGCTGAAAACTAACAATATAAAGTAGATTTGAGCAGATGTTTTTGGTTCCAAGCTTCAAAACAGAACTTGAGGCCAAAACGCTCATTTCACAGTGAGATAATGCCATTTTGGCCTCTGGAGTTGTAACAGACAAACCATTAATGATACAGCCATGATCTTTTCTGGCAATCATCTAGAGCTGAAAACTAACAATATAAAGTAGATATGAGCAGATGTTTTTGGTTCCAAGCTTCAAAACAGAAGTTGAGGCCAAAACGCTCTTTTCACAGTGAGATAATGCCATTTTGGCCTCTGGAGTTGTAACAGACAAACCATTAATGATACAGCCATGATCTTTTCTGGCAATCATCTAGTGCTGAAAACTAACAATATAAAGTAGATTTGAGCAGATGTTTTTGGTTCCAAGCTTCAAAACAGAAGTTGAGGCCAAAACGCTCTTTTCACAGTGAGATAATGCCATTTTGGCCTCTGGAGTTGTAACAGACAAACCATTAATGATACAGCCATGATCTTTTCTGACAATCATCTAGAGCTGAAAACGAACAATATAAAGTAGATTTGAGCAGATGTTTTTGGTTCCAAGCTTCAAAACAGAAGTTGAGGCCAAAACGCTCTTTTCACAGTGAGATAATGCCATTTTGGCCTCTGGAGTTGTAACAGACAAACCATTAATGATACAGCCATGATCTTTTCTGGCAATCATCTAGTGCTGAAAACTAACAATATAAAGTAGATTTGAGCAGATGTTTTTGGTTCTAAGCTTCAAAACAGAAGTTGAGGCCAAAACGCTCTTTTCACAGTGAGATAATGCCATTTTGGCCTCTGGAGTTGTAACAGACAAACCATTAATTATACAGCCATGATCTTTTCTGGCAATCATCTAGTGCTGAAAACTAACAATATAAAGTAGATTTGAGCAGATATTTTTGGTTCCAAGCTTCAAAACAGAAGTTGAGGCCAAAACGCTCTTTTCACAGTGAGATAATGCCATTTTGGCCTCTGGAGTTGTAACAGACAAACCATTAATGATACAGCCATGATCTTTTCTGGCAATCATCTAGAGCTGAAAACGAACAATATAAAGTAGATTTGAGCAGATGTTTTTGGTTCCAAGCTTCAAAACAGAAGTTGAGGCCAAAACGCTCTTTTCACAGTGAGATAATGCCATTTTGGCCTCTGGAGTTGTAACAGACAAACCATTAATGATACAGCCATGATCTTTTCTGGCAATCATCTAGTGCTGAAAACTAACAATATAAAGTAGATTTGAGCAGATGTTTTTGGTTCCAAGCTTCAAAACAGAAGTTGAGGCCAAAACGCTCTTTTCACAGTGAGATAATGCCATTTTGGCCTCTGGAGTTGTAACAGACAAACCATTAATGATACAGCCATGATCTTTTCTGGCAATCATCTAGTGCTGAAAACTAACAATATAAAGTAGATTTGAGCAGATGTTTTTGGTTCCAAGCTTCAAAACAGAAGTTGAGGCCAAAACGCTCTTTTCACAGTGAGATAATGCCATTTTGGCCTCTGGAGTTGTAACAGACAAACCATTAATGATACAGCCATGATCTTTTCTGGCAATCATCTAGAGCTGAAAACTAACAATATAAAGTAGATTTGAGCAGATGTTTTTGGTTCCAAGCTTCAAAACAGAAGTTGAGGCCAAAACGCTCATTTCACAGTGAGATAATGCCATTTTGGCCTCTGGAGTTGTAACAGACAAACCATTAATGATACAGCCATGATCTTTTCTGGCAATCATCTAGAGCTGAAAACTAACAATATAAAGTAGATTTGAGCACATGTTTATGGTTCCAAGCTTCAAAACAGAACTTGAGGCCAAAACGCTCATTTCACAGTGAGATAATGCCATTTTGGCCTCTGGAGTTGTAACAGACAAACCATTAATGATACAGCCATGATCTTTTCTGGCAATCATCTAGAGCTGAAAACTAACAATATAAAGTAGATATGAGCAGATGTTTTTGGTTCCAAGCTTCAAAACAGAAGTTGAGGCCAAAACACTCTTTTCACAGTGAGATAATGCCATTTTGGCCTCTGGAGTTGTAACAGACAAACCATTAATGATACAGCCATGATCTTTTCTGGCAATCATCTAGTGCTGAAAACTAACAATATAAAGTAGATTTGAGCAGATGTTTTTGGTTCCAAGCTTCAAAACAGAAGTTGAGGCCAAAACGCTCTTTTCACAGTGAGATAATGCCATTTTGGCCTCTGGAGTTGTAACAGACAAACCATTAATGATACAGCCATGATCTTTTCTGGCAATCATCTAGAGCTGAAAACGAACAATATAAAGTAGATTTGAGCAGATGTTTTTGGTTCCAAGCTTCAAAACAGAAGTTGAGGCCAAAACGCTCTTTTCACAGTGAGATAATGCCATTTTGGCCTCTGGAGTTGTAACAGACAAACCATTAATGATACAGCCATGATCTTTTCTGGCAATCATCTAGTGCTGAAAACTAACAATATAAAGTAGATTTGAGCAGATGTTTTTGGTTCCAAGCTTCAAAACAGAAGTTGAGGCCAAAACGCTCTTTTCACAGTGAGATAATGCCATTTTGGCCTCTGGAGTTGTAACAGACAAACCATTAATGATACAGCCATGATCTTTTCTGGCAATCATCTAGAGCTGAAAACTAACAATATAAAGTAGATTTGAGCAGATGTTTTTGGTTCCAAGCTTCAAAACAGAAGTTGAGGCCAAAACGCTCTTTTCACAGTGAGATAATGCCATTTTGGCCTCTGGAGTTGTAACAGACAAACCATTAATGATACAGCCATGATCTTTTCTGGCAATCATCTAGTGCTGAAAACTAACAATATAAAGTAGATTTGAGCAGATGTTTTTGGTTCCAAGCTTCAAAACAGAAGTTGAGGCCAAAACGCTCTTTTCACAGTGAGATAATGCCATTTTGGCCTCTGGAGTTGTAACAGACAAACCATTAATGATACAGCCATGATCTTTTCTGGCAATCATCTAGAGCTGAAAACTAACAATATAAAGTAGATTTGAGCAGATGTTTTTGGTTCCAAGCTTCAAAACAGAAGTTGAGGCCAAAACGCTCTTTTCACAGTGAGATAGTGCCATTTTGGCCTCTGGAGTTGTAACAGACAAACCATTAATGATACAGCCATGATCTTTTCTGGCAATCATCTAGAGCTGAAAACTAACAATATAAAGTAGATTTGAGCAGATGTTTTTGGTTACAAGCTTCAAAACAGAAGGTTGAGGCCAAAACGCTCTTTTCACAGTGAGATAATGCCATTTTGGCCTCTGGAGTTGTAACAGACAAACCATTAATGATACAGCCATGATCTTTTCTGGCAATCATCTAGTGCTGAAAACTAACAATATAAAGTAGATTTGAGCAGATGTTTTTGGTTCCAAGCTTCAAAACAGAAGTTGAGGCCAAAACGCTCTTTTCACAGTGAGATAATGCCATTTTGGCCTCTGGAGTTGTAACAGACAAACCATTAATGATACAGCCATGATCTTTTCTGGCAATCATCTAGAGCTGAAAACTAACAATATAAAGTAGATTTGAGCAGATGTTTTTGGTTCCAAGCTTCAAAACAGAAGTTGAGGCCAAAACGCTCTTTTCACAGTGAGATAATGCCATTTTGGCCTCTGGAGTTGTAACAGACAAACCATTAATGATACAGCCATGATCTTTTCTGGCAATCATCTAGTGCTGAAAACTAACAATATAAAGTAGATTTGAGCAGATGTTTTTGGTTCCAAGCTTCAAAACAGAAGTTGAGGCCAAAACGCTCTTTTCACAGTGAGATAATGCCATTTTGGCCTCTGGAGTTGTAACAGACAAACCATTAATGATACAGCCATGATCTTTTCTGGCAATCATCTAGAGCTGAAAACTAACAATATAAAGTAGATTTGAGCAGATGTTTTTGGTTCCAAGCTTCAAAACAGAAGTTGAGGCCAAAACGCTCTTTTCACAGTGAGATAGTGCCATTTTGGCCTCTGGAGTTGTAACAGACAAACCATTAATGATACAGCCATGATCTTTTCTGGCAATCATCTAGAGCTGAAAACTAACAATATAAAGTAGATTTGAGCAGATGTTTTTGGTTACAAGCTTCAAAACAGAAGGTTGAGGCCAAAACGCTCTTTTCACAGTGAGATAATGCCATTTTGGCCTCTGGAGTTGTAACAGACAAACCATTAATGATACAGCCATGATCTTTTCTGGCAATCATCTAGAGCTGAAAACTAACAATATAAAGTAGATTTGAGCAGATGTTTATGGTTCCAAGCTTCAAAACAGAAGTTGAGGCCAAAACGCTCTTTTCACAGTGAGATAATGCCATTTTGGCCTCTGGAGTTGTAACAGACAAACCATTAATGATACAGCCATGATCTTTTCTGGCAATCATCTAGTGCTGAAAACTAACAATATAAAGTAGATTTGAGCAGATGTTTTTGGTTCCAAGCTTCAAAACAGAAGTTGAGGCCAAAACGCTCTTTTCACAGTGAGATAATGCCATTTTGGCCTCTGGAGTTGTAACAGACAAACCATTAATGATACAGCCATGATCTTTTCTGGCAATCATCTAGAGCTGAAAACGAACAATATAAAGTAGATTTGAGCAGATGTTTTTGGTTCCAAGCTTCAAAACAGAAGTTGAGGCCAAAACGCTCTTTTCACAGTGAGATAATGCCATTTTGGCCTCTGGAGTTGTAACAGACAAACCATTAATGATACAGCCATGATCTTTTCTGGCAATCATCTAGTGCTGAAAACTAACAATATAAAGTAGATTTGAGCAGATGTTTTTGGTTCCAAGCTTCAAAACAGAAGTTGAGGCCAAAACGCTCTTTTCACAGTGAGATAATGCCATTTTGGCCTCTGGAGTTGTAACAGACAAACCATTAATGATACAGCCATGATCTTTTCTGGCAATCATCTAGAGCTGAAAACTAACAATATAAAGTAGATTTGAGCAGATGTTTTTGGTTACAAGCTTCAAAACAGAAGGTTGAGGCCAAAACGCTCTTTTCACAGTGAGATAATGCCATTTTGGCCTCTGGAGTTGTAACAGACAAACCATTAATGATACAGCCATGATCTTTTCTGGCAATCATCTAGAGCTGAAAACTAACAATATAAAGTAGATTTGAGCAGATGTTTATGGTTCCAAGCTTCAAAACAGAAGTTGAGGCCAAAACGCTCATTTCACAGTGAGATAATGCCATTTTGGCCTCTGGAGTTGTAACAGACAAACCATTAATTATACAGCCATGATCTTTTCTGGCAATCATCTAGTGCTGAAAACTAACAATATAAAGTAGATTTGAGCAGATGTTTTTGGTTCCAAGCTTCAAAACAGAAGTTGAGGCCAAAACGCTCTTTTCACAGTGAGATAATGCCATTTTGGCCTCTGGAGTTGTAACAGACAAACCATTAATGATACAGCCATGATCTTTTCTTGCAATCATCTAGAGCTGAAAACTAACAATATAAAGTAGATTTGAGCAGATGTTTTTGGTTCCAAGCTTCAAAACAGAAGTTGAGGCCAAAACGCTCATTTCACAGTGAGATAATGCCATTTTGGCCTCTGGAGTTGTAACAGACAAACCATTAATGATACAGCCATGATCTTTTCTGGCAATCATCTAGAGCTGAAAACTAACAATATAAAGTAGATTTGAGCACATGTTTATGGTTCCAAGCTTCAAAACAGAACTTGAGGCCAAAACGCTCATTTCACAGTGAGATAATGCCATTTTGGCCTCTGGAGTTGTAACAGACAAACCATTAATGATACAGCCATGATCTTTTCTGGCAATCATCTAGAGCTGAAAACTAACAATATAAAGTAGATTTGAGCAGATGTTTTTGGTTACAAGCTTCAAAACAGAAGGTTGAGGCCAAAACGCTCTTTTCACAGTGAGATAGTGCCATTTTGGCCTCTGGAGTTGTAACAGACAAACCATTAATGATACAGCCATGATCTTTTCTGGCAATCATCTAGAGCTGAAAACTAACAATATAAAGTAGATTTGAGCAGATGTTTTTGCTTCCAAGCTTCAAATCAGAAGTTGAGGCCAAAACGCTCATTTCACAGTGAGATAATGCCATTTTGGCCTCTGGAGTTGTAACAGACAAACCATTAATGATACAGCCATGATCTTTTCTGGCAATCATCTAGAGCTGAAAACTAACAATATAAAGTAGATTTGAGCAGATGTTTTTGGTTACAAGCTTCAAAACAGAAGGTTGAGGCCAAAACGCTCTTTTCACAGTGAGATAATGCCATTTTGGCCTCTGGAGTTGTAACAGACAAACCATTAATGATACAGCCATGATCTTTTCTGGCAATCATCTAGAGCTGAAAACTAACAATATAAAGTAGATTTGAGCAGATGTTTTTGGTTCCAAGCTTCAAAACAGAACTTGAGGCCAAAACGCTCATTTCACAGTGAGATAATGCCATTTTGGCCTCTGGAGTTGTAACAGACAAACCATTAATGATACAGCCATGATCTTTTCTGGCAATCATCTAGAGCTGAAAACTAACAATATAAAGTAGATATGAGCAGATGTTTTTGGTTCCAAGCTTCAAAACAGAAGTTGAGGCCAAAACGCTCTTTTCACAGTGAGATAATGCCATTTTGGCCTCTGGAGTTGTAACAGACAAACCATTAATGATACAGCCATGATCTTTTCTGGCAATCATCTAGTGCTGAAAACTAACAATATAAAGTAGATTTGAGCAGATGTTTTTGGTTCCAAGCTTCAAAACAGAAGTTGAGGCCAAAACGCTCTTTTCACAGTGAGATAATGCCATTTTGGCCTCTGGAGTTGTAACAGACAAACCATTAATGATACAGCCATGATCTTTTCTGACAATCATCTAGAGCTGAAAACGAACAATATAAAGTAGATTTGAGCAGATGTTTTTGGTTCCAAGCTTCAAAACAGAAGTTGAGGCCAAAACGCTCTTTTCACAGTGAGATAATGCCATTTTGGCCTCTGGAGTTGTAACAGACAAACCATTAATGATACAGCCATGATCTTTTCTGGCAATCATCTAGTGCTGAAAACTAACAATATAAAGTAGATTTGAGCAGATGTTTTTGGTTCTAAGCTTCAAAACAGAAGTTGAGGCCAAAACGCTCTTTTCACAGTGAGATAATGCCATTTTGGCCTCTGGAGTTGTAACAGACAAACCATTAATTATACAGCCATGATCTTTTCTGGCAATCATCTAGTGCTGAAAACTAACAATATAAAGTAGATTTGAGCAGATATTTTTGGTTCCAAGCTTCAAAACAGAAGTTGAGGCCAAAACGCTCTTTTCACAGTGAGATAATGCCATTTTGGCCTCTGGAGTTGTAACAGACAAACCATTAATGATACAGCCATGATCTTTTCTGGCAATCATCTAGAGCTGAAAACGAACAATATAAAGTAGATTTGAGCAGATGTTTTTGGTTCCAAGCTTCAAAACAGAAGTTGAGGCCAAAACGCTCTTTTCACAGTGAGATAATGCCATTTTGGCCTCTGGAGTTGTAACAGACAAACCATTAATGATACAGCCATGATCTTTTCTGGCAATCATCTAGTGCTGAAAACTAACAATATAAAGTAGATTTGAGCAGATGTTTTTGGTTCCAAGCTTCAAAACAGAAGTTGAGGCCAAAACGCTCTTTTCACAGTGAGATAATGCCATTTTGGCCTCTGGAGTTGTAACAGACAAACCATTAATGATACAGCCATGATCTTTTCTGGCAATCATCTAGTGCTGAAAACTAACAATATAAAGTAGATTTGAGCAGATGTTTTTGGTTCCAAGCTTCAAAACAGAAGTTGAGGCCAAAACGCTCTTTTCACAGTGAGATAATGCCATTTTGGCCTCTGGAGTTGTAACAGACAAACCATTAATGATACAGCCATGATCTTTTCTGGCAATCATCTAGAGCTGAAAACTAACAATATAAAGTAGATTTGAGCAGATGTTTTTGGTTCCAAGCTTCAAAACAAAAGTTGAGGCCAAAACGCTCATTTCACAGTGAGATAATGCCATTTTGGCCTCTGGAGTTGTAACAGACAAACCATTAATGATACAGCCATGATCTTTTCTGGCAATCATCTAGAGCTGAAAACTAACAATATAAAGTAGATTTGAGCACATGTTTATGGTTCCAAGCTTCAAAACAGAAGTTGAGGCCAAAACGCTCATTTCACAGTGAGATAATGCCATTTTGGCCTCTGGAGTTGTAACAGACAAACCATTAATGATACAGCCATGATCTTTTCTGGCAATCATCTAGAGCTGAAAACTAACAATATAAAGTAGATATGAGCAGATGTTTTTGGTTCCAAGCTTCAAAACAGAAGTTGAGGCCAAAACACTCTTTTCACAGTGAGATAATGCCATTTTGGCCTCTGGAGTTGTAACAGACAAACCATTAATGATACAGCCATGATCTTTTCTGGCAATCATCTAGTGCTGAAAACTAACAATATAAAGTAGATTTGAGCAGATGTTTTTGGTTCCAAGCTTCAAAACAGAAGTTGAGGCCAAAACGCTCTTTTCACAGTGAGATAATGCCATTTTGGCCTCTGGAGTTGTAACAGACAAACCATTAATGATACAGCCATGATCTTTTCTGGCAATCATCTAGAGCTGAAAACGAACAATATAAAGTAGATTTGAGCAGATGTTTTTGGTTCCAAGCTTCAAAACAGAAGTTGAGGCCAAAACGCTCTTTTCACAGTGAGATAATGCCATTTTGGCCTCTGGAGTTGTAACAGACAAACCATTAATGATACAGCCATGATCTTTTCTGGCAATCATCTAGTGCTGAAAACTAACAATATAAAGTAGATTTGAGCAGATGTTTTTGGTTCCAAGCTTCAAAACAGAAGTTGAGGCCAAAACGCTCTTTTCACAGTGAGATAATGCCATTTTGGCCTCTGGAGTTGTAACAGACAAACCATTAATGATACAGCCATGATCTTTTCTGGCAATCATCTAGAGCTGAAAACTAACAATATAAAGTAGATTTGAGCAGATGTTTTTGGTTCCAAGCTTCAAAACAGAAGTTGAGGCCAAAACGCTCTTTTCACAGTGAGATAATGCCATTTTGGCCTCTGGAGTTGTAACAGACAAACCATTAATGATACAGCCATGATCTTTTCTGGCAATCATCTAGTGCTGAAAACTAACAATATAAAGTAGATTTGAGCAGATGTTTTTGGTTCCAAGCTTCAAAACAGAAGTTGAGGCCAAAACGCTCTTTTCACAGTGAGATAATGCCATTTTGGCCTCTGGAGTTGTAACAGACAAACCATTAATGATACAGCCATGATCTTTTCTGGCAATCATCTAGAGCTGAAAACTAACAATATAAAGTAGATTTGAGCAGATGTTTTTGGTTCCAAGCTTCAAAACAGAAGTTGAGGCCAAAACGCTCTTTTCACAGTGAGATAGTGCCATTTTGGCCTCTGGAGTTGTAACAGACAAACCATTAATGATACAGCCATGATCTTTTCTGGCAATCATCTAGAGCTGAAAACTAACAATATAAAGTAGATTTGAGCAGATGTTTTTGGTTACAAGCTTCAAAACAGAAGGTTGAGGCCAAAACGCTCTTTTCACAGTGAGATAATGCCATTTTGGCCTCTGGAGTTGTAACAGACAAACCATTAATGATACAGCCATGATCTTTTCTGGCAATCATCTAGTGCTGAAAACTAACAATATAAAGTAGATTTGAGCAGATGTTTTTGGTTCCAAGCTTCAAAACAGAAGTTGAGGCCAAAACGCTCTTTTCACAGTGAGATAATGCCATTTTGGCCTCTGGAGTTGTAACAGACAAACCATTAATGATACAGCCATGATCTTTTCTGGCAATCATCTAGAGCTGAAAACTAACAATATAAAGTAGATTTGAGCAGATGTTTTTGGTTCCAAGCTTCAAAACAGAAGTTGAGGCCAAAACGCTCTTTTCACAGTGAGATAATGCCATTTTGGCCTCTGGAGTTGTAACAGACAAACCATTAATGATACAGCCATGATCTTTTCTGGCAATCATCTAGTGCTGAAAACTAACAATATAAAGTAGATTTGAGCAGATGTTTTTGGTTCCAAGCTTCAAAACAGAAGTTGAGGCCAAAACGCTCTTTTCACAGTGAGATAATGCCATTTTGGCCTCTGGAGTTGTAACAGACAAACCATTAATGATACAGCCATGATCTTTTCTGGCAATCATCTAGAGCTGAAAACTAACAATATAAAGTAGATTTGAGCAGATGTTTTTGGTTCCAAGCTTCAAAACAGAAGTTGAGGCCAAAACGCTCTTTTCACAGTGAGATAGTGCCATTTTGGCCTCTGGAGTTGTAACAGACAAACCATTAATGATACAGCCATGATCTTTTCTGGCAATCATCTAGAGCTGAAAACTAACAATATAAAGTAGATTTGAGCAGATGTTTTTGGTTACAAGCTTCAAAACAGAAGGTTGAGGCCAAAACGCTCTTTTCACAG